>JADWOT020000001.1:29987929-30412972 GCA_036345935.2 Taenia hydatigena | reverse complement strand
CAAGTAGACCAAATATTCCGATTTCATTCATGGCTACTTTGAACCGGAGGAAGACGATCGCATCGCATTGGTTGTGCTTATGATGAGTAACCTATCATTATACATGGTCTCTGAAAATTAAATAATCCGAAGCTATGAATGTTTAAACAATCAGCATCTAAATGCAACTGTGATGTACATGAAGGTAAGGGGTCCCGATTTCTTCTAACAAAGGTAAATTAAGTGCGAAAAAGACAATCGCGTGGCATTAGCCGTATCTTCAACGATTATCGGACCATTGTTTTGTGATTTCTACAAATAGATTAGTCCACTTCTTCTCCTTTTACTGATCCCTTTATTTCTGCATTTTAGATTGAAGTGACACCACGATACAAGAAAGGAAAGTGCCAAAATACCGAACCCACATCCATCAGAGAGGAAAAAATTAGGTGGACAGAAGCCTTCCGTCGTTTTCCGTGTGGCCGAGAGTTGACTTGCCGACAATGGTGTCACTGTGGTGAGGACAAGAGAAGTGCAACAGGTGAGCTCTTGGCTCAAGTATTAAGGCAAGCACTGGATGGCTGAATAATCTAATGGGTTCTAAGTGCGATGGCATAAGTATTAGAGTCACTCACCAGAGTCGATTAAGTTGCACAGAGTCCTATATTTTCCCTCTTGCAATCTCCTCACCATATCCACATCCCCTTTTCCTCCACCCTCCTCCTTCTCTTCACCTGGCTCTGCCTCAGCCTCGAATTCCACACCCACCTCCTCCGTCGCTCCCCGCGTGGTCGAGAGTTGGCTCGCCGGCAATGGTGTCATTCTGGTGAGCGATGACGACGTAGGAGAATCTGATTCCATCCGGGAGGGTGGCAACTGCCACCACTCCGCCTGCTCATCCCCATCCAACCACTGACTCGTCAAAGTCAAGTAGTCGGACAGGTCACATTCCGGTTCCTCGTGCCCCATCAACTCGACCTCGTCGTCATCGCTCAGCGTCTGCTCCTGCGCCTTATTGTCACGGGCGAGGCCTGAGCGAGGGGAGAAATAGGAATGAGTGAATGTGAGCAGAGGAAGCTGAGTAAAGAATGAAGGCTGTGATGGGAAGGAGGAGGAGGCACTTACTGGTATGCTTGGTGACGTCGTTGAGAGATGCGTGAGTGGGAACGGAGGCAGGAGAGAAGAGGGAGACGAAGGAGGAGGTGCGAAATGAGAGAGATAGTGGACTACCAATTGAGGTGGAAGAGTAAGATCTGGTGGGTAGAATGCTTTTCCATGTTGCCGCCAGTCGTGGTTGCCACAGCATCAATGCTAGCGTTGGCGGTGAGGAAGGGGGTGGTAGTGAGGTTGGGCGACTCTGATGTCCAATTGTATCTACAACAGCAATTAGAAGGAAGAAGTGCTTAAGCCGAGTGTGCACTGCTATTACTGCAAGTGATAAAGCAGGTGAGTCAGTGTGAAATTCGTTTACACATGGGTGGGTCGCCTCCTAAAAAATGGTCTTCTCGAAGTTTGTGCGGCCGCTGGGCGAGGCAAAGAGGGCGGAGAACATGCGAACAAATTTACGGCAATCTGACATCTATAAAAGTACTTGCAAATCACGACGTATGGCGTATTGATTGCTCGATTGATGGGTCGACTTAAGTTATTGATCAGTCGATCATGAATAGATGACCTTGAGGAAGGGGAGATGGCGGCAATTACAAAGATGTGTTTACTTACACTTGTAAGCGCAAGGAACAATTGTTCGCGAACAGTGGACTTTCACCTGATGCTGTTGGATTAGAATCCGGTGGGCTGATGCCTACTACGAAGATGCAGCAAACGGCTAGGCACTAATTGCTCTTCCTATCTCCCTGTGTTTGCTTGCACATACACCCTCTAATCTGCTCTTAACAAAGTGATTTTTTGTCCTAGAAGCCTTTTATTTTCACAGCTCGGTTCGCCGCAATTGTGAAACTGCGTTGCTGTCCCTCCTGTTCATTCAAACCGTCCACTCATGCTGATCACGACTCAGCAAGGGCGTGTATAAGCTGTCGCCAATGAAGGGATGGTCGGTGGTCTAGATTTGGGTCGTCTGCTTTCCCTTTAGCTCGCTGCTCTTGCTGACCCATCCGCATTTTTCTGTCGGTCAGTGGACCGATAAGACCACATGTTGTGTAGCCGTTGTATATTTGTAGATGGTTTTGACCCAGTAGGTCCTGTACGCTCTGGTCAGCGGAAATTTGCTTGGATGGGTGGGTGGATGAACGAGACACTAATGAGGGCAAATATACTTTTGATCGTGGTAATGAGGAGAAGAGTAGCCTATCTGGTTTGTCAAAGGAAACAGCTACTTGAAGAGAGTGTTAAGAATATTGACAGCAAATGCCTCCTAAAATTCATTTGGACGAATTGAGACGAGATGCGCTTTAAGCGCCACTTTGCGAATTTAGTGCAAGAGTTGATAATAATGGGTCTGGGATCGATTTTGGCTGGTACAACACCACTAACGCTTGAAAGGAAGAAGAGACAGCCATCCGAGCTTGGGAATCCAATTGTTGCAGAAGGGCAGATTTGTGAGTACACACGATGTTAGCGGGAAACACATGTTGGTGGTCTACACAGGTGGGCCAACTTCTTACGTGCCTTTGCCTCAAAACTGCACTGTGTTTACGTTCGGCTTGACTGTCTCATCCTCCTTGTAGTCGGTTTGAAATGTATTTGAGAAATCGTACAATAATTTTGCTAAACATTATCTTAAGTAATTCTTATGTCACCTTTACTGCGTCCACCAGCCTGTCAAACTGGTGTCACAAAAATTTCCGTTGCCATCATCGCCACCACTACTTGCTGTGCAGTTGGTTCAAAAGCCTTTTTATCGAATAGCACTTCACACCCATGGAAAAGCCTATGAACCCATTATAAATCTAATTTTACCCACCGAGATGAAGTCAAATGCATGGCAAGAAGATGCGGCCCAAAAACTAATACTCTTGAAATAGACGAGTGGTCCAGCGGACAAGATCTTTTCTACGCCTTTCACTGGGAAGGAAGCTCCTCGTTCTTAAAGTGGACGTACAGCATCAAAGCCCCAATGCCACAGAAGGTCGAGCATAAGTGGCCAGGTGATCCCATGCGGGCTTGACCCTACTACTCATGACCAGTAAGCAGAAGTAGATGCACTCTCAGTTCAGTTTAGAGTAAATCAGCACACGATGCACCAATCGCTTATCGAGCCGCAAAAGCAATAACACCATAAGAAGCAGCAATGCAGTCTTCACACTTGTAACTCCATGTCCTGTGGTGACTGCCTTCTACCACAAGATTGAACAAATCGCAACGATGAATGAAGACAAACATTTTATAGCACGAATAGTACCCAGTTGAGGTGCTGAAGCTAACTTCGTCAACTATCAGACCCATCGAAGTTACTTAAAAATGAGTGGATATCTTTCCGATACGAATCTTTCTTTGGATTGTGCCAGACAAATAAACCAAGTAAATGAAGAAATACAAGCAAAATTTTAATGTGATTAGCATTTACAAGCAAATCCTAAAATATTAAAAATTTAGCACTGCCTCTGTGGTCTCAACACTAACCTAGGTCAACCATCGATTATTAGCAACCTTTGTTTGCGATTAATTCTATTATCAGTAGATGCGGAATAACTGCTCGGGCAAGAGTTGGGTGCAAGAATGCTTAGCAAAAATGGCCGCTTAAATCAAAACCTTAATAAAGTCAAAATCCGCACTTTTTGGAATCTAATGTCCCCTCAGCATAAAGAGGTGATACAAGTGCAGATGTTAAGGCAAATGGCTGTCAGTAACAGCATCACGCGATTGTTTCATTTGCGTCCAAAGTAGCTGTTTCTTTCATATACAGTTGCAGTGGTCCTGCTTAAATTAATTTTCATAAAGCTTTGGTCGATATATCCATGCTATGACATTTCCCACCAGTTTTAGCCGGTTATTGCATTGCCGAAGTAGCAGTAATATGGTCCGCTTTTAGAACTACTGCAAATGGCAAAAGTCGGTTTGCATTTTCTATAGGATATTTAATAGGAGGCTTGAATTATAAGCTCAGGCGTTTCTAAAGCTGTCTTTTAGATTCGTTTTTGAATAACTCAACAAGTTAACACTATTGGTGGAAATGGACCGAGTTAGGTCGGTTTTTGACGCGATAGATGGATAAACTTTGCGGGTAAATGCTAACAGACCAATAGTTCCATGCTTGTTCAAATACACCTTTTAGGCAAAAAGCGGCAGAAAATGCAAACTATATGTTGAATGGAGCACCTTCAGTTTCTGAAGAGGATACGAACCATGAAAGCGTCCAGTCTGCAATATTTGTACCCATTTAGTAATCACTATGCCATTGAATGTTTCGTGGTCTCGCCCATTGAATTGCTAAATTGGCATAATATTCCAGAGTGAATTTCTCCAATTAGTGCCACATGGTGTCAGTTTTGCGCATGGGCATTAATTTGAGTACCTCCTAATATACTCAAGAGCTCTAGCAGTCATGGCCACTGGCGTCACACACTTCATCCATTACCTTTCAGTTTGCGTCTTCAAGTGACTGCGTTCACGAATTCCGAAATGCGACTATTTTTTGACCTCGCTTATAATGGAAAATAGGCAAATGAAGGGACATTTGCTTAGCAAATGAGCGTCTCTTTCGTCAAAACAAAATTAATACCTTCTAGCAGTCCTCTCATTATTTGTGGCAACAAAGCTGCAGTTTCTTCAAAGTCTGCAAACAGTGGGTCTCTAGGCAATGGTTAAGGAAAAAAATTCAGATCCTTAAATACTTATGAGACTGCAGTGATTATGAAAACCAACTACGAAGCGCCCCTCCACAAATCGCCTATTATTTGCAATCTTACACTCGTATTACTTAATTCTGCTCAGTAGCAAGTATTTTGTGAATGAAATTAATGAGGCTGGGAAAGGAAAGGACTTCACTGGCTCTTTTGAATTCGTCATCGGTTTGCCTTCTCACGTGGCATTTATGGTAATCACTTGATTGCTTAATGGTATATTGACTTAAATTCTAACAAATATGAAGCCAATCGCAACGGTCACAGCATGGAGCAAAGCATGGCTGTCCTAGTACCACCGAAAGACTGAAAAAGTCCAGTGGGACCAGCACATGAAAGATGGAATGAGAAATTGCAAAACAATCGCCGACGAACTGGACACATGCCTTTAGGGGTTGGATCTGGTCTTCTCTTTTACATAAAACACTTAGTTAAGGCAGCAGCAGTAGGTGCTCTCATGACCAGTGCGAGAGGATAGATGAGCTCGACATGCTCCGCTTGAATGAACCCCACGCACAAATTTGTGTCTGCGCTACAACATGGTCACACCGATAGGATAGCTGCAGCCCTAACGCCAGCATTATTCATAATGTTCAAATATTACATAACAATTGCATGACCACATTTTCTACCGGGCAATCAACTATCGAAATCACTACCTGTCAGAAAGCAACTAATGCATCTATCCCGCACCGTGTTCACATGACGACCCCAACCCACAAATACGCTTATAGCAATCGCTTCGTGTGCATTAGAAAACATGAAGCAACCTAATCATTTTTCAAGCAACCGCGTGGAGGCTTAACAATGAATTCACAATCTCAGAGTCCCTAAATGCCAGAAAATTGCAGTCAAATATAGCTACCACAGAATCTAAACTACGAAAACATTTCATTTATCTAAAATTTCATCGACTTTAGCAGTCGACAATCTCTCGCACAACATCCAGCTTACCAGTTTTGTCGTCCACAGAGTCCAATAGCAAGACCCAAATATGCACGCGGATCGACATCAATAGCGTTCAACCTGATTGAAACTTAAGTGCCGCCACTTATTCTACAAAATGCTACTGATACAGCTTCATAAACAGCACTCGTTTTGGGTCTTTGGGTCTACTCTACCAATTCCTAATAAACTCTCTAACAGCGCATAAAGAGGGCACCACCGGCACTGATTTTATTCACGTCGGGCAAAACACATTTAAACTACAATTGACGAAACCGTTTTCGTTGTTGACCTGAGTAGGGTGCTTCTCGTTGAATTTGATACAGACAACAATTTACAATAGCACATTCTCTATATTCCCTCCTTCCTTAGGTTAACATCCTTCTCATCTTTACGGAGGACTCACACTCAAATAAAACGACCCGTTACAAGGTATGAAGATAAATCATTTGGACGATCGAGGCTACACATTGACACCATGGATTTGGGGACAGACTAGTATTATGAGGTTGTGAAGTAACTTCCACATGATTTGCCAACCATTTTGAATGTTTTTGAGGAGAGTGAAGGATTCCACGTCGTCTAAGAGTCCGAATGCTGCAGTACCCTTGCCAAAGTGAGGTGACAGCAGCATTGCTTGCAATCCATTGACCAATCATATGTACAAGAGCAGTTCGTCTAAACCTAACTTCCATGCAGAGAAGATCGTCGCATGTCTACAGTGAAAAGTCGGTTTCAGCATCTATGCTATCCCAATCACGTCATTAGGTCACTTTGCGAGGTTCTTTGACCGAGAATTCAAAAAGTCCTGTCAGCGTTACTGTCCGAAGACCACGACGGCGACATAGTAGTTAAGCCTTGCTGTAAGCACCAGTCTGGAGCTGGCTTGAGCATCACTGCAACCACTGGAATGCAATACAGCCTTCACCGTCCTGTGGTGGTTGACATGAGGAGAAGGCTAAAACAATGAGAAGTGTGGCCGTTGAGCCACGGTTCATGCCAAATCCACGATCTGAATCCCTCCACCTACGCGACTCTAATGCACTAAGCATCTTTAAATCCCAAGCAATTTTAGACACCACACATGCACAAATAAATCACAAAATCAAACAACTTAACAAATGGGACTTAGCAGCCTCACACCTTTAAACTTATAAATACATAACTATACCTCTTACTCCTCCTTCTTCTCTCTCTCTCTCTCTCTCTCTCTCCTCCACCTCGACCTCATTCGCATCATCCCAATCAATCTTACAGGACAACTTTTCACAAATTCAATCCCTTTATTTGATTTGTTGGCCGCATCGTCGCGATTTTACTTTTCGGCGATCTGAATGCGACGCTGTCGGACAGAGAAATGGTTTATTCGGCAGTTCTGCTTGCGTACGCGAGCATCGCATTACTCAATTGGAGCAGTGTAATGAGCTTCACTTCCTCCCTACTTGGCCAATAATTACGCCGCCTCGTACATCTGATAACGAAGGAACGTGATTCGGGGGAGCGCCACCAGTGCTCAGTTGGAGTAGAGGTGAGACCGTGCGGACGACATCAACAGAAGCTGCCATCGGATGCAACTAGCTTCGCAACGCCATCTCTTTCTCATCAACTCACATTACCAGTGCTGCTTGCATGACAACTGCATCCAGTCAACCTAAACTTGTTAAGGTCAATCCATCTGCAGCAGCTATCCACACTAACAAATAGCATAATTGGGACGTGTAAAAGTAAACTTACTAAACAAAATGCTTCAAATTGTAGCACTACAGCAATTAATGCAAAAACAAATCTAGTAGCCCTTTTGTCCGCTCATAACAATGATTCAATGTGAGAAATCGCCATCACCACACGAGGAGACGTTGAGCCAGCAGAAATTTCAGTCAAACCACCGCGTCGCCACCTTAGAGCGAAGCGTCAATTGTGGTCATGAAAACGACAATTAAAAACAAGGGGTGATTTGTGTGATAAGAGTAACGCGTTAACAAGCACAATTAATACAGGTTTTTGCGTGTAATAAATTTTGCGAGGTGGCATTAGTGGGTTAGCGATGCCACGCATAATGACAAATGCAACAATACATATTTTAGCGCAAATATTTTAAGAACCGAATTTATATTTAACTGAGGTTGTGATGTGCATGCTTAGGGCTGCTTTAGCTATTGAAATGTGGTACTGCTAAAAGTGAGTTATTTGACCTCACAAATTTCATCTGACATCTTTCATTGGCCCAGTGAAGCGAGCTCATATCCTGGCTACTCACGGCAGGGTGGAAAGGATGGCGTGGAAACAATTTTGTGAATGAGTCTATTTAGACATTACCGGACCTGGTCGCATTCGTTATCGGACCGTAGGGGTCATGTTGCAGTGTGGGAGGGATTACGCTTGCGAATCGTTGCCTGCGAGAGATAGTGCGTCGTGGTCATTCCTATGCAACGGTACGCTATTGTTTAGCCACTCCTTTGTGATTATGCTCATTCGATGGCTGGCCAATCACTATAGGTCAGTTTGTCGTTGCACAATTTCGGCGATCTTATGCAGAGTGTGAAGCGTTAGAATAACATGGTAGCCGATGTTGAAAGGAGATGTAGTGCATTGTTTGTTGGAACTACCGGGCCATGCCAGCAGCCTATTTTCCTCTCTCATTTGAATGTATATAAATGTATATATTCTATTCTAGCATTCTGTCGTCTTTTGCCTTCGAGGAAGCTTCGGGACGCTACAGGAGAGGCAATGCGAGATGTGAGGTGGAAAGAGCACTTCGGGAGTGTATGTCCATTAAATTGCTATATTACGGGATGTCTGTCGCATAGTCGGTAAGCTGGATCGCTGACAACCCTGTTCACTCATTTCGCACTAGAACTGACACCGTTGATCAATATTTTAAAGTGGTGGCGCCTCTCACACCCGCCCACTCACCCAGTCCACTAATGCTCGTCTCATTACCACCCACCCCATCCTGCCCACATAGAAGGCAAAAAGAAGGTATTGCTGCAACATAATTCTGTTAGCACGATACAATCATGCTATGGGGAGTGGGGAAGAGGGATAAGGAGAAAGGAAAAAAAAACGAGGTGAGTGATCCCTAACAATTTAAACAGCAGAAGATGCGTCATCTTCCTGCGCGACCTCTTCTTACTCCGGGTTGGTGTTTTGGCCCTAAAATAACCAATGGAAGAAGAGAATGGTGAGGATGCAAAATGAGGAGTAGGAGAATGTTTGAGTGTGGAGAGCTTACGGGGGTGTTGAGCATTCCACTCTCGCCACCAGCGGTCAGCTATAAGAAGGAACAAAAAAAAGATGCAGATGTAGCTAAAGCTAATGCTACTGCTAGCTGCCCATACAATGAAAGCAAGTCAGATGAATGACGTATACTGAGTCTGCACGTAATTACGGACCAAGTGATTGAGCACAAAGGCATGAAGTAAGTCTTGAGCTAGAGCCGCTATGCAACTCCTACAAAGTGGCCTGACCAGTACGCAGAGTAAGAGGAGGAGGAGGGAGAGAAGGGAGTGAGACTCACTTGGATCGGTGTCTAGACACACGGCCTCACTGGCCGGCACAGCCTCCTCGTCACGAAGAGAAGAGATTGCATAACTGGTTGTGTCCCGGTCCACTGAGGCCGGTGGCAGCCTTCGGTGGTGGCGCCCATAGGGTCTCACCTCAACTCCAACTGAGCGCCGGTGGCGCTCCCCAGCCTCACTTTCCCTCCTTGTCACATCTACAAGGCAGCAGATTTATTGGCGAAATGGACACACTTACAGTCGACAAGGTTTCCAGCGATACCAACAATTGCCCACAGGTACGACCATGTGAGTAGGTTCAGCGCACTGCTCAAATTGAGCAGTGCAAAGCTCACATACGCGAGCAGAAACACGGCATACAGCACTCCTTCTTCCGACAACATAGCGAATGAATCACAGAAATATGAAACTGGCGACGATGCGCCTGACATATCGATCGATGGATCGAAGACGACAATTTGAAATGCACGTGACAGCGTGCATTGAGTGTATCAGAGTGGTCGCGAGTGACTGAGAAACGTGAGGCTTTGAAAACGATCTGGACAAGGAGAGAGTCGACGACCAAATAGCTGCAGTTAATGTAGACAGATTGAAGCACATTAAGTGACATGCGGTGTAGAAAAATTATTACCACTCCGAGTCATGCTTTTCTGCGTCTGTCGTGTTGTTGGGCTTCGAGGGTGATCTGGATAATGCGGAAGCTAAAAGCAGAATTGAGGGATCCTCGTGGATCATGTCCAATGGTAATTCAATAAGAGAAGTAAAAGAACAAAAAGGCAGCGATAAAGTATGAGATGATGCAGTCATCGGTAAAAGGTGTTTTAGCAACTCATTTTCCTCTGTCTGTTGAATATATGCATTCTACCCTGATATTTGTCTTCGTTTGCCTTCAAGGGAGACTTCGAACCCCACAATAAGGAGCTGGCTTACAAGTGAGATTATGAGGAGAAGGAGAAGAAAGAGGAGGAGATGGAGGAGGGACCGCATTGACAAACTTACAAAAGCGGGAGGTTAAGGATGCGATTCTTATCCCTAACACTATCTGTGGCTCAGTAAACATGCCTCATACTCTCTTTGCCTTCTTATGTCTCCTCACAGAGGGAATCAAAAAGCTTACATAACTCCACGCAAAAGGTAATCCTGTTAAGTTGTCGAGCGCCTTCACCCCTATCATGATCAACTATCCCAGCAGAATCGAACTCGTTTTCACAATTGCATTCGGGTTAGTGGCAGATCAGGTAAGTTCGGACAATTAGCAGTCATGTCATGACAGCTGCCACATGAAGCAGAAGCTCAGGTGGCACTGCACTAAACAATAAATCTGTCAATGTGGTTGATGCTCAAATCAGGAAACAATTACGAATGTAGCTACTGTACCACTGCGTCTACGTGTAGTGGGATGTTCAGACATCGCAACCGAAAATTGCCATCTGATAACGTAGCTCACAACCCACCAACCAACAACATGTCAAGTGGAATTTTGTACAAATGCGCATCTTGTGTAAAGGTGAACGACACCTGCAAGACCATGTGAGTGAGGTCAATCCATTGCTCCAATTGAGCAACGCGTCTCTTCGCATTGAACATGAACGTTGCTACAAAACACATGCCTCAAGTAAATTAAAGTGTACAACTAATTGACAAAATGGCATTGCTTGCTGTGATTTGAATTACTTTTACGATTTGCTGACAAACTTTACAATATCACTATTGCAGATTGATTTTATTGACACAAATTGTGCATTGTTATTACTACGTTTGCTACCTAAATTATACGCGAAAGTCGAAACTGTTAGTAGTTGTTGTAATTGTGGTCTTATCAAAGATACATAAAAACTTAAGGTTGTTTGTTTTACCGGCCGAGCTTTGAATTGATTGGTCAGGTTTGTGCGCGGCTTGCGTAAGTGGTGCGCGTTCTCGGGGATAATTATTTTGGGTTAATGCGCCTTTATCCGCCGCCAAAAGTCGGGAACCGGGTAGGCATTGAGTACCTCTTTGTTGTTTTTAGTTATTTAATTGTTGTGAGGTACTTTAAATGTCGATTTGCTTTCTTTACACACATATTTGTTGGAGTAGATGCAAAGTCTTCTTAATGTGACTGTTGACGGTTACTTGTCAACTGCAAGGTCTCCTCACGTGCATGTTTCGCTGTATGGATATAAGTTTTTACTGTTTTTGTGGTTTGTGAGGTTGTTTGTATTTTCACTGACGTTTGAATTTGAGTGATGAGGCATAATTTTGTTGAGAGGTGCCAAAACCCTACCAAGTGCTTGGAAATTACTTGCTTGGTGGTTTCTTGCGATTAAGCACCCATTTTATAAATGTGTAGATATATGCTTTTGCTTTACCAATCAGTTTATTGTTAGACCAACCGTCTCATAAATGGCTGCAGTTGCTGTCACAACTTTTTGTTTTTCATTTGCACTGCCTAATCGCGCTGAATTTTTTACTGCAAAACACTTCTTTGGTTTGAGTACGATTGCTTTGGTTGTTTTCAAGTAGTTTGTTGTTTTAGCAAGAATGAGTTTTGATGAATAGGATCCAATTTGATGAAGGGACTTGTAACTTTGGTAAAGTTAACGCAAAAGTCTCATAATATGGCTGTTAGGTCGTTTTGTTTTCCAGCTACGATGTCTAATCACGTACACATTTCGCTGTATGGCACTTGAAGCGATAAGTTAAGATTGTTTCGGCGATTTGTAATTTGTTTGCTTTCTAATGGCGATAGATTTTGTTGGGAGGAGCTCTAAAGTTGCTAAGGATATGGCAACTAATCATTATCATTTTCTTGCTAATAAGTATTCACTATATTTATAAATGTTATTGTGCATTTTTATGTCCGTTTTCGTGCTAGAATAGACACTGAAGAAGAAGCTGCTGCAGTAATGGGTGCGAATCTCGCCTTTGCCATCACTTCGCATATTTCTCAGGTAAGATCGGATTGTGCTAAATGAGTTGTTGCTGTTCTTTTTTGTGTGCAGCGGTGGAATCAATGTGCGTTCATATGTTGGGTGGGAAAGTGCTTTCTTTTTTACCTGGGTTGTTTTTTGTGTTGATGTGATTCTTGCTGTGAAACGTGTTGTGTAGAGGGCCTTGGTGATGGCTTAATGGTAGGTTGCTTAGCTTTGACGGCATAAGTTGGTGTCTCTGAGTGAGGTGGACGCAGCAGTGGTAGGAACGGAGAAAGAAGCAGTGGCTAGTGGGAAGCTTTGGCATCACTACGCAGACTGTACTTTGTAGCAGTGTTAAGTGTTTGCTTGTTGAGTTGTGTGTTTCTTTTTTCCTACCAGTAATTATGTTTGTGAATGTCAGCCTTGCAGCGCATTGAAGCCTCACACATCGGTCTTTCCATTGTTTGGTTTTTTCCTTTTCAGATGCTACAAACTTACCTTGATGGTTGTGATGGTGAAGTAACATGTGATGAGTGTGTGGAATGGTAGGCACTGCAAGATGTTGGCGTGATTCGCGGTGGCCGTGGCGGCGGCAGTGGGGACGTCTCCGTCTGGATTGTGCGATGCGACTGTTGGTATGGACGGCAGGGTCTACTACTGCTATTGTGTCTCCGTCTTTTTCTCTTCGCGGGCATGGGTGGCTGGGTGGCGGAGAAGGAGGAAAAAGGCTGGGGGAGCTGTGCCGTGGGCGTGTGAAAGAGTGAAGGAGACGTTCTCTTACGACGACGACGACGAATGGAGGCTCAATGGTTTAGAGCCCACTGGTGGCAACTGCGGCGTATTTTGCTTCCAGAGGTACGGAAATGTATTTGCTGTGGGAGGTTGAAGGTTAATTTGTTGCTGACTGCACAGGTGATGAGTAGTGGTGCATCAGCTCAGGGGGGGTAAGTAGTCGAGTAGGTCTCCACTGTTGGGTGTGTTGGGCGCGAGCTGTTAGGGGCAGGCGGGGGCGGCTGTCGTGCTACTCCCACCACTACTGCGACTTAGTCTTAGGCGTGAGAATGGATGTAAAAGGATTTGAAAAGGAGGGAGTGGGAGAGACGGCGTGGGGAACATTTAGGACAGAAAGCAGAGGCGGTTTCCGGCCTCACTCGGACTAATTACTATTATCATTGGAGGTGGCTGGTGCACTGTGGCATGGCGCTTGGGTGGATTGGTGGTGGTCCCTCGTGTTGGCATGAGGATTGGTTGTGTCCTTGCTGATTTGCGCTTTGCTCTTAGAAGGAGAGCGAGGAAGCATTGCCATCTTACAGCGCTTTCTCAATGCTTACGGCGCAGTGCTTGCGGAATACCTGGAGGATGGGGAGATGGTGGGTGCTCCACGGCACATAGACGGTTGGTGAATGCGGTTGTACCGGCTGAACCTCCTCCGCTGTCCTGCTTTTGCCAATGCCGCTGGTGCCATTGCTGTTGTTGCGTGTGCGTAAAAATCACCGGTGAGAACATTCGTTCCTTCATCCAACAATTCCTATCGCAACAACAGCTTCGTAAGTCATTTACATTGATTGGCTGTTATTAATAGCGTCTCGCCCCTATGCGATACGTGGCGACACAAGAGCTTCAAGTTATTACAGATTCACTGCGGATAATGTGTTTTGTGTAGGTGTACAAGTGAATCATCCGCATCAAGTTTCGTGCCTTTCTCGGATTTATATAAAGCCTCTATGCAGTTAACTTGCTCATTGAAATGCAAACACTGTCTTGACTTATGCGGATAAACAAAACCGAAACAAGGGTGATGTGCTTGTAGCAGGTTATATCAATGTTTATTTAAAAGACGGGTTTTTTCGCGAGAAAACACAGCTGGTAAGGTGTTGTTTTTGATGTTGTCAGGTTTCTTGTATCCTGGAAAGGTAGAAAGTGTTAAAGGAAAAGATGGAAATGTATTTTGCAGCCTCAAAGTACTAGCAGTAGTCAGTATTTGCGGTTGAACCAATCAGTGAAAAGGCTTAAACGCATTTAAGGGTGTAAATGTTAATCTTGCCGACTGTAATCAGGGAGAGAACGCTGGTTCCTCACTAATGCGAAAGCCTAAGTTGGCATTAGGAAAGGCGGACCGGAAATTACTTTTGGGAGACTGTCGCCTTCACTTTAAAAGTCGTTGGATGAGGAAGTGTGGCGATTAGGTGCTGTTCAGAGCGATTGAATCTGGACGATGCTTTGAGGCGTGCATACTTCATAGCCGTTGATGAAGACTGTTTTAGGGACTGGTCTGGTGCATTCGACAAAGTTGTGACTATGGCAGAAAAAGAAACAAATTATCTAGCAGAAATGTGAAAATGTGTCTGATTTGGCTCCACCCGAGTGTGTGACGAAGGTGGCGCTGACTACAACCAGTGCTTAAGTAGTGCTTTAGCCTCGATTTCCTAAATTGGGTTTCTTATAGAAAAAAAACGGGCAGAATTATGCGAGGGTGGTGGGATGGAAATGCCAGTCATGAAATAATATTTTTTGCTCGTTTATGCGGACTTACAAAAGGTAGTGGTGGGGACGTAGATTTGGTTGGAATGAGTCTCCCTTTTGGGTGCTGGGAAGATGTGGAAGAGGATGGGAAACTAGTGATGTGTTTGAAGTGATGGAAATGGCGTCTTTTGCACTTGTAGGGAGCCAAGCAGCATGAATGTGTCACGGAGTGGCCTCGTGGACACATTGAGGTGAATGCTGGAACCAATTGTGGGCCCGTACGGGCGGTGGTGGTGGTGGTGGTAGTGCCGGGGATGGATCCTCTCTCAACAATCTATGGCTTCAATGGGCAGTCTTGAGGCGTTGTTTACTTACTCACACCCACCCACCTATCA
This sequence comes from Taenia hydatigena, assembly GCA_036345935.2. Lineage (NCBI taxonomy): Eukaryota > Metazoa > Platyhelminthes > Cestoda > Cyclophyllidea > Taeniidae > Taenia > Taenia hydatigena. The sequence goes on along the minus strand of JADWOT020000001.1, from coordinate 30,397,979 downwards.
ATTCACCCGCCAGCCCATGCTCTGCCCGATGTCGTCAAGGGCATAGGATGTTTGGAAGAGGTGGTTGGAAGTACCCTCCCGTCTGTGCAGAAGACCACACGTGAATTTGTTCTTCCCCCCTTCCTTTTTTCCCTCTCCTGCCCTTTTGTCTTCCTCTCTCCTCTGCCGCCAACACTGCTGCTGCTGCTGCTTTTCATGGTAATGCGAATACTTTAGTTATTATTATTGCTGCCACCATTGTTAATGCTAAACTATTGCTACTGTTGAAACCAGTAAAGGCGCCTTCCTTCCTTCCGAATATGCAGGATGTGTTGGATATTTAGGAGTAGGTTAGGGACACTACGCCGCCTTTTAAAGGCAAACAAGAAATACGACTATTTAAAAGAAATAAGACATGAAATTAGACTTTTTTCCGACACAAATCCGATGTCTACCTACAGCCATGCAAGCTGGTTTGTAGGCACAAAAACCTCCTGGAACTCGTCACCTTCCATTGGCTATTGACCGGCGAATCAGATGCGCTTAGCCGAGGAGAGATTTACGGTCGCCTTATGGGATACCTGGATCGGCATTTTGGGGTCTGCGTCAGATTATCTTAGTTCTAATCTCACAACAAATACATGACATCATTGTTGTAAGTCGACAGAGCAACCAGATTCATGGTAAATGAGGTTTGGGAACGATTTTGTATTAAGCACTAGGTTACCTTAAGTTGCAAGGGATCGTCCTGACCACTGCCTATTCAATATCGTAATAAAGGCTTCGTTTCATAAGCGCAAAGCACCTTGGTGACTGCACCAGCTTTGGAGGGCGATGAGTCCTCTATGCTCGTTTTTGTTTAGGACTAACCAGATCCACTAGAATCAATTCTGCAACGCTGCCCATGTATCGTAACCGCTACTACTAATTAAGTTCGCAGACTCATTTGTGGTAGTATTGCCTGGCACTAAAGAAACAACTGCCGAGAGTTGGACAGACGCTCCTCAATGTGAGCAGTTACTAGTTAGTTGACGTGTAGAATTCGACCATAATTATTGCTATTATAATGGGGCAAATTTATGGTTGTATTAAATTGGGGAGGAGAAAGCGTCTGTCACGACTGGAATAAGCCCCTCAACGACCAACAGACCTGCCCAGACTTCTACTGCAGTAACCATGACTGGCAGTGACTCGACCTGCGCTGCTTTGGTCATTGTAACTCTACTAGCTTTCGTGGCTGCTACGCTTTCGTGACTTTTCCCGTAGGTCCGTACAACCAATCACCAAGCGTCTCAGCTACTATGAATAGTGCAGATCCCTATTTGCGTTCATCGAAAAGGCTTTTTATTTTCTATTGCAGATTTCACTAAATACGGAAGATAGTTAGGTCGGCAGTCATCTATCCATGCAATGCCTTTACTTCCACTAAAGTGTGCAACTGCTGGAAACAAATGTTACATGGCAATGGATTAGAGATGCTAGCATTTGCATTCGTCTACATCGACACTGAAGGGCGTTTACCCCTGTGAGGTAGGTAATCGAGAATCACTTAACTGCAACGGTACTTATCATGGTAAGGAATAAAAGACAACGCTGTAATGCATGACGAATCAGGCCAGCGAATGAAAACTTGCCTATCGTGGACAGTCGTCTCTGTGTGCAATATTGTTGCCTGTTTGAGGCAGGTGCATTAAAAGCTTAAATTGTTTCGACCATGCAACGTGTGTGTGTGTGTGTGTACACCAGGCATGTGGGCGGATGAGGGCAAAGAGGAGTAGGGGTCGGTAACTTGGCAAGCACTTATTCCCTACGGGGCGTCTTCCTTCCGGCGGGAGAGGCGCGTTGTGTGGGTGGCGACTTAATGACCCTGAGACTAGCGAATGAAGTTCACTCACACCTGGGCGCCATGGAATGACCTTGAGCCTAGCCAATGTCATTCTTTGATGGTCACTTGCCTCCAGAGAGGGTTGAGATGTTATTGAAAACGATCATAAAAATATTAAAAATTTTTCACAGAACAAGAAATATCGAAGCAAGCTAAGCCACGGCGATTGGCCAGGCATCAAATCTGCATGAATGTTGAGAAGGAGTTGGACGAGGTTGAAGGCATTCTGCGTTGCCATCCCTCGTTGCATTTTCGACCTACAAGCAACTTGGGTGGCTCATTTACATCCTTTGTTGCGCTTGCTGCTCGAAACCAGTAAATGGAAGTGCAGTTTGCGCTCTCCATATGACTTGGAGGAACCTTGCTGACACAGTGATGAGGCTTCTAACAGTAGTCATCATTTGGACTTAGAGTAGTACTGACGAGAACGACACCCTTTGATTGCTGGCAGCCAAGCCTACAATCCAGCACCGAAAAATTCACTCTAAAACGTTTTATTCTTACTGTAAACGGCTTGCATAAATGTAAGGAAAGGAGACTATGGAGCACACTGGATCTGCCCTCGAATGAAACTATTTTCACGTCACGATCGGGGCTGCTGGTTCGATGGATAATTTGCTGATCGCCTAGTCAGGTATTCAACAACAGACTTTGAATGCGATCTAGATGGCTAACTGCCTAGCGGATTGTTGGGAGTCTAATGTCAAGCTAAGCAGATGATCAATTTCGGATCCACAGTCACATTCAACAATTGAGCTGTTATGGACACTACCAAACACTCAGACTGCAGGTCTGTCTACGCACCCCTGACACATAGGCAGCGTGGCATAGCTGCTGCCGCTACACTGTGCCAAGGGGCAAGCCTCATCAAAACTGTGTGTTTCATCTGGATGGCTCGATGGTCGATGGAGTGAATGGTTCGACTGCTCAATCACTCAACAACTTGCGCAGCAGCGAAGACGAGCCACCCAGCCACCTTCCCATCCATTAGTCCTTTTAACTATCCACCCCGGTGGTATTCCACTTTGTATTCTAAATCTAACAACCAATGATCTACACTCTTTTCAACAGGTGCAAAGCAAGGAACGAATAGAGACAATTTTCTTCCTGCCAAATTCACTAGAGGCGACAACAAACACGGACGAGGTCGCTGCCCATAAGAGAGGCAGTATGGAAGCATGAAAGGCAAAGTCGCCTTTAATGGAGGATTCAGTGTGCATAAAAATCGGCATTGATGCGAGTATTTTGCTTCACTGTGGCAAAAGATCCGAGGTCAGTACTGGGAGGTACTGGCTGCTGACAAATGTTTTGCATCAGTTACTTATTTGAATAGGCCTGCCTCTTGGCTCGGGCAGCGCAGGATACAGTACGCGATTTCTTTTCTTTGCCCACTGATCCGTTCGGTGGTAGGACAGCGGCTCTTTGTTCCTGCCACCAGGTCACCTTGCCTGACATTCGCTTCATAAAGATGTTCAAATTCACTTGGGGCCAGGACTGGCTGCCACAAAAGTTGAATGCAGCCATTCAGTTGGGTCGATTTTCTGCGGTAAATAAGCACGCACAATATGGATGGCGGTTGACCTTCCTGCCATCCGTGCTGCCGGTGGACCTCAGCTTGCATAGTAAGGAAAAACAAACTTGATGTTTCCTATTACGCCTTGAGTTTTTTGAACTCGTAGCAGTTTAGACGGTCAATTTTCTGACAGGATTTTGAGTTTGTGAACATTCCTTAAGTTTGTATTTGGAAACGCACTGTTTGAGTTAGGAATGGGGAACGTCACAATGAGTCATTTAAATAGCCAATTTTACCTACTGATTCTGAAAGATGGGCTCTAAGGCTGATTACTTGCTCTCCTACCTAGCCTGCCTTGAGGAGAGGCGTGCCTGACTGCCCATAGATGAGTGTTAATGTCTGCTTAACCAAAGCAGGTACAGCCGACTCGTACAAGAAAACAAAGAGGACCTGTTAATCACATCATGTGATAATGAAGTGAGTGAACGTTTGGCTCCCCCTATCCGAGGCTTTGGGAGTCGCGTTGCCTGAATGAGATTGTGCTGTGGAAGGCGACGCAATATCCATCATTCCGGCTGTCGCTTAAGAGGCGATGTCTGAGGGGGACCTAGACCTTATCAACCAGTAAATTGGTCTCGTCAAGTATGCTGAAAGCACGCGAATTAGTTGCACCACTTAAAGCCGTACGATTTGAGATTGTGGCTTCGATTGTTATGCGTAATGGCAGCTCCTTTTCATGATGCTTTTGAAATGTGGAAGTTTGTTATGCACTGCAGGTTACTTTGGCATTAGTTGGCAAGAAGAGGGGAAGGTAAGTGACAAGTCCGGTTGATTAGGTGTCAACAGAATGTGTGTGGGCGACATCGGAGCAGAAGTAGGCAAAACTAACTGCAGAATGCTAAGGTCGAATACATATATTCACCGAACAGAGGGAAAAAGACTGCTGGCATGGCCCGGAGGCCAGTCCACGCAGCTAGGGCAGTTCGGCTACCTCTGTGACCTTGACAGAAACCGGTAGTTCTAACAAACAAAGTGCTACAATGACAGCTACCACACGAGGTAGAGGGTCAGGTAGCACTCCACTGAATGGAACAACTGCCAATGCGATTGATGCTCAAATGAGGAAGCAATGACGAAGTTGATGCTTGAATCAGGAAGTAATTATGAAGTTGGCTACTGTGCCACCGCGTCTACGTGTAGTGAGATGTGCAGGCATCGCAACCGCAAATTGCCAACTCAGAACGTAGCTTACACCCCACCAGCCAAGAAGACTTTCAACAGAATTTCATAGAAATGCGTATCTTTTGTAAAGGTGATTGACACATGCAAGACCATGTGGGTAGGGTCAGTCCATTGCTCCATTTGAGCAAACCGTCTATTCGCTTTGAGTGTGAACTTTGCTACAAAACACATGCTTGAAGCAAATTGAAGTGTACAGCTACTTGACAAGACGACATTGCTCGCTGTAGTTTGAACCACTTTCATGAGTTGTTGGCAAACCTAACAGTATCACTATTATGCATTTATGTTACTGATATACAAATACCAACAACTTTCTCGTATTGCTCACTTTGTAAATTGGAATTAGTGTGTTTGCTACTTAACTTATACGCGAAAGTCGGAACTTTAGGTATTTATCGTAATTATAGTCCCATTGTAAATGCATGAATATTTAAAATTCGTTTGTTTTACCGGCCGAACTACGAACTGATTAATCGGATTTGTGCGCGACTTGCGTAAGTGGTGCGCGTTTTTGGGGAAAATTTTGTGGAGTAATGCGCCTTTATCCGCCGCCAAAAGTTGGGATTCTGGTAAGCATTGAGTACCTTTTGAGTATTTTTAGTTAGTCAGTTGTTGTGAGGTACTTTAAATGTCAACTTTCTTCTTTTATACACATACTTGTTGGGGTAGAAGCAAATGCCTCTTATTGTGAATGTTGACGGCTACTTTTCAACTGCAAGATCTCCTCATGTGCATTTTTCGGTGTGTAGAGATAAATTGCGACTGTTGCAGCAGATTGTGGGGTTGTTTGTTTTTTAATGACATTTGAATTTGAGTAATGAGGCGTAATTTTGTGGAGAGGTGCTAAAACCCTACGAAGTGCTTGACAATTACTTGCTTGGTGGTTTCTTGCGGTTAAGCACCCATTTTACGAGTGTGTGTAGATACATGCTTCTGCTTTATTTCTCAGTTTATTTGTTCGACTAACCGTTTCAGAAATAGCTGCAGTTGCTGTCACAACTTTTTGTTTTCCATTTGCACTGCCTGATTGCGTTGAATTTTTTACTGCAAACCACCTCTTTGGATTAAGCACGATTGATTTGGCTGTTTCCAAGTGGTTTCTTATTTTAGTAAGAATGAGTTTCGATGAATGAGGTGCAATTTTATGAAGGGACTTGTGACTTTGGTAAAGTTAGGACGTTTTTTCCAACTACGATGCCTTCTCATGCGCACATTTTGCTGTACGATACTTGAAGCGATAAGTTAAGAATGTTTTGGCAATTTGTAATTTATTTGCATTCTTATGACGATAGATTTTGTTGGGAGGAGTTCTAACGTTGCTAAGGACATGGTAAACAATCATTATTGTTTTTTTGCTAATAAGTATTCACTATAATCATAAATGTTATTGTGCACTATTTAGCTCGTTTTCGTGCTGGAATAGACACTGAAGAAGAAGAAGCTGCAGCAGTAATGGGTACGAATCTTGCCTTCGCTATCACTTCACATATTTCTCAGGTAAGATTGGATTGTGCTGAATGAGTTGTTGCCGTCCCTTTTTGTGTGCAGTAATGGAATCAATTTGCGTTCATATGTTGGGTGGGAAAGTGCTGTTCTCCTTTACCTGCTTCACCTGCGCTATTTTCATCACTATGATATGCGTCTTGTTGGAGCACATATATGGATGGCGGAGTAGTGGGGGCAGGGCCGGGGTTGCTTGTTGTGTTGATGTGATCCTTGCTGTGAAACATGTTGTGTAGAGGGCCTCGGTGATGGCTGAATGGTAGGTTGCTCAGCTTTGACGGCATGGGTGGGAAGCTTTGGCATCACCACGCAGACTGTACTTTGTAGCAGTCTTAAGTGTTTTCTTGTTGAGTTGTCTGTTTCTTTTTTTCCCATTAGTAGTTATGTTTGTGAATGTTAGCTTTGCAGTGCATTGGACCCTCACACATTGGTCTTTCCATTGTTTGGTTTTTTTCCTTTTCAGATGCTACAAACTTACCTTGGTGGTTGCGATGGTGAAGTAACATGTGATGAGTGTGTGGAATGGTAGGAGGCACTGCAAGATGTTGGAGTGATTCGCGGTGGCGGTGGTGGCGGTGGCGCCTCCGTCTGGATTGTGCGATGCGGCTGTCAGCACGGGCGACACGGTCTACTACTGCTATTATGCCTCCGTATGTTTGTCTTCGCGGGCATGAGTGGCTGGGTGGGTAAGTGGATGGGTGACGGCGAAGGAGGGGAAAGGCTGGGGCAGCTGTGCCCTGGGTGTGTGAAAGAGTGAAGGAGACGTTCTCTTACGACGACGACCTCGACGAATGGAAGCGCAATGGTTTAGAGCCCACTGGTGGCAACTACGGCATGCTTTGTTTCCTCAGGTACGGAAATGTTTTTGCTGTGGGAGGGTGGAGGTTAATTTGTTGCTGACTGTATAGGTGATGAGTAGTGATGCATCAGTTCAGAGGAGGTAAGTAAGTGAATAGGTCTGCACTGTTGGGTGTGTTGGGCGCGAACTATGGGGGAGGCGGAGGGCGGGCGTTGTGCTACTCCCACTGCCATTGCGACTTAGCCTTAAGAGTGAGACCGGATGGAAAAGGAGTTAAAAAGGAGGGAGTGGGAGAGACAGCGTGGAGAGCATCTAGGGCAGAATGCTGAGGCGGTTTCCGGCCTCACCTGGACTAATTAGTATCGGGGTTGGGGTGGGATGGTGGCTTGTACGCTGTGGTATGGCGCTTGGGTGGATTCGCGGTGGTCCCTCGTGTTGGCATGAGGATTGGGTGTGCCCTTACCGATCTACGTTTTCCTCTTAGGAGGAGATTTATTTCTGAGCTATATTTCAGTGTTTCAGGTGCAATTCTTCTGGCCTACCTGGGGAATGGGGATATGGTGGGTACTCCACGGCACATCGACGGTTGGTGGACGCGGTTGGATGGACTTAAGGGGCGACTCAGCCTTTCTATGCTTTGCCACCTTCACTGTGTCCTGCTTCCGCCAATGGCGCTGGTGCCACTGCTGTTGTTGCGTATGCGTGAACATCACTGGTGAGGACATTGGTTCCTTCATCCAACGATTCCTATTGCAACAACAGTTTCGTAAGTCCTGGCATTCATTAGGTGTTATCAATGGCGTCTCGCCTTTCTGCAACACGTGGCGACACAAGAGGTTCAAGTTATTACAGACTCACTGCGGATAACGTGTTTTATGTAGGTTTAAAAGTCAAATCATCCATATCAAGTTTCGTGCCCTTCTTGGATTCATGCAAAGTCTCTATGCAGTTAACTTGCTCATTGAAATGCAAGCACTATCGTGACTTATGCAGGTAACCAAAATCAAACCAAAGGTGATGTGCTTGTAGCAGGTTATATCAATGCTTATGCAAAATACGGGTTTTTCTGCGAGAAATCACGGCTGGTAAGGTGTTCTTTTTGAAGTTGTCAGGTTTCTTGTATCTTGAAAGGTAGAACGTGTCGGAGGAAAAGATGGAAATGTATTTTGCAGCCTTAGAGTACTAGCAGTAGTCAGTATTTGCGGTTGAACTAATAGTTGCAAAGGCTTAAACGCATCTAAGGGTGTAAATGCTAATCTTACCAATTGTAATGAGGGAAAGAACGCTGGTTCCTCACCAATGCGAAAGCCTAACTTGGCACTAGAAAGGGCGGATCGGTAATTACTTTTGAGAGACTTTCGTCTTCACTTTAAAAGTCGTTGGATGAGGAAGTGTGGCGACTAGGTGCTGTTCAGAGGGATTGAATCGGTCCTTCGCAGTAGTAAGGGAAGATGCTTTGAAATGTGCATATTTCATAGTCGTTGATGAGGACTGTTTCAGGGACTGGTCTGGTGCATTCGAGAAAGTTGTGACTATGGCAGTGAAGGAAACAAATTATCTAGCAGAAATGTGAAATAGTGTTTGATTTGGCTCCACCCGAGTGTGTGACCAAGGTGGCACTGATTACAACCAGTGCTTACGCAATGCTTTAGCCTCGATTTCCAAAATTGGATTTCTTGTAGAAAAGTGGTTAGAATAGTGCGAAGGTAGTAAGATGTAAATGTCAGTTATGTAGTAATATTTTGTGTTCGTTTATGCGGACTTACAAAGGGTAGTGGTGGGGACGTAGATTTGGTTGGAATGAGCCTCCCTTTTGGGTGTCGGGCGGATGAGAGAGTGGAAGAGGATGGGAAAGTAGTGATGTGTTTGAAGTGATGGAAATGGCGTCTTTTGTGCTTGTAGCGAGCCAGGCGGCATCAATGTGTCACAGAATGGCCTGGTGGACACATTGAGGTGAATGCTTGAACCAATTTTGCGCCCGTATCGGCCGGCGGTGTCATTGGTGGTGGTGGTGGTGGTGGCGGTAGTGCCGGGGATGGATCCTCCCTCAATGATCTGTGGCTTCAATGAGCAGTCCTGAGGCGCTGTTTACCGACTCACGCGCCAGCCCATGCTCTGCCCGATGTTGTGGAGGGCATAGGATGTTTGGAAGAGGGGGTTGAAAGCACCCTCCTATCTGTGCAGTAAACCACACGTGAATTTGTTCCCCTCCTCCTTCTACCCTCCTGTCTTCCTCTCCCTTCTGCCGCCAACGCCGCTGCTGCTTCTGCTCCTTACTGGTAATGTGATTACTTTAGTTATCATTATTAGTGCTACCATTGATAAAGCTAAACCATTGCTACTTTTGAAACCAGTAAAGGCGCCTTCCTTCCTTCCTTCATTTTGCATATGCGGGATGTGTTGGATATTGAGGAGTGGGGTAGAGACAAAACGCCGCCATTGAATGCTGTAGAGTTTGTGAAAAACCTGTGGAGGAGTGGGGACTGTCAGTGTCGCGTTGCCCTCAACTTCGATCATTTACCGTATGTTCACAACCATTTTGCAAAGAATGTCTTTCTTGTGTGTTTTGCTGGAACCACGCGGATCTCTGCTGCTACCTGTACAGAAGGCTAGTTGTACATCATCCATTAGATGCATTAGCATCGAACTACTGGACATTTTACAGTCAATGGCGCCTTGAATGCTGTTTATTCGCACGATCTTGGGCCTTAACATGACGCTAATTGGACCCGATGGCAGTAGGTGGCAGTTACGCACATTGTAGTCAACTCACGACGTTTTAACTGAAGTCGACACTCATAATGCTAACCTTGATTGTGTCCATTACCTTTACGAAAGATGCACATTTTAACAAATTGGTCTGCTACATTTTTAGATGGAACTTCTCGGTTGCGATGCCTGTACATCCTGGTGTGCGTGGACGTAGTGGAATTACCACCTGATTTGGACATCAATCACATCGACAGTTGTTCCATTCAGTAGGGTGTCACTACGCTCTCTACCTCCTTGTGATAGCTGGCATGACATAAAGGCTAAAACAACGAGTTTGTAGCTGTTGAGCAGCTAATCATTGTTAAGCCCACAAATTTTAGGTTAATGAACTTTGGCGACTTAGCAGCTCTACACTTCCAAGCTTACGAATACGAGACGACACACCCTGCTCGACCTCCTTCTCCAGTTTCTACTACTGCATGCAAACCTACACATCGTCTTCTCGTCTGCTCCCTCATTTTCCCATTCACCTTAGTAATACACCTTCTGCTCGACTTTTCTCATTCTTTGTACACTGTAACAGTCTAGTCCTCGTCGTTGCGCAATTTGTTGATTGACTGAGCAGTCGAACCACCTACCTGACCAACAGCTCTGATGGGACTCATCCCTTGGTGCTGTAGGCAGTTGGTGGCAATTCCACACTACCTACGTCCTCTGTGGTGCATAGGCAGACCATCAATTCTAATGGTTGTTAGCGTTCATTACGATCCAGTAGTTGGGTTTGACTGTGTGGCTCCCAAAAATCCACTAGCCAGTCAGCCGTCTGGGTGCGATACCTTTGTAGGCGGAGGTGGTTTCGCTCCTCTCACGGCACGATCTGAAGTCAGCACATGGCTCTAATTGGACTCGATGGCGGTAGGTGGCAGTTACGCACATTGTAGTCTGGAGTGGAAGTGTGCCGAAGTCTCGGTTGCGCCCATTTATCACAGGAGAAAAACTTGGTTCGCAGTATAGCCGACTTCGGCGCAGATCTTTGTGATGTCTAAAAACCTCTTGATGATTTCGATTTCGCCGCCATAAATATCGTTGTGGACTTACGAGATGGTCTGCTCCTGGTGTAAGTCATCAGCTGCACCTTTCTACTCATGTGCTTATAAGTAGTTTGCGCTTTGGACTCAACCTGGGCAAGAATGTGATTGCTTGGTCAAATAGGTTTCTAGATTATTACTTTGAGGTAGATCATCAGCTCTTGTGGCCATTCCTCTGCGAGGTACCGCCGTCCCACACTGTCTTGCCTCTGATTGTATGAGTGAAGTGGAGAGTCTTTTCTCCCTTGTCCGATGTCTTTTTTCTGCTGCGTCTTCCCGACCGTCGTCAACCGCATTAGTGTGGGAAGGGCCTACTGCGTCAACTTGTTACGTATGTGTGCTGTTTCTCTTGACACTTCAACATTGACATCCACGCATCTGATTGGGTTGTCGTCGGATCCAACATTTCCGGAAGGCTCATTGTACTTGGCGACAACCCACAAGTTAATTTAATCCGTTAGTGAAGGTAAGAAGGTCGATTTGGAGCCAAGGTGGTGGTGGATTGAAAAAGGTGGGCGAAGCGGAGATCTCAGAACTGTTGAAGTTGTTTCCTTCACCATGACTTTTAAGGGGAGGGTGATGCTGCATTTGAGGAACTAACCAGATCCACTAGAATCAATTCTGCAATGCTGTCCATGTATTATTACCGCTACTACTAATGAAAGTTCGCAAACTCATTAGTAGTAGTATTGCCTGGCAATAAATATACTACTGCCGAGAGTTAGACAGACGCTCCTCAATGTGAGCGGTTACCAGTTAGTTGACGTATAGAATTTGATAATAATTATTGTTATTATAATAGGGCGAATTTATGGTTAGATCGGATAGGGGAGAGAAAGCGTCTGTCACGACTGGAGGAAGCCCCTCAACGACCAGCAGACCTGCCCAGACTTCTGCTGCAGTAATCATGACTGGCGGTGACTCGATCTGCGCTGCTTTGGCCATTGTAACTCTACTAGCTTTCGTGACTTTTCCCGTAGGTCCGTACAACTAATCACCAGGCGCCTCAGCTACTATGAATAGTGCAGCTCCCTGTTTGCGTTCATCAATAAGGTTGTTTATTTTCTATCGCAAACTTCATTAAGTACGAGGAATGGTCAGAATGACAATCATCCATCCAGGACTAAAGATGTTAGCATTTGCATTCGTCTTCATCGACACTGAAGGGCGTTTACTCCTGTGAGGTGGGTAATCGGAAAGCACTGAACAGCAATGATGCTTATCGTTATAAGGAATAAAAAACTAAACAAATGCAAAATGCGGTCCATAAGGCATGATAAAAAGATTTTGAAACTTTCTTATAAAAGAGCATGCATAATATTGTGCAATTAAACATAGCTGTAGATTACTTCTGCAATCAGATGACGCAGCAATAATGCCAACCAGGAGTCAAAATCATTTCAAGAACAAAGTAGACATCAGAGAGCATCGAACAGATAAATTCATACCGACAAACTACTTTGAGTTACTCAAGCAATCCCACAGTTGGCCTGCAATTCTCACTGCCCGAATCTCAAGAACACAAGAGGTTTTTATGCCTAAACTAAACATATATAAATGAATAATTCAACGCCACTTCCTTTTGGAATAAACCAGCAAGACGACAGTTCGGAACACACACTTTTGCATGTACAAATTGGAGGAATAAGGAGGTTGATACAGATCACTCCTATCTCGCGTGTTTAATGTTCAACCCCCATTCCATTAGGTGTGTATCCACACCGAAAGTCCTCAGGGCGCTCTGCAATGAAAGAGAGGAAGGGACAGAATAAGGAACAACACATCCTTATACCAGCAACGACAGCACAGGTAGAAGCGTTCCTTTGTTTATTGTGCTTCCAAGCCACCTTGGCCTGATCATGCGCAGCAGACTCTACAAAGGCGAAATCGCGATGATCTCCGAAAGGGCTTTTAAGGCACCCTCACCTTGATGGAGCCACCAAGGGGCTTAAAGGGGGCTGCCACCTCACTCTGACTGACCTGGAAGGCGACATTTTGCACCAAAATGGCTCGACCCTGTTTCTCCTCCTTCTTCACCTCATTCTTTTGTGACTTCGGCTGAGGGCTTTAACGAGCGATGTTGCGGGGACCACTACGTCAGCTGGCTTCCGGATGAGTTAGAACTCCTCAGTCTCCGCTTGCTTCAGCGTTTTGCTACAGTTAAAGAGAAGGGAAAGGAAGAGGCCAAGGGGCTGGCATGAAAGAGAAGAGGAATAAACAAATTCGTATTCGATAAAGAGAAATTTTACAAATTCTATGATCGAGTAAGTTCTAACGTAGATAACGAGATAGTAAAACAGGAAGGCAAACTTTTTACAACATTTTGTCACCTGAAATAAACAAAACCTAGCACAGTCTTGGGCAAGGTGAGGTAAGTAAAGCAGTGGTTCGGTTGATGCAAAACAATGTACTGGTCGTTTGGTCAAGAAATGATGCAATGCAAATGATGCAAAGTCATTTGGCTAACTGCCAACTGCCAGCCAGTCGGTAAACATCATTACCAGCAAACGCAAAAGTAAGAGGTTTGATGTCGCCTACCCATCTTCGTTGGTACTGTTTTATCCTCATTTTGTATATAGTTCAGTGATTTGATTATTATTAGAAGCCTTTCTTCATTCGTGGTCCCTATGTGCCGGTGTGTAAGTGACTGGGTAGAGGTGGTGGAGTGAAGCACGCCTCCCTTTGGTTAGTGGTTAAGGGGGAGGGAAGGAAGGAAGGAGGAGATAGGGTTGGGTTGATGATCTCTTAGTTCCTTCATTCTCGTAGGTGTGACACACCTGACATGATGCTTGAAACTGCACTTGAAACGGAATGTGGAATTAGTCGCGATTCCGATTGGGTCTACTCCAGTTAACACCTTCAACACAATGTTATCTTCGCGCATAGTTTCTACTGCATCCTTAGTCGCCGCCTCTTTGTGATGCAATTTCGAAGGAAGGTGCAAAATTCATCATCATGAGTGAGTAAGGACGGAAAACTGTCGCTTTTATAAAAATTGGGCTGGATACACGATTCGATGGATGGCAAGCAGGCTTTGTAAGCGATTGGAATGCTCAGTCAGTACATGAATGCAACCGAGATGGATGAGCGCAGATACTCAAAATTTACTCTGAACGAGAACTGGCTGCCGCAAAAAGTTGAATGCGGCTATTGAGCTTGACCTTAGTTCTTCTGCGAATGAACATGCAGAATATGAATCCGACTCCACTAGCCGCTTCGTCACGTTGGCACATTCACCAAGGTTAATGCAGTGAAGAGAGTGAGGAAACAAAACGGCCAAACAGCTAAGCTGAGATAATGAAAGGTGTTGGTTTAGGGGCAGAATTACGAGGAGGAGAAGGAGAAAGATTAGATTAGATTAGAGTGAGAGGAGTGTAGCTCATGTCAGGTCTCGTCAGTGGTTCCAAGACACAAATTAACGCTCCCCCCCCCCCCGATTTTACGCTGCTAAAGCAGTAGCTGTTGAGTGATTTTGGCACCGTTTGGCCTGAATATGATGCGATCTAAGCAGATGACTAGCCCGTTGGTAGGCAGATCGGCAGCCCAACTGTAGGTCATAATGTCTAGATTGCTCGTTAGCTGATGATCAAGCTGTTAAGTAGTCTGTGGATCGGAGAAATTACTGCAACGGAGGTTGGGATTGGAGACTTCGTTCTAAGTGACAGTCATCGGTCAATCAGAGACATGGCCCAAGCCTTGCTCTTGACAGCAGGTGTAACCCATTCGACATGCCAACTAGCCTTTGTGTCACTCTAAAAGCATTATAACTAATCTGTCTATCCCGCAATCATTCTTTGACCTAACTGATTTCCAGTTCTTTGACAGCCTCTGTGTGAAGACACCTTATTGGTCATCCAAATATTGTCACTTGTACTTTCGATTATCCGATGCTAACTACGTCGTTGACTAGCAGACAAGCACTTCGATGAGGTAGTCATTTATTCGACCAACTGAATTCTAGGTGTGGCTGTAGCTAGAAGTCAAATTCTTTTCTCTACCTTTAGTTTCTCATTTCGACGTGACACATAACTAACCAGACTTGTTGATCACTTTTTCTCTTTACCCACTGGTCAGTGCTAACAAAGACACCCATACATCTTGCGCTTAACAGCGGACCCTTCGACAGCCCTCTCACGCAGCATCAGCAATAGCAGTGCAACAGGACAAGGCCGACCGAGGAGGTCTAGATCGCTCTCAAACAACGCCCCATCTGAGTCAGCCAGTGCAGTGACTATCGCATCTTGATTACAAGTTCATTATAACATGCACACATGAGAGCCCTTCCAGAATTTCAGACAAAAGTCCTCCATAGCCTAGAATCTTTCTAATCAATCGAGCTGCTATGCAACAAATCAAAATTAACTATTCTAATGACAGGTCTATCCTGCAATTTTAAAATTGGCTACCACTCATACAATCAGATATTCAAAAAGTCTTTTCAGGGTCGACAAGAAATATGGCCATTTAAAAGAAATGGAACATAAGATTAGACTTTTTCCCACAAAAATCCGGTGTTTACTTACAGCTATGTAGGCTGGTTTGTGGACATAAAAACCTCCTGGAACTCGTCACCTTCCATTGGCTATTGACCAGCGAATCAGATGGCGGTTAGCCGAGGAGAGATTTACGGTCGCCTTTGGGGATACCTGGATCGGCATTTTGGGGTCTGCGTCAAATCATCCTAGTTCTAATCTCACAACAAACACCCAATATCATTGTTGTAAGTCGACAGAGCAACCCAATTCATGGTAAATGAGGTCTGGGTGCAATTTTGTATCAAGTACTAAGTTAACTTACGCTGCGAAGGATTGTCCTGAACACCGCCTTTTCAATATCGAAACAAAAGCTAAGTTTGACAAGCGCAAAGTTACTTAAATAAACATTTTGCTATTCTTTCACGATTTTTATTAAGACTTTATTTGACATCACCCAATCTAGCTTCTTTTGAGCAAAAAAAACGCAGTCCTCATGAGTTTTCCTCTGCCCCTTAGAGGTACAGATATGATTACGTAAATAAAACGCTAGAGTCAATGACAAGTCATTGCATCTTCACTTGTGAAGGTCTTAGTACTCCTCTGAATGTAAAAAAATGAAGCACTTTGCAAAGTCCGTATTTATATAAAGTCGGGACTCAACGTGTGCCACATAAAGCGCATCGAGGTGAGCGAGGGAATCAGCGATCTTGTTGCGGCAAAGCTAACTCCCAAAATGCGTAGGAGATAATGGGAATTAGCTGAATAAGTAAAAGGAGGAAACAGCAAGTGGGTGTGGATGTAGTCCCTCTATTACCTTAGCAAGGAGCACATCAGCATTTCAGGATCTGTCGGTTGTTGCAGGTGGTGCGTAGTTACGAAGGAAATTGAAGAGGACACGAGCAATCCACTCGACTCCCACCATTACAACTTCAAGTGGTTGTGGTTTGACACCGAAGACATTTGCGTGAGTTGTGGTGGGGCTCTACCACTTAAGTGAATGGAGCCACACAATCTAGCGTGTGTAGGTGCATCCGAAGGGCTCATGTGAAGAATTGGAAGAAAAGGGCTCCAAGTAATCCAACTTTTTAGCTAGAGATATCGACGATGTTTCTGTGTTTGGGCTACGCCAACGTCAAAGTCTTACGAAACCATGCACACAGATATTGTCCCCATATGGTGGCTTTGGCGAGACACCGGGAATGAGATCCACTGCCATGGGAGGAGCGCACCTACTTCCGCCTACAAAGGAATCGTACCCAGGCGGATGAGTGACTAGTGGATTGTTGGGAGCCACACAGTCACGCTCAACTATTGGATCGTAATGGACGCTACCAACCATTAGAAGTGATGGTCTGTCTATGCACCACAGAGAACGCAGGTAGTGTGGAATAGCTGCTAACGGCCAACAGTACCAAGGGATGAGTCCCATCAGAGCTGATGGTCAGGTGGATGGTTCGACTGCTCAGTCACTCAACAGCTTGCGCAACGACGAGGACCAGACTGTTACAGTGTACAAAGAATGAGAAAAGTCAAACAGAAGGTGTATTACTAAAGTGAATGGGAAAATGAGGGAGCAGACGAGAAGACGATGTGTAGGTTTGCATGCAGTAGTAGAAACTGGAGAAGGAGGTCGAGCAGGGTGTGTCGTTTCGTGTTCGTAAGCTTGCAAGTGTAGAGCTGCTAAGTCGCCGAGGTGCATTAACCTGAAATTTGTGGGCTTTACGTGATCCGCTGCTCAACAGCTACAAACTCGTTGTTTTAGCCTTCATGTCATGCCAGCTATCACAAGGAGGTAGAGGGCGTAGTGACACCCCACTGGATGGAACAACTGTCGATGTGATTGATGTCCAAATCAGGTGGCAATTCCAAAGTTAGCAACTGTGCCACTACGTCCACGTACACCAGGATGTACAGACATAGCAACCAAGAAGTGCCAACTCAAAATGTAGCAGAGCAGTTTGTTAAAATGTGTATCTTTCGTAAAGACAATGGACACATAGTCAAGGTTAGCATTATGAGTGTCGACTTCAGTTAAAACGTCGTACGTCTTCTTCCCCTTTTTTCCACATACTTTCTTTGGGGACATCAAAGGGAGTTGTCAGTGTAACAGCATCCACGTTCAATATATCGTAATTCGCCAATCACATGAGCAGCCTTACCTCCTTTTCTGTAATTGAAGAGCTTTGCACTTCCCAATTTGAGCGATACATTTGGCCTTATCACTTAGGCCTACCTTCGAAGGATGGTTGCATTCCTCGAGTCCGGTGTCAACTGTAAGTGCGCTCATTTCGCTAATAAATCTACTGTCTTATAGTTATGACAAGAAAGGAGTGTGAGGTGGGGAATCGTTGGATTCGCTGGAACCCTTGTCAACTGTAAGTGTAATCATTTCGCTAATAAATCTGCTGCCTTGTAGATGTGACAAGGAGGGAAGGCGAGGTGGAGAAGCACCACCGGCGCTCAGTTGGAGTTGAGGCGAGACCCTGTGGACACCACCAACGAAAGCTACCATCGGCCTCAGTGGACCGGGAGACGACCAGTTTCGCAATATCTCCCCTTCGTGTCACCGCAACCCAACAATGAGGTCGCTCTTTTTTCCCTGCGCGCAGAGTAGTTGAACAATTACAGTCCAGTGACCAACAATTGCATCAGTCAAAGGTGATACAGACAAGACACTTGTAGTGCAACAGCAGCAAAGCATGGGCTTTGCACACATTACTGCTTCTTCTACTGTATTCCTTCCAATTCGTTCAGCATTTGAGTCCGCATTTGAGCACTTTCTGCAGTTGCAATAATAAATACACCCACTCCATCCACCTACACCACTGAAGTAGTCGTGGCAAAGTCCATCGCCACACAAGGAAGCGCTGAGTTGACAGAATTGTCAATCAAACGAACGCGCGGCAATCACCTTGGCAAGCAGCACCAGCTGTGTTCATGGAGACGACAAGTAAAAACGAGGGCCATGATTTGGATACGAAGCATATCACTCAATTCCTCCGATTGCAGTAAATTTTACAAAGTTATATCGGTAGATTAGCAACATCAAATGAGACAACGCACAATTTAAGCACAAATATTTTAATGATAGGTTTGCAAATTTAACTGAGAATATTATGTGCATGCTTAGGATCGTAGTTGTAGTGCCCGAGCTCCTTCGAAGGCAAAAGAATGCAGAATGCTAGTGTAGAACATATATATATATATTCAACGGACAGAGAGAAATAGGCTACTACCATGGCCTGGAGGCTAGCCCACGCAGGTAGGGAAGTACGGCCATCTCTGTTACCTTGACCGAGACCGGTAGTTCCAACAAACAAAGTACTACAGTCGTGGCTAATGTAAAGAGGTACCAGCATACATGAGTTGCTCTGTTACAAAATTTGCATTGCCATCTTGCATGGACTCAATGAAGCAAACTCGAATCCCGACTACTCACAGCGCGCTGAAATGCATTTCGTGCAAATGACTTCGTCAGACTTGTTTGCATTCGTTATTAGGCCGTAGCAGATGTGTTGCAGTGTAGGAGGGACTACTCTTGCCGATCGTTGCGTACGAGAGGTAGTGCGTTATGGTCATCGCTGTGCTGCGGCACACTATCCCACCCAAACCGACCATACATCACTAAAGACTTGACTTTTGCACCTAATGATGGAGCATTAACTTGAAAGAAAAATGATGCGATGAAAGAAATGTGCATGTAAGATTGGGGAGTCAGCCACACCTCTGCGTTTGTGAGCATTTGGTGATTGGCCAACCACACTAGTTCATCCTGTCGCTGGTGTTGTTTCGACGCCTCCATGCGAAGTGTGCAGCATTGGAATGGCAGAGCAGACGATGTTGAAGCAGTGAGGCGAGGAGAGACGTGAGCAGAGAAGAGTACTTCGGGCGTGCGTATGTCCGTCATATATTTCCATTGCGGAAAGTGTATTGCATAGTCGATAGCTGGATTACTGGCTGCCTTCTTTACTCATGACTCACTAAAATTGGCATTGCTGACCAACACTTGAATAATGCCTTGTAGTTGAAGTGGTGGCATCTCGCCCACCCACTCATAAACCCGAGCGACCAGTGCTTTTCTAATTATCTTTCATCCAATTCTGCCCACATAGAAAGTGAAAAAAGGCATTGCCATGACAAATCTGTGTTAGAACGATACAATCATGCTATGGGGTGTGGGGAAGGGGGATAGGGAGGAGGGGAAAAGAAACAAGGCAAAGGATCCCTAACAACTTAAACAGCAGAAGATGCGCCATCTTCCTGCGCGTCCTCTTCTTACTCCGGGTTGGTGTTTTGGCCCTAAAAGATTAAGTGAAAAAGAGAAGGGTGAGGATGAGAAATGAGGAGGAGGAGAGCGTATGAGTGCGGAGAGCTTACGGGGGTGCTGAGCATTCCACTCCGGCCACCAGCGCCCAGCTAAAAGATGGAACAAGACCATATCGACGTGGATAATGCCTGTAAATTAAGTGGTTTAAAGTGGAAATAGCGCTAATGCTACTGCTAGCTGCCCAAACATTAAAAGAAGTCGGGTGAAAGACGTATGCTGAGCCTGCAAGAAATTATGGACCAAGTGATTGAGCAGAGAAGCATGAAGTATGTCTTGATCCAGAGCCGCTATGTAACTCCTACAAAGTGACTTGACCAGAATGAACAGGAGGAGGAGGAAAAGAAGGGAGTGAGACGTACTTGGGTCAGTGGCCGGTGCGACCTCCTCGTCACGAAGGGAAGAGATTGCAAAGCTGGTTGTCTCCCGGTCCACTGAGGCCGGTGGCAATCTTCGGTGGTGGCGCCCATAGGGTCTTGCCTCAACACCAACTGAGCGCCGGTGGCGCTCCCCCGCCCCACCTTCCCTCCTTGTCACATCTACAAGGCAGCAGATTTATTAGCGAAACGGGCACACTTACAGTTGACAAGAGTTCCAGCGAATCCAACGATTCCCCACATGTAAAACCATGTGAGTAGGTTCAGTGCACTGCTGCTCAAATTGAGCAGTGCGATGCTCACATACGCGAGCAGGAATACGGCGTAGAACACTCCTTCTTTCGACAACATCGCGAGTGAATCACGGAAATATGAAACTGGCGACGATGCGCTTGACAGCACATCGATCGTTGGATCGAAGATGAAAATTTGAAATGCACGTGACAGCGTGCAATGAGTGAAGCAGACTGGTCGTAAATGACAGAGAAATGTGAGGCTTTGCGGACGATCTGGACCAAGAGAGTTTTGACGCTTAAATAGCTGTAGTTAATGTAGACAGATTGAAGCACACTAAGTGACATGTTGTTAGGCTTCGAGGGTGGTTTGGACAATGCGAAAGCTAAAAGCAGAATTGAGGGGTCTTCATGGATCATGTCCGGTGGTAATGCAATAAGAGGAGTGAAGGAACAAAAAGTCAGCGATAAAGTATGAGATGATGCAGTCATCGGTAAAAGGTGTTCCGGCAACCCATTTTCTTCTCTTTGTTGAATATATGCATTCTACCCTGATATTTTGCCTTCGTTCGCCTTCAAGGGAGCCTTCGAACCCCACAATAGGGAGCTGACTCGGAAGTGGGCTTATGAGGCAGAGGGGAAAAAGGAAAAGAAGGAGGAGGAGGAGGGATCGCAAGGACAAACTCACAAGAGTGAAAGATTATGGATGCGATTATTAGCCCTAGCATTATCTGTGGCTCAGTAAATATGTCTCATGCTCTCTTAGCATTCTCATGTCCCCTGACGGAGGGAATCAAACAGTTTAGATCAATTCACACAAAAGTAATCCTGTTAACTTGTCATGATCAACTATCTTAGCAAAATCGAACTAGTTTTCACAATTGCATTTGGGTTATTGGCAGATCAGATAAGTTCAGACAATTACAAGTCATGTCATGACAGCTACCACACGAGGTAGAAGGTCAGGTGGCACAACACTGAATGGAACAACTGCCAATGCGACTGATGCTCAAATCAGGAAGCAATTACGAAATTGTTACTTGAATCAGGAAGTAAGTAAGAAGTTGGCTACTGTGCCACCGCGTCTACGTGTAGTGAGATGCGCAGGCATCGTAACTGCAAATTGCCAACTCAAAACGTAGCTTACACTCCACCAGCCAAGAAGACGTTCAACGGAATTTCGTAGAAATGCGTATCTTTTGTAAAGGTGATTGACACATGCAAGACTATGTAAGTAGAGTCAGTCCATTGCCCCATTTGAGAAACCCGTCTATTCGTTTTGAATGTGAACTTTGCTACAAAACACATGCTTGAAGCAAATTGAAGTGTACAGCTACTTGACAAAACGACCTTGCTCACCGTAGTTTGAACCACTTTCACGACTTGTTGTCAAACCTAATAGTATCACTATTATGCATTTATATTACTGATATACAAATATTAACAACTTTCTCGTATTGCTCACTTTGTAAATTGGAATTGGTGTGTTTGCTACTTAACTTATACGCGAAAGTCGAAACTTTAAGTATTTGTCGTAATTATAATCCCATCGTAAATGCACTAATACTTACAATTCGTTTGTTTTACCGGACGAACTACGAACTGATTAATCGGATTTGTGCGCGACTTGCGTAAGTGGTGCGCGTTTTTGGGGAAAATTTTGTGGAGTAATGCGCCTTTATCCGCTGCTAAAAGTTGGGAGCCCGGTAAGTATTGAGTACCTTTCGAGCATTTTTAGTTATTTAGTTGTTGTGAGGTACTTTAAATGTCGATTTTCTTTTATACACATACTTGTTGGGGTAGAAGCAAATGCCTCTTAATGTGAATGTTGACGGCTACTTTTCAACTGCAAGGTCTCCTCATGTGCATTTTTCGGTGTGTAGAGATAAATTGCGGCTGTTGCAGCAGATTGTGGGGTCGTTGGTATTCTTGCTGACGTTTGAATTTGAGTGATGAGGCATAATTTTTGGAGAGGTGCTAAAACCTTACGAAGTGCTTGGCAATTACTTGCTTGTTGGTTTCTTGCGATCAATCACCCACTTTATGAATGTGTGTAGGTGCATGCTTTTGCTTTATTTGTCAGTTTATTTGTTTGACCAACCGTTTCAGAAATAGCTGCGGTTGCTGTCATAACTTTCTGTTTTCCATTTGCATTGCCTAATCACGTTGATTTTTTTACTGCAAAACACTTCTTTGGGTTAAGTACGATTGGTTTGGCTGTTTTTAAGCGGTTTGTTATATTATTAAGAGTGAGTTTTGATGAATGCGGTCCAATTTGATGAAGGGACTTGTAAGTTTGGTAAAGTAAACGCAAAAGTCTCATAATGTGGCTGTTAGGACGTTTTATCTTCCAACTACGGTGCCTACTCACGTACACTTTTCGCTGTATGGCACTTGAAGCGAAAAGTTAAGATTGTTTTGGCAATTTGTAATTTGTTTGCTTTTTAACGGCGATGGATTTTGTTGGGAGGAGTTCTAACGTTGCTAAGGACATGGTAACCGATCACTGTTGTTTTCTTGCTAATAAGTATTCACCATATTTATAAGTCTTTTTATGCATTATTTAGCTCGTTTTCGTGCTAAAATAGACACTGAAGAAGAAGCTGCAGCAGTAATGGGTACGAATCTCACCGTCGCTATCACTTCACATATTTCTCAGGTAAGATTGGATTGTGTTTAATGAGTTGTTGCTGTCCCTTTTTGTGTGCAGTAATGGAATCAATGTGCGTTCTTATGTTGGGTGGGAAAGTGCTGTTCTTTATCTGCTTTACCTGCGCTATTTTCATCACTATGATATGCGTGTTGGCGCAAATATGGATGGCGGAAGAATGTTGTGTTGATGCGATCCTTGCTGTGAAACATGTTGTGTAGGGGGCCTCGTTGATGACTTAATGGCAGGTTGCTCAGCTTTGATGGCATGAGTTGGTGTCTCTGAGTGAGGTAGACGCAGCAGTGGTAGGAGCGGAGGAAGAAGAAGTGACAAGTTGGAAGCTTTGGCATCACCACGCAGACTGTGCTTTGTAGCAGTCTTATGTGTTTGCTTGTTGAGGTGTTTGTTTCTTGTTTTCCTATCAGTAGTTATGTTTGTGTATGTTAGCTTTGCAGCCCATTGGAGCCTCACACATCGGTCTTGTCATTGTTTGGTGTTTTTTCCTTTTCTGATGCTACAAACTTACCTTGGTGGTTGTGATGGTGAAGTAACATGCGATGAGTGTGTGGAGTGGTAGGCAATACAAGATGTTGGAGTGATTCGCGGTGGCGGTGGCGGTGGTGGCGGTGGCGTCTCCGTCTGAGTTGTGCGATGCGGCTGTCGGCATGGGCGACAGGGTCTACTACTGCTACTATGCCTCCGTATGTTTGTCTTCGCGGGCATGAGTGGCTGGGTGAGTAAGTGGGTGGGTGGCGGCGAAGGAGGGGAAAGGCTGGGGGAGCTCTGTCGTGGGTGTGTGAAAGAGTGAAGGAGACGTTCTCTTACGACGACGCCGAGTGGAAGCGCTATGGGTCTGATTTCACTGGTGGCAACTGTGGCATATTTTGCTTCCGGAGGTGCGGAAATGTATTTGCTGTGGGAGGGTGGCGGTTAATTTGTTGCTGACTGCATAGGTGATAAGTAGTGATGCATCAGTTCAGAGGAGGTAAGTAGTCGAGTAGGTCTCCACTGTTGGGTTTGTTGGGGGCGAACTATTGGGGGGGGGGGGGGCGGGGGCGGGTGTCGTGCTACTCCCACTACTATTGCGACTTAGTCTGAGGAGTGAGAATGGATGGCAAAGGAGTTGAAAAGGAGGGAGTGGGAAGGACGGCGTTGGGAGCATCTAGGGTAGAAAGCTGAGGCGGTTTCCGACCTCACCTGGACTAATTACTTGGCATGGCGCTTGGGTGGATTCGCGGTGGTCCTTCGTGCTGGCATGAGGATTGGATGGCCCTTGCCGATCTACGTTTTGCTCTTAGGAGGAGACCTATTTGTGAGATGTTTCTCAGTGTTTCAGGTGCAATTCTCCCGGCCTACCTGGGGGATGGGGTGATGGTGGGTACTCCACGGCACATCGACAGTTGGTGGACGTGGATGAATTTACCCAGGGGATGACTCAGCCCTTCTATGCTTTGTCACCTCCTCTGTTTCCTGCTTCTGCCAATGCCGCTGGTGCCGCTGCTGTTGTTGCGTATGCGTGAACATCACCGGTGAGGACATTCGTTCCTTCATCCAACGATTCCTATCGCAACAACAGTATCGTAAGTCCTTTACATTGATTAGCGCTGTTATCAATGGCGTCTCGCCTTTCTGCAACACGTGGCCACACAGGAGCTTCAAGTTATTACAGATTCACTGCGGATAGTGTGTTTTGTCCAGGTATACAAGTGAATCATCCACATCAAGTTCCATGCCTTTCTTGGATTTATGTAAAGCCCTTATGCAGTTAACTCGCTCATTGAAATGCAAGCACTATCGTGACTTATGCAGGTAACCAAAACCAAACCAAGGGTGATGTGCTTGTAGCAGGTTATATCAATGTTTATTCAAAATACGAGTTTCCTGCGAGAGAACATGGCTGGTAAGGTGTTGTTTTTGAAGTTGTCAGGTTCCTTGTATCCTGAAAAGGTAGTAAGTGTTGGAGGAAAAGATGGAAATGTGTTTTGCAGCCATAAAGTACAAGCAGTAGCCAGTATTTGCGGTTGAACTAATTGGTGGAAAGGCTTAAACGCATCAGGGAGAGAACGCTGGTTCCTCACTGATGCGAAAGCCTAACTTAGCATTAGAGAGGGTGGATCGGTGGACACCTTTGAAAGACTGTCGCCTTCACTTCAAAAGTCGTTGGAAGAGGAAGTGTGGCGATTGGGTGCTGTTCAGAGCGATTGAGTCTGTCCTTCACAGTAGTGAGGGACGATGCTTTGAAGTGTGCGCATTTCATAGTCGTTGATGAAGACTGTTTCAGGGACTGGTCTGGCACTTTCGAGAAAGTTGTGACTATAGCAGCGAAGGAAACAAATTATCTAGCAGAAATGTGAAAATGTGTCTGATTTGGCTCCATCTGAGTGTGTGACCAATGTGTCTCTGATTAGAGCCAGTGCTTAAGTAGTACTTTAGCTTCGATTTTCCGAATTGGATATCTGGTAAAAAGTGGTTAGAATAATGCGAAGGTAGTAGGATGGAGACGTCAGTCATGAAATAATATTTTGTGTTCGTTTATGCGGACTTACAAAGGGTAGTGGTGGGGACGTAGGATTGGTTGGAATGAGCCTGCCTTTTGGGTGTTGTGCAGATGTGTCACGGAGTGGCCTCGTGGACACATTGACGTGAATGCTCGGACCAATTTTGCGCTTGTATCGGTGGTGGTGGTGGTGGCGGTGGTAGTGCCGGTGATGGATCCTCTCTCAACGATCTATGGCTTCAATGGACAGTCTTGAGGCGCTGTATACCGACTCACTCACCCACCCACCGACCAACTCACCCGCCAGCCCATGCTCTGCCCGATGTCGTCGAGGACATAGAATGTTTGGAAGAGGTGATTGGAAGCACCCTCCCGTGTGTGCAGAAAACCACACGTGAACTTGTTCCCCTTTTCTCCCCTGCTCTGCCCTGCCTTGCCCTGCCCTCCTGTCTTCCTCTCTTTTCTGCCGCCAACACCGCTGCTGCTCCTGCTCCTTATGGTAATGCGAATACTTTAGTTATTATTATTGCTGCTACCATTGATAATACTAAACTATTGCTACTGTTAAAACCAGTAAAGGCGCTCTCCTTCCTTCCTTTCTTCCGCATATGCAGGATGTGTTGGATATTGAGGAGTGGGGTAGAAACACCACGCCGCCATTGAATACTGTTGAGTTTATCAAAATCCTGTGGAGGAGTGGGGACTGTTAGTGTTGCGTTGTCCTCAACTTCGATCATTTGCCGTATGTTCATAACCATTCTGCAATGAATGCCTTTCTTGTATGTTTCTGGAACCACGCAGATCTCTGCTGCTACTTCTACAGAAGGCTAGTTGTGCATCATCCACCTAGTCATTCAGAGTAGTGCAAAGTAGATGCATTCCTCTGACTGCTTCTACTGGATGACGATGCATGCTTCCAGGGTACATCATTAGATGCATTAGCACCGTTGGCTCAAACGCCCACATGCAGGTGACTGAGAGGAGCATTACTTGTCCACTTTCGAGCATCATCGATTAAGTGGCGTGTGCATACGTACACCATCTCGAACTACTGGACATTTCACAGTCATTCATACCTTGAATTTTGTATGCTCGCACGATCTTGGGTCTCCGCATGACTCTAATCGAACCCGATGTCAGTAGGTGGCGGTTACGCACATTGTAGTCTTGAGTGGAAGTGTGCCGTAGTCTCGGCACTGTTTACCTCTCACGGAAGACAAACTTGGTTCGCAGTATAGCCGCCCTCGGCGCAGATCTTTGTGATGTCCAAAAGCCTCTCTATGAGTTCGATTTCACCGTCATAAATATCGCCGTGGACTTCCGAGATGGTCTGCGTCCGGTGTAAGTTATCAGCTACACCTTTCTACTCATTTGCTTATAAGTAGTTGGCGTTTTAGACTTGTCTTGAGAAAGAATGTGCTTGATTGGTCAAGTAGGTTTCCAGATTATTATTTTAAAGTAAATCATTGACCCTTGTGGCCATTCCCTGTGAGGTACTGCCGTCACACATTGTCTTGTCCTCTGATTGTGTGAGTGAAGTGGAGAGTTATTTCTCCCTTGGCCAACGTCTTTGCTCTACTGCGCTTTCCCGACCGCCGGTGAGACCGAGGGTGAGTCTCCTTTTGCGGTGTCATTAACCGCATTGGTGTAGGTGGTGCCTACTGCGTCGACTTGTCACGTAGGTGTCCTATTTTTCTTGACACTTCAACATTCGCATCCACGCATTCGATGAGGCTGTTGTTTGACCCGACAATTCTGGGAGACATGTTGTACCTGGCGAAAACCCACAAGTTAATTTAATCTGAATTCGCTTCTGGGAAGTTTTATTCTAGTGAGCAATTCCAGTCTTAATCACGAACCCTTTAACCGAAATGGATGTGAGTTGTGGTGAGGTTGGGTATATGGATGCGGAATGTAAGGTCGATTAGTTGATGAATGGAGAAGAAATGCGTGCTCTCGGGATGCTACTGGGTGTAGTCAGGTGGTTGTGCGGCGGTCTTCTTCGGCAATAAGTCAGGTGTGTTAAGTACGAGGTTGGAGGGGATTTGCTGAATGAGTGAACTGATGGTGGATGGAGAGTTTGAAGGGGCGAAAACTAGTAGCAATATGACCTTTCCCCTCATGATGATGATGCTGGCAGGCCTTGGTAGGTGTTTGCTTTCCGAAGGCACAGCGGTGCAGTCCATTGACCAATTGATAGGACTCTTTTCTTTGAATGGTTTTGCACTCAGCAGTTCACTCCTCCAACGGATTGTGCATGCGCACGCATGACGCTGAAATGGGTTGATTGGAGGAGTTGGAATGCAAGAGTTTCTGCTGTGGCGGAGGATGGTGTTGTTAGTGAGGGTGGGAAAGTTGATTTAGAGCCAAGGCGGTGGTAGACTGAACAATGTGGGTGAAGTGGAGATCTCGGAAATGTTGAAGTTGGTTCCTTCACCATGACTTTTAAGGGAAGGGTGATGCTGCATTTGAGGAACTGCAGAGCGTTCTGCGTAATCAATGACTTTTATTAAAATGATTTCTCATTCAATTGTTTTCTTTCTCTCTCCCACTACTGCCTTCTCCTCCCTCTCAACTCTCCTCTGTTATAGTGGAGCTGAATTTGGAGCCTTTGCCATCGAGACCACAGGTCAATCCACTGAATGCTTGTGAACTACTTCTCTTGACTCATGCTAGAGGGCATAAGATTACAAGTCATTTTGCTATTAAAGCAGACTTTCTGACGAAGTGCGTTGAGTCCTGTACTGAGTGCATTCGTGTGGTGGCTTCGATTGGGTCACTCTAACCACGGGGTCCCCTATTTGACCAAACGTAGCTGACAATTTGGGTTGAGGATGCAGTATGAAGGCGAATAGTACTGCAGTGGCAGCAATCACCACCTTTTCATCCTAAGCCTCTCAATTCATTGTTCTTCTACTTGTCGCCCGGGGAGACCTTACTTTCGTCAGTCATCGCGGTAATCCAGCAAACCTTTGAAGTGAGGTTGAGAATGGCGCCACCATGATATAGACAGAAAGCGGTGTGCAAGGGAATAAGGCTGAGCCTAAGGCAGTCGTTGCCTCGTACGGGTACGGAGCTATCTCAGGAGAAGCGATGCCTTAGGACAAGCAGTGGGAAACAAGAGGAAACGAATACAATTCGGGCTAGTTTACCGTATAGAGAGTATAGGCCCCAGGTGCATGCGTTCATTCCGCATGATTGTTTTGGTGTATTGGGTCGGATCTAATGCGTAACCAACTTTTCTTTTGAGCGTTTGCCTAAAGTTGACATCCTGACCTATGTGCCCTATGTTTGTGAAAATGGCATTGAAAGTCAAATAAAACTGTCCGAATTGTTTTGTGTGACAATAGTCGGTTCACCGAGCTGCGTCAGCACAAATAAATTCTGCTCGTTGCCCGCTCTCACTCTACCCTTTCTAAGGGAATGAAAGTCGAGTCTGTCACACATTTCGATGGGTTTGCTTGTTTGTTTACGCCTTCATGCCCGTACCCTAAGCTATCCGACTACAAGAACCATTCCTCCATCATTTTAATTTA
The DNA here is from genome assembly GCA_036345935.2 of Taenia hydatigena. Classification (NCBI taxonomy): domain Eukaryota; kingdom Metazoa; phylum Platyhelminthes; class Cestoda; order Cyclophyllidea; family Taeniidae; genus Taenia; species Taenia hydatigena. The sequence goes on along the minus strand of JADWOT020000001.1, from coordinate 30,369,166 downwards.
GAGCTTTTTTCCCCCGAACAAATGGATTTAGAGCAGGTAGCTTCTCTTCTAACATGAAGGACTACTTTGTCAAGCACATGTAGTGCAAATGTGCCGATGCACCGAAATGGATACCGATTTGTCAACATTAGCAATTGGTTCGGTGGCCAAATGACAACTCAGAGTTAAAGGAGTAGTAGAGGGCTTTTCTCTTATTCCAATTCCACTGCACTATGACGAGAAAGTTTGGTTTAAGTAAAGCCTTTTGCCATATCAGGTCCTAATTTTTGCCATCCAATTGAGCAACATTGGGCAAAAGGTAATGACGTGAACATTTGTGGTTCACAAAAATTATCAGTGAGTGAGAAGTGGCACATAATGGCAGTACCTGCAGCCACAATGACGAAGACTGGTTCGCTAGTCAACGAGGGAGCTGCAGTATCAACCGATTGCAAGTACAAATGTCTGTAGTGATGTCCTCACGTCGAGGTTGGCAATGATGACACAAAATGCAGGTCGATACGTCAAACGGGTCACGCTCGCTGCTAAAGACGTAGGTTGGATCATAAGTTGATCACTGACTCGTCAAGTGAGAGAAGTATTGGGTAGTGGAGTATGTGATTGCCCCTAACATCAAAGGCGTAAATGATTTCGGGTAACGCCGAAAGCTTCAGCACTACTAAGCCCTGACAGCATAATGTCCAACTGGAAGGACTATTCACTCAACCACATGAAGAGAATTTGTCCTCTTTGTAGCGATGATTACCAGGACTCAAATGCGGTGCCGCACAGACACTGCAGATTATATCCATAAACCGAGGAGTGAGTGCACCGACATGAGAGAACTGGTAGTTGAGGGGACGGCGATGCAAATGGTGCCGGATAAAGGGTCTTAAGGCACGAACAACCTCTCGACAAAGTAAAATTGTACGAAATTTAAGGACGTCTGCAGTCCGGGCGATCTGTTCTAGATGTCCTCGATCCAAGCGAATGAAAAACAATGAGCGTAAGACAAACTTTAACGTTCATCTCACCACACTTGACCATCCTTCCCTTAAAGCGCATGGTGGCATGATGAACGAGGTAGCGCGAAGGCGGCTATGAGCGTTGTTTCTTCTGCATCGCCGCTATCTCCGCGACTGTTGATGCTGCAAGGTGGAGGCAGGCGCGCACGCCACTCAGTTGGTTCCACAAACCGGATTTACGCGTGCATTATTTTCTTAGGTAAAAATAAGCAGGGACTACTAAGACTGCAGTAGGTCCTTAAAGAGAAGCCTCACCCTCCTTCTCCGAGGTGTCTGTGGCTATATTATGCGTGCTCATTTTCATAAAAAATTTTTAGTCTTTTTGTTATGCCTTATGTCCTGCATTTTTTGTTTTTGTAGAACTTCGGTTCTAATTGTTTTTTTTTAAGGAAGTTTTTACTATTTATATGCTCGTTTTCAGTAACAGCTCAGCTCTTCTGGAGGCAAGTGACCATTAAAGAATGACATTGGCTAGGCTCAAGATCATTCCGCGACGTCCAGGCGTGAGTGAACGTCACTGGCTAGTCTCAGGGTCATTGAGTCGTTATCCACCCAACGCCCCTCTCCCGCCGGAAGGAAGACGAAAGAAAGGGGAGAAAGTTATTTACAGATATAATTGGAAGCCTATGATCATAACATCTCACTTAACCTCTACAAGATGCACTGTGCCATAGAGAATAAGTGCTTGCCAAGTTACCCATCCCCACTCCTCTTTGCTCTAGGCCGCCCACCTGCCTGGTGTGCACACACACACACACGCGTTGCATGGATGAAACAATTTAAGATTTCGATGCATCTGCCTTAAACAGGCAACAATACTGTACACAGAGACGACTGTTCACGATAGGCAAGTTTTCATCGCTGGCCTATTTCGTCATGCGTTGGTGGTAATCTGGCCTCTCTTTACACGATTCACCACACTCAAAAGATAGCTTTGTGCCAAATCGTGGGTCATTCAGACATGAGCAGGACCGCATATTCGAGTAAGTCACCTGTTGCAGGTAGTAGCTCCATTCGATATTCCCACCTGGTTTTTTATGGGTAGAAGTAGTTACCAAGATCCTGCCAACTTTCTAAACTGGTACGATTCTTTGATGAAATTTCAGTAAGGCGTGGTAATGTTTTGACCAATCAGACAACTACCTGACAAACGCATGGTTTGTGGCTAGATGTGTAGTTTGAAACAGCAGCGTCTCTCACTGGGGATTTGAACGCACATCCAGCATTACAGCGCTGTCTTTTATTCCTTACCACGATGAGTACCGTTCCAGTTCAGTGATTTCCCATTACCCACCTCACAGGGGTAAACGTCCTTCCGTGTCGATGAAGACGAATGCAAATGCTAACATCTTTAGTCCTGGATGGGTGATTGTCATTCTGACCATTCCTCGTATTTAATGAAATTTGCAATGGAAAATAAACAGCCCTTTTGATGAACGCAAACAGGGAGCTGCACTATTCATAGTAGCTGAGGCGCCTGGTGATTGGTTGTACGGACCTACGGGAAAAGTCACGAAAGCTAGTAAAGTTACAATGGCCAAAGCAGCTCAGGTCGAGTCACTGCCAGTCGTGGTTACTGCAGCAGAAGTCTGGTCAGGTATGCTGGCCGTTGAGGGGCTTTTCCCACTCGCAACAGACGCTTTCTCCACCTCCATCCGATACGACCATAAATTTGCCCCATTATAATAGCAATAATTATTATCGAATTCTACACTAATGCGGTTGATGACGGTCGGGAAAACGCAGTAGAACAAAGACATCGAACAAGGGAGAAAAGACTCTCTACTTCACTCACACAATCAGAGGACAAGACAGTGTGGGACGGCAGTACCTCGCAGAGGAATGGCCACAAGAGGTGATGATTTACTTCAAAATAATAATCTGGAAACCTATTTGACCAAACAACCACATTCTTGCTCAGGATGAGTCCAAAACGTCATCTACTTATAAGCACATAAGTAGGAAGGTGCAGCTGATGACTTACACCAGACGCAGACCATCTCGTAAGTCCACGGCGAGACTGGTGATGGTGAAATCAAACCAATCGAGAGGTTTTTTGGACAACAGAGAGATCTACACAGGGGAAGGCTAAACTGCGGGCCAAGATTGTCCCCCGTGAGAGGTAGACGCAGCCGAGACTTCGACAATTCCGCTGAAGACTACAATGTGCGTAACTGCCACCTACTGCCATCCTGCGAGTAAACATGCATGTAAGCATGCATTATCATCCAGTAGAACCAGTCAGAGAAAATGCATCTACTTTGCGCTCCTGTTAATGACTACGTGGATGATGCACAACTAGCCTTTTGTACAAGTAGCACTAGAGATGCGCGTGGTTCCAGCAAAACACACAAGAAAGGCATTCTTTGCAGAATGGTTGTGAACATACTGTAAATGATCGAAGTTGAGGACAACGCAACACTAACAGTCCCCATTCCTCCACAGGTTTTTGATAAACTCTACAGTATCCAATGGCGGTGTGGTGTCTCTACCCCACTCCTCAATATCCAACACATCCTGCATATGCAAAAGGGAGGAAGGTAGGAGGGCGCCTTTACTGGTTTCAACAGTAGCAACAGTTTAGCTTTATCAATGGTAGCAGCAATAATAATAACTAAAGTAGTCACATTACCAATAAGGAGCAGGAGCAGCAGCAGCAGTGTTGGCGGCAGAAGAGAGAGGAAGGCAGGAGGGCAGAGCAGGGCAGGGCACGGCACGGCAGGGGAGGGAAGGGGAACAAGTTCACGTGTGGTTTTCTGCACACACGGGAGGGAGCTTCCAACCACCTCTTCCAAACATCTTAAGTCCTCGACGACATCGGACAGAGCATGGGCTGGCGGGTGAGTTGGTCGGTGGGTGAGTGAGTGAGTGGGTAAACAGCGCCCCAGGACTGCCCATTGAAGCCATAGATCATTGAGGCAGGATCCATCCCCGGCACCACCGCCACCACCAATGACACCGCCGGCCGATACGGGCGCAAAACTGGTTCCAGCATTCACCTCAATGTGTCCACGAGGCCACTTCGTGACACATTCATGCCACTTGGCTCACTACAAGTGCAAAAGACGCCATTTCCATCACTTCAGACACATCACTACTTTCCCATCCTCTTCCACTCTCTCATTTGCCCAACACCCAAAAGGGAGGCTCATTCCAACCAAATCTACGTCCCCACCACTACCCTTTGTAAGTCCGCATAAACGAACACAAAATATTACTACATGACTGACATTTACATCTTACTACCTTCGCACTATTCTAACCACTTTTTCTACAAGAAATCCAATTTTGAAAATCGAGGCTAAAGCATTGCGTAAGCACTGGCTGTAATCAGAGCCACCTTGGTCACACACTCGAGTGGAGCCAAATCAGACATTATTTCACATTTCTGCTAGATAATTTGTTTCCTTCGCTGCCATAGTCACAACTTTCTCGAATGCATTAGACAAGTCCCTGAAACAGTCTTCATCAACGACTATGAAATATGCACATTTTAAAGCATCGTCCCTCACTACTGCGAAGGACAGACTCAATCGCTCTGAACAGCACCTAATCGCCACACTTCCTCATCCAACGACTTTTGAAGTGAAGGCAACAGTCTTTCAAAAGTGTCCACCGATCCGCCCTCTCTAATGCCAACTTAGGCTTCGCATTGGTGAGGAACCAGCGTTCTCTCCCTGATTACAGTCGGTAAGATTAACATTTACACCCTTAAATGCGTTCAAGCCTTTCAACCGATTAGTTCAACCGCAAATGCTGACTACTGCTTGTACTTTATGGCTGCAAAATGCATTTCCATCTTTTCCTCCAACACTTTCTACCTTTCCAGGATACAAGGAACCTGACAACTGTAAAAACAACACCTTACCAGCCGTGTTTTCTCACGAATAAAAAGCCGTATTGTGAATAAACATGAATATAACCTGCTACGAGCACATCGCTGTTGGTTTGGTTTTGTTTGCCTGCATAAGTCAAGACAGTGCTTGCATTTCATTGAGCAAGTTAACTGCATAGAGACTTTGCATAAATCCAAGAAAGGCACGAAACCTGATATGGATAATTCACTTGTGCACCTACACAAAACGCATTATCCGCAGTGAGTCTGTAATGACTTGAAGCTCTTGCGTCGCCACTTGTCGCAGAAGGGCGAAACGCCATTAATAACACCTAATGAATGTAAAGGACTTACGAAACTGTTGTTGCGATAGGAATCGTTGGATGAAGGAACGGATGTCCTCACCGGTGAAGTTCACGCGTACGCAACAACAGCAATGGCACCAGCGGCATTGGCAAAAGNAAATACTGACTACTGCTAGTACTTTAAGGCTGCAATATACATTTCCATCCTTTCCTCCAACACTTCCTACCTTTTCAGGATACAAGGAACCTGATAACTGTAAAAACAACATCCTACCAGCCCTGTTTTCTCGCGGAAAAAACCCGTCTTTTAAATAAACATTGATGCAACCTGCTACAAGCACATCGCCCTTGGTTTGGTTTTGGTTATCTGCATAAGTCACGATAGTGCTTGCATTTCAATGAGCAAGTTAACTGCATAGACACTTTGCATAAATCCAAGAAAGACACGAAACTTGATATGGATGATTCATTTGTACACCTACACAAAACACATTATCCCCAGTGAATCTGTAATAAATTGAAGCTCTTGTGTCGCCACGTGTTGCAGAAAGGCGAAACGCCATTAATAACACCTAATAAATGCAAAGCACTTACGAAACTGTTGTTGCGATAGGAATTGTGGGATGAAGGAACGAATGTCCTCGTCGGTGATGTTCACGCATACGCAACAACAGCAGTGACACCGGCGGCATCGACAAAAGCACGACAACGGAGGACGTTAAGTCGGTACAACCTCATCCACCAACCGTCGGTGCGCCGTGGAGTACCCACCATCGCCGCATCCTCCATGTATTCGCCACGCATTGCACCTGAAACGTTGAAAAAGAGCTCTAAGAAAGCAATGCTTCCTCGCTCTCCTTCTAAGAGCAAAGCACAGATCAGCAAGGGTACACCCAATCCTCATGCCGACACGAGAGACCACCACCAATCCACCGAAACGAGACGCCACATCCCACCCCAACCCCAACCCCGATAGTAATTAGCCCAGGTGAGGCCGGAAACCGCCTCAGCTTTCTACCCTAGATACTCCCCACGCCGCCCTTCCCACTCCCCCCTTTTCACCCGTTCTCACTCCTAAGGCTAAGTCGCAATACCAGTGGGAGTAGCACGACAGCCATCTCTTCCCCCTTCCCCCAATAGTTCGCGCCCAACACACCCAACAGTGGGGATCTACTCGACTACTTACCTCCTCTGAGATGATGCACCACTACTCATCACCTATACAGTCAGCAACAAATTAACTTCCACCCTCTCACAGCAAACACATTTCCGTACCTAAGGAAACAAAATATGCCGCAGTTGCCACCAGTGGGCTCTGGTCCATAGCGCTTCCATTCGTCGACACCGTGGTCGTAAGAGAACGTCCCCTTCACGCTTTCGCACATACCCACGGCAGAGCTCCCCCAGCCTTCCCCCTCCTTCGCCGCCACCCACCCATCCAGCCTCCCATGCCCGCGAAGACAAAGAGACGGAGACAATAATAGCAGTAGTAGACCGTGTCGCCCATGCCGAGAACCGCATCGCACAATCCAGACGGAGACGCCACCGCCACCGCGAATCACGCCAACATCTTGCATTGCCCATCATTCCACACACTCATCAGATGTTACTTCACCATCACAACCACCAAGGTAAGTTTGTAGCAGCTAAAAGAGAAAAAACCAAACAATGGAAAGACCAATATGTGAGGTTCCAAAGTTCTGCAAAGCTAACATTCACAAACCTAACTACTGATAGGAAAAAAAGAAACGAACACCTCAACGTACAAACAATTGAGACTGCCACAAAGTACAGTCTGTGTAGTGATGACCAAACTTCCGACTAGCCACTTCTTCCTCCGCCCCTACCGCTGCTGCGTCTACCTCACTCAGAGACACCAACTCATGGTATCAAAGCTGAGCAGGCTACCATTAAGCCATCACCAGGGCCCTCTACACAGCATGTTTCACACCAGGGATCACATCAACACAACAAACAACCATGGTCCTGCCCCCCCACCCCACTCCTCCGCCATCCATATGTGCGCCAACAACACGCGTATCACAGTAATGAAAATAGCACAGGTAAAGCAAGTAAAGGAGAACAGCACTGCCACCAACCATATGAACACGCTTTGATTCCATCGCTGCACACAAAAATGGACGGCAACAACTCATTAAGCACAATCCAATCTTACCTGAGAAATATGTGAAGTGATAGCGGAGGCAAGACTCGCACTCATTGCTGCTGCAGCTTCTTCCTCTTCAGTGTCAATTCTACCACGAAAACGGACAAAAAAGTGCACGATAACATCTATAAATACGGTGAATACTTATTAGCACGAAAATGATAATGATTAGTCGCCATGTCCTTAGCAACGATAGAACTCCTCCCAACGAAATCTATCGTCATTAGAGAGCAAACAAATTACAAATTGCCAAAACACTCTTAACTTATCCCTTCAAGTGCCATACAGCGAAAAATGTACGTGAGTAGGCATCGTAGTTGGAAAACAAAACGGCCTAACAGCAACTTTATGGGACTTGCGTTTACATTACCCTTCATCAAATTCGATCTTATTCATCAAAACTCATTTTTACTTAAATAACAAACCACTTGGAAACAGCCAATGGAGTCGTACTCAATCCAAAGAAGTGTTTTCCAGTAACAAAATTCAACGCGATTAGGCAATGCAAATGGAAAACAAAAGCTGTGACAAACTGCAGCTGCTTCTAAAACGGTTGGTCTAACAAATAAACTGATCAAGAAAGCAAAAGCATATATCTACACACACTCATAAAATGGGTGCTTAATCGCAAGAAACCACCAGGCAAGTAATTGCCAAGCACTTCGTAAGGTTTTAGCACCTCTCCACAAAGTTACGCCTCATTACTCAAATTCAAATGTCATTAAAAACCAAACAACCTCACAATCTGTTGCAACAGCCGCCATTTATCTCTACACACCGAAAAATGCACATGAGGAGACCTTGCAGCTGACAAGCAACCGTCAACAGTCACATTAAGAGGCATTTGCGTCTACTCTACCTCGCAACAACTAAAAAACTAAAAACTATAAAGAGATACTCAATACCTACCGAGTTCCCGACTTTTGGCAGTGGATAAAGGCGCATTAATCCAGAAAAACTGTCCCCGAAAACGCGCACCACTTACGCGAGCGGCGCACAAATCTGGCTAATCGGTTCAAAGTTCGTCCGGTAAAACAAGCCAACTTTAAATTTTTATGTATTTTCGATGAGACCATAATTAAGACAATTATTAACAGTTTTGACTTTTGTGTTTAATTTTTATTAACAAATGCACTAATGGCGATTTACAAAGTAAGCAAAATGAAAAAGTTGTTAATATTTGTATATCAGTAATATAAATGCATAATAGTGATGCTGTAAGATTTGCCAACAAATCGTAAAAGTAATTTATACGACAGCGAGGAATGTCATTTTGTCAATTAGTTGCACACTTTAATTTGCTTCAAGCATGTGTTTTGCAGCAAATTTCATATTCAAAACGAATTGCTCAATTGGAGCAATGGACTAACCTTACTCACATTGACCTGCAGGTGTGGATCACCTTCACATAAGATGCGTATTTGTACAAAATATGCTTTACTTCTACTTGGTTGGTGGGGTGTAAGCTACGTTTTCAGATGGCAATTTTCGGTTACGATGCCTGCACATCTCACTACACATGGACGCAGCGGCACAGTAGCTAACTTCGTAATTATTTCCTGAGCTGAACATCAGTCACATTGGCAGTTGTCCCATTCAGTGGAGTGCTACCTGATATTCTACCTCGTGTGGTAGCTGTCATGACATGACTTGTAATTGTCTGAACTTACCTAGTCTGCTACTAACCCCAACGCAATTGTGAAAACGGGCTCGAAACTACTGGATTACCTTTTTTTGTGGAATGATCTGAACTTTTTGATTCACTCTGTCAGGAGACATGCGAAGGCTATGAAAGTATGAGACATGGTTACTGAGCCACAGATAATGTTAGGGCTACGAATCGCATCCGTAACCTCCCACTCTTGTAAGTTTGTCAATGTGGTCTCTCCTCTTCCTCCTTCTCCGCCTTCTCCTCCTCCTTCTTCTCTGCCTCATAATCCCACTTCCGAGTCAGCTCCTTATTGTGGGGTCCGAAGGCTCCCTTGAAGGCAAACGAAGGCAAAATATCAGGGCAGAATGCATATATTCAACAGACAGAGGAAAATGAGTTGTTGTAACACCTTTTACCGATGAATGTATCATCTAACATCTTATCTTTGACTTTTTGTTCCTTATCTTCTTATATTGAATGTGATTTGACTATTCGTGGACTTGCGCGTCACAATGCCCTTTTGACATTATCCCCTGCAGAACGCATTATGCACCACTTTACAGACTGCAACTTGTAGCGGTCTTTGAAACTTTCTTTCCAAGCATTTCTTTTCTTACTTGCATCCTGCCTTCTTTTGCCTTCGATGGAGCCTTGGGACGCTACAACTACACTCCTAAGCATGCACTTAGTAATCTCAGTTAAATTTGCAGACCGAACATTAAAAGATTTGCGCTTAAATTGTGCATTGCCTCATTTGATGTTGCTGATCTACTGATACAGCATTGTAAAATTTACTGCAATCGGAGGAATTGAGTTGAATGCGTTTCTAATGCGATATACTTCGTATCCAAATCATGGCCCTCGTTTTTACTTGTCGTCTCCATGAGCACAGCTGGCGCTGCTTGCCAAGGTGATTGCCGCGCGTTCGTTTGATTGACATTTCTGTCGACTCAGCGCTTCCTTGTGTGGCGATGGACGTTGCCACGACTACTTCAGTGGTGTAGGTGGATGGAGTGGGTGTGTTTATTATTGTAACTGCAGAAAGTGATCAAATGAGCACTTAAATGCAGAACGAATTGGAAGGAATACAGTAGAAGAAGCAGTAATGTGTGCAAAGCCCATACTTTGCTGCTGTTGCACCACAAGTGTCTTGACTGTATCTCCCTTCACTGATGCAACTGTTTGTCACTGGACTGTAATTGTTCAACTACGCCGCGCGCAGGAAAAAATAGCGACCTCATGGTTGGGTTGCGGTGACACGAAGGGGAGATATTGCGAAACTGGTTGTCTCTCGGTCCACTGAGGCCGATGGCAGCTTTCGTTGGTGGTGTCAACAGGGTCTCGCCTCAAATCCAACTGAGCGCCGGTGGTGCTTCTCCACCTCACACTCCTCTCTTGTCACATCTACAAGGCAGCAGATTTATTAGCGAAATGGACACACTTACACTTGACACCGGACTCGAGGAGTGCAACCATTCTTCGAAGGTAGGCCTAAGCGATAAGGCCACTTGTATTGCTCAAATTGGGAAGTGTAAAGCTCTTCAATTACAGAAAAGGAGGTAAAGCTGCTCATGTGATTAGCGAATCACGATATGTTGCGCGTGGATTTGTTACACTGACAACCCACTTCGATGTCAGCAAAGAACGTATGTGGAAAAAAAGGGAAGAAGATCCACGTCATTTTAACTGAAGTTGACACTCATAATGCTAACCTTGACTATGCGTCCATTACCTTTACAAAAGATACATATTTTAACACATTGCTCTGCTACATTTTGAGTTGGCACTTCTCGGTTACGATGCCTGCACATCCCGATACACGTGGACGTAGTGCCACAGTTGCTAACTTTGGAATCACCACCTGATTTGGACATCAATCACATCGACAGTTGTTCCATTCAGTGGGATGTCACTACGCCCTCTACCTCCTTGTGATAGCTGGCATGACATTAAGGCCAAAACAATGAGTTTTGTAGCCTTTGAGCAGCTAATCATAATAAACCCAAGAATTTTATGTAAATGAACCTCGACGGCTTAGCGACCCTACACATTTGAGCTTACGAACACGAGACGACACACCCTGCTCGACCTTTTTCTCCAGTTTCCACTACTGCATGCAAACCGACACGACGTCTTCTCGTCTGCTCCCTCATTTTCCCATTCACCTTAGTAATACATCTTCTGCTCAACTTTTCTCATTCTGTCTTTGTTCCTCGTAACCATCCGGTCCTCGCTGTTGCGCAAGTTGTTGATTGACTGAGCAGTCGAACCACCCACCTGACCAACAGCTCTAATGGGGCTCATCCCTTGGAACTGTAGGCAGTTAGCAGCTATTCCACACGACCTACTTCTTCTGTGGTGCCTAAACAGACCATCACATCAAATGGTCGCTGGCGTCCATTACGATCCAATAGTTGGGCTTGACTGTGTGGCCCCCAACAATCCACTAGCCAGCCAGTCGTCTGGGTGCGATAACTTTGTAGGCGGAAGTGGGTTCGCTCCTCTCACGGCAGTGGATGTCATTTCCGGTGGAGTGACATTGCCAGTTGTGTCTCGCCAAGGCCACTATGAGGACAAAATCTGTGCACACAGTTTTGCAGGTCTTTGACGTTAGCGTAGCCCTTCGGATGCGCCTACACACGCTAGATTGTGTGGCTCCATTTACTTGAGTGGAAGAGCTCCACCACAACTCACGAAGCTGCCCTCGATGTCAAAGCACAACCACTCGAAGTTGTAATGTTGGGAGTCGGGTGGATTGCTCGTGTCCTCTTCATTTCCTACCTAACTACGCACCACCTGCAACAATCGACAGATCCTGAAATGCAGCTGTGATCCTTGCTATGGTACTAAAAGGGGCTACATCCACACGCACTTTCCACCTCCTCCTTTTACTTTTCCAACTGATTTTCCATTGTCTCCTACGGATTTTGAAAGTCAGCTTTGCCGCAACAAGATCTCTAATTCCCTCGCTCACCTCGATTCGCTTTATATGACACACATTAAGTCCCGACTTTATGTAAAAACGGAAAAGTAGAAGGATACTTAGAAGGTGCTGCAAGTATTGCAGCTCATCAGGAGTAGCAATTTTTCCCTCAACAATTCCCATCTTTAAGAATCTTAGCTCCCACTCCCCTTCTTTATCCACTTACTCGCTCCCCCATCTTGTGGTACCCTAACACGTCTCTACCAATTCATTCCTCCACATACATACTCAATTCTTTCAAATAAAACCTATGCTTACAGTTACTCATCTTCACTTCTGTCGAGCACTCGTTACTCACTTGTGCTCCAACCGGTTTAGCTACTCAACCATCTTGTTAACCGACCATAGTAATAAGGGGAAGACAGGAGCAATAACTCACAGCAGTGCACTCACCTATATGGCCAACAAAGGAAAAGAACTCATAGCAACTATCAACACATTTGCCACTGCCTCTTTTGTACTCCTTATCAAGCTTGTTGCGCTGACTGATGCAGCATTGCTTTGTTACATCTGCTGTACCCAAGCCATCAATGCGTCTGCACTCGATTAGGCCACGTTGATCGCACCTCCCACATTGTTGTCACATGCTTCTACCACTCGTTTTGCCTACATACGAATAAGCATAAACACACTTTAGTGGCAAGCAGGCACCTTCTCACTCGGCACTTTGTGCACGGCTTTCTCGTGTCCTCCAGTAGGCGGACTTTAGAAGTGCACACGTGCACTACTGAAATAACAAAAGTAGCACTAAACCACATGTACCTCTGGTGCCTCCTATGGCTGACAATCGTCTCCTTCACGTAGGTTTTCTAATACACGCACCACGACTTCATGATGGCAGTGAAGCGCTACTATGCCAAGTTCATCAGACTTTTGATAGAGTTCTGTACATAAAGAGGAGGGAGAGGAAGGTAACTCACAAGAACCTTCGTAATAATCATTTAAAGTAGTGCGGCAAGGGTACCCGGATCGGCGGTGACGCTGGAAGCACTAAGAGGAGACGATGTGATGCTACAGATGGGATCGTTAAGAGCACAATCATCCAAGTTTCCCACCAGGTGGTTCGACGTTGTCTCCCTGTTCGAGACTGTTGCTAGACGGGCACGTGGATAGGCGCTGCATGTCAAGTCCATGCCCTGCTGCAGTAGCCCCACCACGCTCCCCTCTGCTACCGCCCTTCACTGCTGTCACTGTTGGTCACTGGGTTCACCTAGCAGATGCGATAAAAGCAAATCAGATTCAAAAAAATTAAAAAAAATCAAATACGACTCATGACTCATTGCTGTGAATCTTGAAACAAATCAAGGGATGTCGTATCACGTTTATTTACAATGTCATTGGAAGGTATTGAGCAAAGTGGAAGAGAAAAAGCGCCGCCATTTCAATAAACGAGGAATGCAAAGGTCTGCCAGTTATCTAAAATTTGTGTGAAGACAAGTAGAGGCTGAAGCATTTTCGCGAATTCGCCACTTATGTTTCTCACTAGTGGCATGTTCTTCCTAACTCTGACCAACCAGTCATCCACCTTGATCCACCAAGTCCATCCATTCATCCATTTGAATTTCGCCTTGGTTAGTCACTTGTGGATCCACTCATTAGCTCATCAACTATACGTCCGCTCATTATTTAAGCAATTATCCAAACAGACAACCAAGTGTCCACCACATCGACACCCATCCATCAGTTCATCCCTCCTCCTCCTCCTAACCCGTCCAAGGGTGTCAGCGATCACCCCTACCCCCACACTTAATTCGCCTCCTCATATGTCGACATCTATATGCCCAGTTCCACAGTTCCTCAATTCACAGCCCTTACTTCTGTGCAGCTCACAACTTCACTACTCCCCACTTCTTCCTCTCGCCTACACCTTCACAAATCCAAGTCTTCATCCCTCCCTCCCTCCTTCCTTCCTTCCTTTCTTTCTTTCTTTCTTTCTTTCTTCCTTCCTTCCCTCCTTCCTTCATTCCTTCCTTTCTTCCTTCCATCCATCTATCTATCTAATTTGATTGCGCATCACACATCCCTCAACACCGAGCTTCCTATGAGCATACACATCTGCATCAATACTTCTTCTTCTTCGTCTTAGAAGAGGAAAGAGGCTCTTCAGATTCTCCACTCTCCTCCCAGAGCCAACTAACAACGACTCTTCATGATCGCAGCCCAAACGCATACAACACACACACACAAACACAGTACGAAACACAAGCACTGCAGCATACTTACAACCTATCACACGCAGCCACTACCCACGCGCAACATAATCAAATCACCCAACCAGTCAGTTCTCTCCTCCAAATAATAATGACAAGGAAAATTAGTTGTCCTTCATCACCTTTATTAATTTCAACGCAAACAATCGTATCGCTAGGCAGCACATCCCATGCCCATGTGGCCTAAGTAAGAACATAGAGAACGATCAATCATGTTAGTCTTCCGGCAGTTCAAAGTCATCATGCGCGTGGTAGACATTGAAGGAGCCGAAGAGGACTTCCTCATGAGCATCCTCTTCTGCATGTGTGTAAACGCACATGTAGATGAGCCGAGCCAGTCAATGCCGCCCGTCGATGATGCTGCCCATGTGCGGCGCCAAGTCTTCACACTGCTGCTAGCTAAGTGTCCACTTAAGCAGTTCAGGCGTTGCCACCAGTAATGTGCATTTCAGAGGAGGGCCAGCAGGATGCGACTGAGCAGGTGGAGACAGTACCACCACCAACGTCACCGTCTCAACCATCGCTGGCCTCACTCACCTTGCCGCAGTACTCCCCACCTCAGTCGTCCATATCCGCCAGTAGGTTGAATGCACATTGCCTATCTTATTCCACCTCTCCCATGCCCACTCCCTCCTGCCACCACCACCATCATCTTCTTCTCCTCCTCCTCACTCACCTCCTTCCCACCTTCCTAAGAAGGAGGAACACACGTAATTCTCGGTGCCCACCATCTACTGCGGCACGTCGTCTGCACTACATTTCGCCACTTTCTCCAGTGAGCATGTGGACGACTGTCATGGCAAGTGCTTGAACCTACCAACCAAAGTGATTGACGTTTTGCAGAGGACACCATCTCCCCACCACAATGTGGCTCACAGCAGATGAGTTTAATCACGCACGTACACCTGTGGTGAGTTGGTGGAGCAGTTGAGTTGTGACAAGTGCGCCCTACACTACATTGCATTGTTTGCAGATCACTCATGCCCTGCCTAACTCTGTGCTCACTTCCCTTTCCATTTCACATAAGCCCATATGGAGGCAGGAGGTCAAATTGAAGGTGACGTTGTCATTCTCAACACTGTCGCATATCCACAGCAAATGGACGACTCTCGACATGGAGGCACAAGTGGCTATCTACCAACTACTCATGCGTTTGCACCTAAACCTGCTCGCCCTTCCTCCTGTTTGTCTGTTTACCTGTCTGTCTGCTGTCTGCTGTCTGCCCACCTACCTACCAACCTGAATGTGTCGCGCTGTCTGTCGGCAGAATTCAAATCGTATTGATTGCCTCCACCCAATAAATCAATCAATCAAGCAAGCAACCAATCGGCATGTCGCATTTGAACGTCACTTGCACTTTTACGTACACACGCTGAGGTAGGTTCGCTGCAGCCACTTTATGCCAGTCTTCTGTTAATAGAAAATGAGCAATTACGTAGTTGATATTGCGAGAGCCGAGGAAGACTTCCTCCTGAGCATCCTCTTCTGCGTGTACAGGTACATGCAGATGAGGGAAGCTCGTCGGAGATGTCTGTGTGCAGCTCCGAGTGTTCAATCTGCTGGTAAGTGTGCGATTGAGCGGCGTCAGCATCACTAATAACACTGTGTGTTTCAGAGGAGGGCGAGCTGGTCGTGATTGTAGAGGCGGAGCCAGCACAGCCAACACAGCCGTCGGAGTCAACGGAGCCGGAGGAGCTCGCGGAGGAGGAGGAGGAGGAGGAGGAGGAGGAGGAGGAGGAGGAGGAGGAGATGCTAATGCCATCATCGCCGTCTCAAGCATCGCTGGCCTCACCCATCCTGTCCCAGTCCTCCCCATCTCAGTCCTCTATATCCTCCAGTACGTTGCTTGAACATGGTCTATCTCATCTTTCGTTTCTCATGTCTACTCCCTCCACGCTTTCATACTGCCTACCCCTTCCCTCATTCTGTGTCTCCCATTTCTTTCAGGCATCCATGCATTCATTTTATGCATTCATTCATTCATTCATTGATGAGACTCACTCTCGAACCAATTCGGTGTGGTGAACCACTTCGCTGTCTACTTCTCCTCCTCCTCCACCTTCTTTCCCATTCCCTTCACGTAGGCTTAGAGGTGAACTACGAAGTGGAGGACTTGCTCATTCCTCACCAGGACCGTGAGGGGCAGGCGCAGGCACAGGCGCAGGGAGAAGGGTCAGCTATGTCACCCACCACCAGTGGCACGCCCACCTCCCACTACCTCAGCGCCTCCTCACCCAACCACGTGGTTGGTGTCTCTTGGGGAGGTGGCGACAATGATGCAGTGCAGCCAATGCGAGTGCCAATTACACATGAATCGTCATCACCGCTCGTCCGTCTCGAGGGTAGGCAGGAGTCGGTGGAGGCCAACACTCCCCCACCAATCCGCTCATCGACTCACGAAATCGTTAGTCCAGACAGCACGTCGGGTGAGTGAATACCACCTACCCACCTCTCTCCACTCTCTACCAACCCATCCATCATCCATCACCCATCGTCCATCGTCATCGGCGTCGTCGTCATCATCGATTTTTCTCTCATTTGACAGTTGGATCGGAGGCTCGTCAACAGTCCCTTCGCCTTTCAGTAAGTGCGCCTTCTTCTACCTATACTACTACTACCACCACTACTAATACTACCACTACGACTGCTTCTGCTGTTGATGCTGCTATCTACTTTATTCTTGCCTCATTATATCGTGCGATTTTGATGACACTTACATGTGCGTAGCACACGCGACTGCAATTCCTTTACACTCTCCTCTCTTTCCTCCCTTCTCTCCCTTCCCCCACCCACCCTTTTTCTCCCTCAATACGCCTTTTGCCTTTGCAGTGGAGAAGACGCCTTCGTAACAACATCCGACGCGTGCTGCGCTCACTTTCTTCTTGCTGTCGCCGTTGATGCTGTAGTCGCTGCTGTTGCCGTTATCGTTTCGGGTTCAGTGACCCGTAAATGCAATGCTTCTTTACATGCTTGATTGAAACAGATGGTGCCTTATTAGCGCCACCAACACAGCGTCCAAACCATGGGAGAGTGGGTAGACGGACGCTCCTCATCGCCAAAGGCCGACGTCATGTTTGCTGTCATTTGAAAACGCAGCTTACACCCCACCAACCAACAAGATGTTAGGCGGGATATGGTACAAGTGCTCATCTTTTGTGAAGGTGATCGACACTTGCAAGTCAATGTAGGTAAGGTCAGTCCATTGCTCCAATTGAGCAACGCGTCTATTTGTTTTGAATATGAACTTTGCTACAAAACACATGCTTGAAGTAAATAGACGTGCACGACTAATTGACAAAATGACATTCCTCGCTGTCGTTTAAACCACTTTTACGACTTGTTGGCAAGCCTTACAGCATCACTATTATGCATTTGCATTACTGATATACAAATATTAAAAACTTTCTCATTTAGCGCGCTTTGTAAATTGCCATTAGTACGTTCGCTACTCAAACTATACGCAAAAGTCGAAAATGTTGGTATTTGTCGTAATTATGATTCCATCAAAAATACATAGAAATTCAAAGTTTGTTTGTTTTACCGGACGAACTTTGAACTGATTAGCCAGATTTGTGCACGGCTTGCGTAAGTGGTGCGCGCTTTTGGGGGTAAATTTTGTGGAATAATGCGCCTTTATCCGCTGCCAAAAGTTGGGAGCTTGGAAAGCACTGAGTGTCTTTTGGTTACTTTTAGTTAGTCAGTTGCTGTGAGGTAGTTTAAATGTCGATTTGTTCCCTTTATACACACACTTGTTAGAGTAGACGCAAATACCTCTTAATGTGGCTGTTGACGGTTACTTTTCAACTGCAGGGTTGGTAGGTGGTGTTCACTCACCCGTCGTGCTGTCTGGACTAACGATTTCGTGAGTGGATGAGAGGATTGGCGGGGGAGTTTTGGCCGCCGCCGACTCCTGCCTACCCTCGAGACGGACGAGCGATGATGACGATCCATGTGTAATTGGCACTCTCATTGGCTGCACCGCATCATTGTGGCCACCTCCCCACGAGGCACCAACCACGTATTGGGTGAGGAGGCGCTGAGGTAGTGGGAGGTGGGCGTGCCACTGGTGGTGGGTGACATAGCTGACCCTTCTCCCTGCGCCTGCGCCTGCGCCTGCCCCTCACGGTCCTGGTGAGGAATGAGCAAGTCCTCCACTTCGTAGTTCACCTGTTAGCCTGCGTGAAGGGAAGAAGTGGTTCACCACACCGAATTGGTTCGAGAGTGAGTCTCATCAATGAATGAGTGAATGAAGGCATAAAATGAATGCGTGGAGGGAGTAGACATGAAAAACGAGGACTGGGACAGGATGGGTGAGGCCAGCGATGCGTGAGACGGCGATGATGGCATTAGCGTCTCCTCCTCCTCCGCGACCTCCTCCAGCTCCGTTGACTCCGACGGCTCCAATAGCTGCGTTGGCTGTGCTGGCTCCGCCTCCTCAATCACGACCAGCTCGCCCTCCTCTGAAACACACAGTAACGCTGACGCTGCTCAATCGCACAACGCTTACCAGCAGATTGAACACTCGTCACTGCACACAGACAGCTCCGACGAGCTTCGCTCATCTGCATGTACCTGTACACGCAGATGAGGATGCTCAGAAGGAAGTCTTCCTCGGCTCCTTCAATGTCTACTACGCGCATGATGACTTTGATTTGCCGCAAGAGTAGCATGATTGAAAGTTCTCGATGTTCTTACTTAGGCCACATGGGCATGGGATGTGCTGCCTAGCGATACGATTGTTTGCGTTGAAATTAATAAAGTCGATGAAGGACAACTAATTTTCCTTGTAGTTATTATTTGGAGGAGAGAACTGACTGGTTTGGTGATTTGTTTGTGTTGCGCGTGGGTAGTGGCTGCGTGTGATAGGTTGTAAGTATGCTGCAGTGCTTGTGTTTCGTACTGTGTTTTTGTGTGTGTGTTGTATGCGTTTGGGCTGCGATCATGAAGAGTCGTTGTTAGTTGGCTCTGGGAGGAGAGTGGAGAATCTGAGGAGCCTCCTTCCTCTTCTAAGACGGAGAAGAAGAAGAAGTATTGATGCAGATGTGTATGCTTATAGGAAGCTCGGTGTTGAGGGATGTGTGACGCGCGATCAAATTAGACAGATATATAGATGGATGGAGGGAAGGATGGAAGAAAGAAAGGAAGGAAGGAAGGAGGGAGGGAGGGATGAAGACTTGGATTTGTGAAGGTGTAGGCGAGAGGATGAGGTGGGGAGTAGTGAAGTTGTGAGCTGCACAGAAGCGAGAGTTGTGAATTGAGGAACCGTGGAGATGGGGTAGGGTAGCTTTCGTGTCTCCTGACAGAGGGAATCAAAAAGTTCAGATCATTCCACACAAAAAGTAATCCTGTTAACTTGTCGAGCGCTCCCACCTCTATCATGATCAGCTATCCCAGTAGAATCGAATTTGTTTTCACAATTGCATTCTGGTTACTGGCAGATCAGGTAAGTTTAGACAATTAGCAGTCATGTCATGACAGCTACCACAAGAGGTAGAAGGTCAGGTGGCACTCTACTGAATAGAACAACTGCCAATGTGATTGATGCTCAAATCAGGAAGTACTTACGGAGTTGGCCACTGTACCACTGCGTCTACGTATAGTGAGATGTGCAGGCATCGCAACCGAAAAATTGTCATCTGAAAACGTAGCTTACACCCCACCAGCCAACATGATGTTAGGCGGGATTTGGTACAAGTGCTCATCTTTTGTGAAGATGATCGACACTTGCAAGTCAATGTGAGTAAGGTCAGTTTATTGCTCCAATTGAGCAACGCGTCTATTTATTTTGAATATGAACTTTGCTACAAAACACATGCTTAAAGTTAATTGAAGTGAACAACCAATTGACGGAATGACGTTACTCATTGTTTTTGAACTGCTTTTACGATTTGCTGACGGACCTCGCAATATCACTATTATGCATTTATATTACTAACATGTAAATATTAACAGTGTTCTCATTTTGTGCACTTTGTAAACTGTCATTCGTATGCTTGCTGCCCAAATTATACCAAAAGTCGAAACTGTTGGTATTCGTCGTAATTATGGTTCCATCAAAAATACATAATAATTTAAAGCTTATTTGTTTCATCGGACGAACTTTTAACTGATTAGCCAGATTTGTGCGCGGCTTGCGTAGTTTGCACGTGTTTTCGGGGATAGATTTTCTGAGTTAATGCGCCTTCATCTGCTGCCAAAAGTTGGGAAGCCAGTAAGTATTAAGTATCCTTTTATTATTTTTAGTTAGCTAGTTGTTGTGAGGTACTTTAAATGTCGATTTGTTTCCTTTATACACATACTTGTTAGAGTAGACGCAAAGGCATCTTAATGTGGCTGTTGACGGTTTCTTTTTATCTGCAAGGTCTTCTCACGTGCATTCTTTCCTGTATAGATATAAATTTCGACTGTTTTTGCGGTTTGTGAGGTTATTTGTTTTTACTGACGTTTGAATTTGAGCATTGGGGCGTGATTTTGTGGAGAGGTGCTAAAACATTACGAAGTGTTTGGAAATTACGTGCTTGGTGCTTTCTTGCAAATAAGCACCAATTTTACGAGTGTGTCGATGTATGCTTTTGCCTTTACCAGTTTATTTGTTAGACCAACCTTTTCAGAAACAGCCGCAGTTGCTTTCATAACTTTGTGATTTCCATTTGCACTGCCTGATCGCGTTGATGTTGTTACTGCGAAACACTTCTTTGGATTGAGTGCGATTGATTTAACTGTTTTTAAGCGGTTCCTTATTTTAGTAAGAATGAGTTTTGATGAATGAGGTCCAATTTGATAAAGGGACTTGCAACTTTGGTAAAGTGAACGCAAAAGTCTCATATTATGGCTGTTAGGACGTTTTGTTTTCCAACTACGATGCCTACTCACGTACACTTTTCGCTGTATGACACCTCGAGTGATAAGTTAAGATTGTTTCGGCAATTTGTAATTTGTTTGCTTTCTCACTACGAAGTGTTAACCATATTTATAAATCTTATTATGCATTATTTAGGTCGTTTTCGTGCTAGAATGGACACTGAAGAAGAAGAAGCTGCATCAGTAATGAGTGCGAATCTCGTCTTTGTTATCACTTTACACATTTCTCAGGTAAGATTGGATTGTGCTAAATGAGTTGTTGTTGTCCTTTTTCGTGTGGGCAGCGATGGAATCAATGTTCGTCCACATGTTGGATGGAAAAGTGCTGTTCTCCTTTACCTGCTTCACCTGCGCGATTTCCATTACTATGATATGCGTGTTGTTGGCGCACATATGGATGGCGGAGGAGTGGATGCAGGACGAGGGTTGTTTGTTGTGTCGATATGATCCCTGCTGTGAAACATGTTGTGTAGAGGGCCTAGGTGATGGCTTAATGGTAGGTTGCTCGGCTTTGACGGCATGAGTTGGTGTCTCTGAGTGTGGTGGACGCAGCAGGGTTAGGAGCGGAGGAGGAAGGAGTGGCTAGTGTGAAGCTTGGGCATCACCACACAGACTGTACTTTGTAGCAGTCCTAAGTGTTTGCTTGTTGAGGTGCCCGTTTCTTTTTCTCCTATTAGTAGTTATACTTGTGTATGTTAGCTTTGCAGCGCTTTGGACCCCGCACATTGGTCTTTCCATTGTTTGTTTTTTTCCTTTTTAGATACTACAAACTTACCCTGGTGGTTGTGATGGTGAAGTAACATGTGATGAGTGTGTGGAATGGTAGGCAATGCAAGATGTTGGCGTGATTCGCGGTGGCGGTGGCGGCGGTAGCATCTTTGTCTGGATTGTGCGATGCGACTGTTGGCATGGACGACAGGGTCTACTACTGCTATTATGCCTCCGTATGTTTGTCTTCGCGGGCATGGGTGGCTGGGTGATTAAGTGGGTGGGTGGCGGCGAAGGAGGGGAAAGGCTAGGGAGCTCTGCCGTGGGTGTGTGAAAGAGTGAAGGAGACGTTCACTTACGACGACGACAACGACAACGAATGGAAGCGCTATGGGCCAGAGTTCGATGGTGGCAACTGCGGTATGTTTTGTTTCCGCAGATACGGAAAAGTTTTTGCGGTGGGAGGGTGGAAGTTAATTTGTTGCTGACTGTAAAGGTGATGAATGGTGGTGCATCATCTTAGAGGAGGTAAGTAAGTGGGTAGGTCTCCGCTGTTGGGTGTGTTGGGCGCGAACTATTGGGAGGAGCGGGGGCGACTGTCGTGCTTCTCCTACTACTATTGCGATTTAGCCTTAGAAGTGAGAATGGATGGAAAAGGAGTTGAAAAGGAGGGGATGGGAAGGAACGTGTAGGGAGCATCTGGGGTAGAAAGCTGAGGCGGTTTCCGACCTCACCTGGACTAATTACCATCGGGGTTGGGGTTGGGCTGAGTTTAGGATGGGATGTGGTTTGTACGCTGTGGCGTGTCACTTGGGTGGAATTGTGATGGTCCCTCGTGTCGGCATGGGGATTGGGTGTTGTTTTTGAAGTTGTCAGTTTCCGTGTATTCTGAAAGGGTAGAAAGCGTTGGAGGAAAAATGGAAATGTATTTTGCGGCCTTAAAGCACTAGCAGTAGTCAGTATTTGCGGTTGAACTAATTGGTGGAAAGGCTTAAACGCATTAAAGGGTGTGAATTTTAATACTACCAACTGTATTCACTGATGCGAAAGCCTAAGTTGGCATTAGGGAAGGCTTGTCAGTGGCCACTTTTGAAAGACTGTCTCCCTCTCTTCAAAAGTCGTTGAAAGAAGAAGTGTGGCGATTAGGTGTTGTTCAAAGCGATTGAGTGGGTCCTTCGCAGTAGCAAGGGACGATGCTTTAAAATGCGCATATTTCATAGTCGTTGATGAAGACTGTTTCGGCGAGTGGTCTGGTGCATTCGAGGAAGCTGTGACTATGGCAGTGAAGGAAACAAATTATCTAGCAGAAATGTGAAATTGTGTCTGATTTGCCCCCACCCGAGTGTGTGACGAAGGTGGCTCTGATTAGAGCCAGTGCTTAAGTAATGCTGTAGCCTCGATTTTCTAAATTGGATTTCTTGTAGAAAAAGTGGTCAGAAAAATGCGAAGGTAGTAGGGAGATGTCAGTCATGAAATAATATTTTGTGCTCGTGTATGGCGACTTACAAAGGGTAGTGGTGGGGACGTAGGATTGGTTGGAATGAGCCTCCCTTTTGGGTGTTGGGCGGATGAGAGAGTCGAAGAGGATGGAAAAGTAGTGATATGTTTGAAGTGATGGAAATGGCGTCTTTTGCACTTATAGCGAGCCAGGCGGTATGAATGCGTCACGGAGTGGCCTCGTGGACACATCGACGTGAATGCTTGGACCAATTGTGGGCTCGTATCGGCCGACGGTGTCATTGGTGGTGGTGGTGGTGGCGGTAGTGCCAGCCATCGATCCTCCTTCAATGATCTATGGCCTTAATGGGCAGTGTTGAGGCGCTGTTTGCCGACTCACTTACTCACTCACCCACCAACTCACCCGCCAGCCCATGCTCTGCCCGATGTCGTCGAGGACATACGATGTTTGGAAGAGGTGGTTGGAAGCACCCTCACGTCTGTTCAGAAAACCACGCGTGAACTTGTTCCCCTTCCTTCTCCTCCCCTTCCCTGCCCTACTGTCTTCTTCTTTCTTCTGCCGCCAACACTGCTGCTGATCCTCCTCCTTATAGTAATGCGAATACTTTAGCTACTGTTATTGGTGCTACCACTGACAAGGCTAAACTGTTGCAACTGTTGAAACCAGTAAAAGCGCCCTCCTTCCTTCCTCCCTTTTGCACATGCAGGATATGTTGGATATTGAGGTGTGGGGTAGAGACACCACACCGCCATTGGATGCTGTAGAGTTTATTAAAAACCTGTGGAGAAGTAGGCACTCTTAGTGTTGCGTTGTCCTCAACTTTGATCCTTTGCCGTATGTTCACAACCATTCTGCAAAGAATGCCTTTCTTGTGTGTTTTGCTGGAACCACGCGGATCTCTAGTGCTATTTGTACAGAAGACTAGTTGTGCATCATGCACGTAGTCATGGACAAGGGTGCAAAGTAGATGCATTCCTCTGATTGGTTGTACTGGATGACGATGCATGCTTCCACAATACGAAATTCAATGCATTAGCACCGTTGGCTCAAACGCCCACACGCAGGTGACTGAGAGTCGCATCACTTGTTCACTTTCGAGCATCATCGACTAAGTGGCGTGTGCATACGAACACCAGCTTGATACACTGGACGTTTCACAGTCATTGGCGCCTTGAATGCTGTATATTCGCACGATCTTAAGTCGGAGCGTGACTCTAATTGGACTCGATGGCAGTAGGTGGCAGTTACGCACATTGTAGTCTTGAGTGGAAGTGTGCCGAATTCTCGGTTGCGTCCATTTATCACAGGATACAAACTTGGTTCGCAGTATAGCCGCCTTCGGCGCAGATCATTGTGATGTCTAAAAACCTCTTAATGGTTTCGATTTCGCCGTGGACTTCCTAGATTTTCTGCGTCTGGTGTATCAGCTGCACCTCCCTACTTATGTGCTTATAAGTAGTTGACGTTTTGGACTCACCCTAAGCAAGAATGTGGTTGTTTGGTCAAATAGGTTCCTAGATTATTATTTTAATGTAAATCATCAGCTCTTGTGGCCATTCCTCTGCGAGGTACTGCCGTCCCACACTGTCTTGCCTCTGATTGTGTGAGTGAAGTGGAGAGTCTTTTCTCCCTCGTCCGATGTCTTTGTTCTACTGCATTTTCCCGACCGTCATCAACCGCATTAGTGTAGGAAGGGCCTACTGCATCAACGTATTACGTGTGTGTGATGATTCTCTTGACACTTCGACATTTACATCCACGCATTCGATTGGGCTGTTGTCGGATCCAGCAATTCGGGAAGACGCATTGTACTTGGCGACAACCCACAAGTTAATTAAATCCGTTAGTGAAGGTAAGAAGATCGATTTGGAGCCAAAGCGATGGTGGATTGAAAAATGTGGGCGAAGCGGAGATCTCGGAACTGTTGAAGTTGTTTCCTTCACCATGGCCCTTAAGGGGAGGGTGATGCTGCATTTGAGGAACTAACCAGATCCACTAGAATCAATTCTGCAATGCTGTCCATGTATTATTACCGCTACTAGTGATTAGGATTCGCAGACCCATTATTTTTGCCTAATAGCTGATTGCGACGTGACGTTGGAAAATGATGCACGCGTAAATCCGGTTTGTGGAACCAACTGATTGGCGTGTGCGCCTGCCTCTGCCTCCTTGCAGCAGCAACAGACACGGAGATAGCGACGATGCAGAAGAAACAACGCTCATAGCCGCCTTCGCGCTACCTCGTTCATCACGCCACCATGCGCTTCAAGGGAAGGATGGTCAAGTGTGGTGAAATGAATGTTAAATTTTACCTCACGCTCATTATTCTTTATTCGCTTGGATCGAGGACAGCTAGAGCAGATCGCGCGGACTGCGGACATCCTTAAATTTCGCACAATTTTTCTTTGTCGAGAGGTTGCTCGTGCCTTAAGACCCTTTATCCGGCACCATTTGCATCACCATCTCCTCAATTACCAGTTCTCTTATGTCGGTGCACTCACTCCTCGGTTTATGGACATAGTCTGCGGAGTCTGTGCGGCACCGCATTTGAGTCCCGGTAATCGGTGCCACAAAGACAACAAAATTATTTTCATGTGGTTGAGTGAATAGCCCTTCCAGTTGGACGAAATGCTTAGTAGTGCTGAAGATTTTAGCGTTATCCAAAATCATTTACGCCTTAAATGTTAGGGGCAATCACATACTCCACTACCCAATACTTCTCTCACTTGACGAAGCAGTGATTAACCTATGACCCAACCTGCGTCTTACCTTTAGCAGCGAGCGCGACTCGTTTGACGCATCGACCTGCATTTTGTGTCATCATTGCCAACCTCGACGTGAGGACATCACTACAGACATTTGTACTTGCAATCGGTTGCATCGGCACATTTGCACTACATGTGCTTGACAAAGTAGTCCTTCATGTTAGAAGAGAAGCTGCCTGCTCTAAATCCATTTGTTCAGGAGAAAAAAAGCTCTAAGCACTATATCACCGACTTACGCAACCGAAACAACCTAAATACTCAAGTTGACCTGACCAACGATGGGTCAACTCCCCACGTCCACGCAGCCTCTCATGTGGCTGTGCAATGCAAAACCACGTGTTCATAACGTGCAGCAGGTGCTACCACCACACAAACCAATTCACCGGCCTCCTCCCTCTCCAGCTTCCCGCTTTGCTGCACACTACGAGGCGACAGTTCAATGACACCATTTGGATAGAAATGAAGTCTGTTTAGACTAAGTACAATAAATTCTTAAGTGCTCCAAAATAATACGCACAATGTTGGGACAAAATGTCTTACTTACGGACATTTCCGTCCTTTGTGGCGACACAGCCAAAAGCGGTTCGTACACGCACGTGGAACCGCTTGAGCCAGCATCGCCACCTTCTATCTCCCGCCTTCTTCCTTGATCGACTCAGTCCATTTCATCAAATCTCTTCGTCTTCACGTCTTCCATCACCGGCTCCGCCTCCACCAACAATCCACCCACTACTTTCCTCCAATGCACAATGGCATTCCTGTTCTCTACCTCCACAGGATCCAATTTCATAGCAGCCTCCATTGTTAACAAACGCTCCATGTTTTCCTCTCTTTCTCCTTCCTCCTTCTTCTCCTCCTGCTCTTCCTCATCCTCGTTCACCTCCTCCATCTCACACTCCTCCTCTTCCCCCTCCTCTTCATTCGTCTTCCTCTTCTCCCGCTCATCATTCCATTCCTCCTTCTCGCTCACCTTCTCCTTCTCTTCGCTGCTTCCTTTTCGTTCGCCATCCCCTCTCCCGCATTCTATTCTACCAACTTTTGCCTCATTTTCATTGTCCATCTCCTTCTCCTTCAATGCACCACCACCACCGCCATCACCACCTCCATCACCACATTCATCTGCAAATAAGCACACTGCAGACTGATGCATGCTTGCTGACACCTCCACTGTGTCACCACCTGTCCCTTCTTCATCTTCTGCAGCACTCCTACCATCTACAAGCCGTAAGGCGCTCAACGTCACATCACTCTCCCCTCACTAATACACATCTCTCCTTCCAATTCACCATGCCATTGCAAGGATGCAGTGCTACAACCTTCGAAGTATTCCACTATTTGCACTGGCAATGATCCCCACGGTGCATAAGCTGAAAGCAACAAAAGCACAAGACAACATTCGTGGCCCTATTCTCTTCGCGAATAAAGAAGTCACACTGCACACCAACAACATGTTGCATTAAGGTAGCATGCATTCAAAGCTGACTGGTTCTTACCGAAAAGGTGTGTCGAAATCATAACAGCGCCTCTGACATCCCCGAGATCAACGACGTGGTTTATCACGCCCAAATAGGCACAGTCCTTGCGTGTGTTCAAATGCCAAACAAGTGAATCGAGGAACCACTAAATGGTGTGCAAACGGAAGGCATGTAGCTCGTGTCATCGCATCCTCACCACCACCGCCACCACCACACTGACGCCATCCTAGTCGATTTACGTGAATTATGAAACACCAAAGTCTCTCCACTCGTTAATCTATCGCTTTGATAAATATAGCAGTAGCAGTAGTAGTAGTAGTTGTAGTAGAAGTAGAAGGAGAAAAATTGGCGACAAGCATAGCATGGATGGTGTGCAGTGGAAGAGGGAATGGAGAAAAGTAGGTGGGAATGCAAGGCCATACTTACAAAACTGTTCTACTCCTTCGCCTTGCATTGAAGGAGAAGGAGATGGACAATGAAAATGAGGCAAAAGCTGGTAGAGTAGAACGCGTTGCCTACCATTCCACACACTCATCACATGTTACTTCACCATCACAACCACCAGGGTAGGTTTGTAGCATCTAAAAAGGAAAAAAACAAACAATGGAAAGACCGATGTGTGAGGGTCCAATGCGCTGCAAAGCTAACATCCACAAACATAACTACTAATAGGAAAAAAAGAAACACACAACTCAACAAGCAAACACTTAAGACTGCTACAAAGTACAGTCTGCGTAGTGATGCCAAGCTTCCCACTAGGCACTTCTTCCTCTATCGCGCCTACCCCTGCTGCGTCTACCTCACTCATACACCAACTCACGCTGTCAAATCTGAGCAACCTACCCTTAAGCCATCACCTAGGCCCTCTACACAACATGTTTCACAGCAATGATCACATCAACACAACAAACAACCCAGGTAAAAAAAGAAAGCACTTTCCCACCCAGCATATGAACGCACATTGATTCCATTACTGCACACAAAAAGGGACAACAACAACTCATTAAGCACAATCCAGTCTTACCAGAGGAATATGTGAAGTGATAGCGAAGGCAAGACTCGCACTCATTGCTGCTGCAGCCTCTTCCTCTTCCGTTTCTCTTCTATCACGAAAACGGACAAAAAATGCACAATATCATTTATAAATATAGTGAATACTTATTAGCAAGAAAATGATAATGATTGGTTGCCACGACCTTAGCAATGTTAGAACTCCTCCCAACAAAATCTATCGTCATTAGAAAGCAAACTAATTACAAATCGCCGAAACAATCTTAACTTATCGCTTCAAGTGTTGTGCAGCAAAATGTGTACGTGAGTAGGCATCGTAGTTGGAAAACAAAACGTCCTAACAGCCACATTATGAGACTTTTGCGTTTACATTACCCTTCATCAAATTGGATCTTATTCATCAAAACTCATTTTTACTTAAATAACAAACCACTTGGAAACAGCCAAAGCAATTGTACTCAATCCAAAAAAGTGTTTTGCAGTAAAAAACGTCAACGCGACTAGGCAGTGCAAATGGAAAACAAAAAGTTGTGACAGCAACTGCAGCTATTTCCGAAACGGTTGGCCTGAGGAATAAACTGATCAAGAAAGCAAACGCACATATCTACGCACATTCATAATGTAGGTGCTTAATCGCAATAAGCCACCAAGCAAGTGATTTCCAAGCACTTCGTAAGGTTTTAGCACCTCTCCACAAAATCACGCCTCATTACTCAAACTCTAAAGTCACTACAAAACAAACAGCCTCACAATCTGCTTCAACAGCCACAATTTATCTCCACACACCGAAAATGCACATGAGGAGACCTTGCAGCTGACAAGTAACCGTCAACAGTCACATTAAGAGGCCTCTGCGTCAGCACTAACAGGTACAAGTTTAAAGAAAGCAAATCAACATTCAAAGTACCTCATAACAACTTATTAACTAGAAGCAATAAAGATATACTCAATGCCTACCGGGTTCCCGACTTTTGGCAGCGGATAAAGGCGCATTAATCCAGAAAAATTATCAACGAACGAGGTTACTGTTCATAGGGAAGGCAAGATGGAAGCAGAGAAGACGAAGGCGTCTTTGAATGGAGAAGGGTCTAATGCCAGTGCTGGGAGAAGCCGACTGCTGACAAATGTTACGCACTAATATTTTATTTGAACAGGTCTACATCGCGACTTATTCGGCGCAGGTGCAGTGCGAGATTTCATTTCTCAGGTATCTGATCCGCTCGGTGAATGGACGATGGTGCTTCGTTCCTGTCACTTGCTCACATTTCCGCACATCCAAAGCATGCAGATGCTCAAATTCTCTCTGGATCGGCTTTGGCTCTTACAAAAGTTGAATGTGGCTAAGTAGTTAGACCCAACTCCTCCTGTGGATGGACGCGCACAATGTGGATGGTAGCTAGCCCTTTCCACTCTGGGTGCTGCCCGTATGCTTCGATTCGGTGAGGATGTTGTGCTTAGCGTTTGTTGGCAGCAGCTATATTTGGTCGGTTCTCTGATAGACTGTTAAATTTTATAAACCATTTAAACTTCTATTGGGAAGCGTACTATTTGAGTTGTGGATAGCACATGCTACTAACGAGTCATTTGAGCAGATACTGCCACTTGCTAATTTCCAAAGATGTTTCTGTTTCTACTGGTTCCTGCATGAATTTGAAATCACTTAGAGGCCAGCGTCACACATTTTTCTATCCAAATTTCCTACTTTTGTATTAAAGGATTATAAGTTGCTTCTAAAAACGCTTAAAGCGATTGTATTATGCTACCACAAGTTGTGAGAGGAGGACCACCAGCTTCTACAATGTAGACCATCTCTTAGGTGATGGAAAAGACCTTTGTACTCAAATGCGTAATTAAATAATATGAAATTTAATTGTTTATGTGTTTTGAGCTTCGTTTATAGCACCCGTGATGAGTGATTTTGTGCGTCGGTCCTCATACCAGTTTTTGAGTTAAAAGCAATCAGTCCTGGGTCAGAAAATAAATGGCCTATGATATTTTTGCCACCTATTGATTGTTAGGTATCTCAAAGATCTTGTTTGGTTCATTCTTGCTGGATTACTTGTGCTAGCGGCATTTGATTGTGATGTGCCTTTTCATTCCTCGTTCATCGAAGTGATGGCGCTTCCCCCTTCTACTCTACTAAGCACCTTCCTTTAGGCTTACAATTAAGTCGAAGACGACATCCTCCTATTTATCTTTAAGAGTCACAGCAATGAGTCATGAGCCGTACTTGGTTGTAGTGTTTAGAACTTGATTTGCTTTAATCGTATCTGCTAGGTGAAACCAGTTACCAACAGTTGTAGCGGTCAAGGAGTGGGCTTTACACGCAACGCCTGTCAGCGTGTCCGTCTAACAACCATCTCGAACACGGAGGCAGCGTCGAACTAGCTGATGGAACACTTGGATGCCTTTGCCACTGCTTGAAATGGATATTAAGGAGGACCTTGTGAGTTGCATTCTTCCCCTGCTTCTTTACCCAGAAGATTCCATCACAGGTCTACTGATCCCACAATAATAGCGTCTTACTACCGCGCCTCTTTGGCCATCATAAAGAGCCTACGTAAAGGAAACGATTGTCAGCCATAGGAGGCATCTAAGATCTATGTGGTCTGGTGCTGCTTGCGTTATTTCAGTAGTGCATGTGCATGCATCTAAAATCTGCCTACTGGAGTACACGGGATAGCCTTGCACAAACCGCCGCGTGAGAAGGCGCCTGCTCACCACTAGAGTGTGCTTATTATTCTTCGTATGTGGGCGAAACGAGCGCTAGAAGCATGTGATGACAATGTGAAGGCTGTAATCAACATGGCCTTTTCGAATCCTGATGCGTCAGTCAGCGTAACATGCTTGACGAGAAGTACAAAGAAGACAATCACACAATGATTCCATTTGCTATGAATTGGTTGCTTGTGTTAGCCTCATAGGAGAGTCTACTGCTGTGCGTTGCTGCTCCTATCCTACTCTTATTTAAAATAGTCGGTTAACGAGGTAGTTGAGCAGCTGAATGGGTCGGAGCATGAATGCTAACGAGTACTCAAGAGAGGAAAGGATGAGTAGCATGAGTGCTTTAAATGCAAGTGCTATTGAGTGCTCAGATGGTAGCTGGGAGCATAGGTTTCAATTTGAGATAATTGAGCACCTAGGTGGAGGAATAAAGTGATAGTGTCCTGCTTCTCACAGTCTAGCTACTTCAGTCATGAGTCGTCCACACGCCTGTCTTTCCATGCAAGCAAACGAGCGAAGTGGTGGTGGAAAGCTTTGATAAATCCACCTTTCCTTCACCCCATTTCCTTGCATCTTGGCACGATAGTTTGATTTAAATATAGCTTTTTGCCACATCAAGTCCTAACTTTTGCCACACACTTAAGCAGATCGGGTAAAAGGTAATGACGTAAACATTGGTGGCTTGCATAATCATTAGTGAGTAAGAAGTGAGGCATGGTGGCAGTACCTGTAGCCACAATCACGACCTACTGGTCCACTAGTCAACGAGCGAGATGTGGTATCAACTGATTGCAAGTACAAATGTCTGTAGTGATGTCCTCATGCCGAGGCTGACAATGATGACACAAAATGCGTCCCACCACGCCAAATGGGTAACCCTCACTGTTGGAGGTCTGACATAGGTTAGGTCACGGTTGATCACTAATGCGTCAAGTGGGAGAGGTGATGGCTAGTTAAGTGTGTGATCGCCTCCAGCATTCAAGGCATTCATGAAATCAGATAGCAACAAAAATTTCAGCACTGCTAACCCCTGACCGCATTTTGTCCAACTGGGAGGACTATTCACTCAACCACCTGAAGAGAATTTGTCCTCTTTGTGGCACCGATTACCAGGACTCAAATGCGGCATCGCACAGAAACTAAAGTCCGATTCTATAAGCTGAGGATTGAGTGCATTGGCATGAGAGGTTTGATTGTTGGGGACACGACGATGCAAATGGTGCCGGATAAAGGGTCTTTAGGCGCAAGCAACCTCTCGACAACAAAGATAAATCGTGCTAAATTTAAAGATGTACGCAGTATAAGCGATCTGCTTTAGCTGCCCTCACTCCAAGCGAGTAAAGGACAAGGAGCATGAGATCAACTTTGGCTTTTATCTCCCTTCACTTGACTACCTTTTTTCAAGCGTGTATGGTGCGTGCATATAAATGACTTTCTCTGTCTTTGATGGCGTGATAAACGAGGTAGCGTGAAGGGGACTAGGCACGTTGTTGCTGCTGCGAGGCAGAGGGAGACGCCCACGCCACTCAGTTGGCCTCACAGGCCAGATTCACGGGTGCATCATGTTCTAACGTCACGTCACTATCAGCTAATAGGCGAAAATAAGCAGGGACTACCAAAACTGTATTAGGTCCTTAAAGAGAAAACTTATCCTCATTCACCATGGTGTCTGTGGCTAGAGAGTTGTCGCTGAAATGCATTAAGTGTGAATCAATTACGATTGAGGCTATTCACTAATTGTCATTGGCATTTAGACGGATCAGATGTGTCGCAGAGCACATGGTCTACTGTATTCCTCAATTTTATACGAAAGAACAAAAAACCCCGTATTTATAATGCTGCGGGGAATTGCCCTGATAGGCTAACTTAACAGGACTTGAATCATCTCACCACTTTTTGGTCCTTCTCTGACCTGACTGCATTATTCTTGGCCACGCTGGCTTTCATGGGCAGTAAGGCTTACGCTCCTCGTAAATGGAGTAGCTAGATTGTTATTTTTGTTTACTCTCCTCTAACAGGTGCATTGAAATGTGTGACAGACGCAACTTTCTTTCCCAAAAAGAGTAGAGTGAGAGCAGGCAAAGCGATTACCTTTCTGTCTCAAAGGGAAATGACAACAGTCTCTTATGGAAAAGCGTGTTCGTCGAAGTGGTTGTGGTGGTGGCTGATCTGATCCGTACTGATCAGCAGAGCTGCGCGTGTGCATGCATCTCGGCCTCCTAGCAGCAGCAACTATCACCTGCCTAATCATAACGATTAATCAGAACAAAGACAAGGCAGCAGAACTGACAACTGAGACTCTAGTGGTCAGACAGATTTACTTTTAAGTTGGTATGGAGCTTGCCACGCTTCACAGCTCTCATTGACGCCCCAACCAAGATGTCTGGAGGCAAATTTGGCCAGATGACGCCAATAAGAGAGAAGTACCAGAAGAAAGGCGACTTTAACTTCTAGATTTAAGGCTTCATAAAACTGTACCACTTACAGCCTCATGGTATAATTAGTAGTAAACAGCTAACAAACCAGTGCAGTCGCTCACCTCATGGGTACTCTCTGAGCCAGCACAACCCTCATCACTCTGACTAGTTCATTGCACCACCAGTTGATTGTTCAGTGCTTGTTCGCATTCTGCTCGATGCAAAGAAAACAAGGTAGCCCTGTCTTTGCCTGAAACTTTCTTTTCCAAATAAGATCTATTTAATTATAAAGTGGCCTTAGCGGGCTATCACGATGTGCACCTTTTGTCTTATTCCATGGCTGCCTTGTCACAAAACCTATGCGACCACGTATTGCTTACCGAAATTGCTAGCCTTTGGGCCACTGAAAGAGGTCAGCTGACTTGTTCGAGTCTTCACGTAAATCACCTGAACCCTCTAGGACGAGCTTGCAAGAGACACACGTTGAGCTTGTTGCAGATTTGACTGACAGCAAGATTAAATCACCACATGCATTAAATGAGGGCAAGAATCTGCTTTCACGTTGGGATTCACTTGGGTTGTTCCCTTGTCGCGTGAGAGATAATTGGATCCACTTCTATCTCACCTGCCGAGTTGCCGAATAGTAGTCAAGTCGTTTGCATAGCCTTTTGGCTTCATGTTGGCACTTGACTTGACCTAGGGATAATGCCCGATCATAGCTGTTGGTTAGTTGATGGACCATTTAGTCGTTCCAGGGCTTGAACAATAAATATTCAAGTTCAACTCTAGCTGACTCATTAGGTAGCAGGTTGTGAAGAGTCGAAAGTACCTAGTAAGTAGCCAACTGAGGTGTGTAATGAGCTTTTCATTAACTAGACCGCTAAGTATTCGATTAACTGGGAGCCACAGTCGCATCAAATCTTAAAAAAAAGACCAACCAATCGGACTGTTGGTCTTTTCACTCATCCCAGAAATCAAAGACACGGCAGCATAGTTGTTGACATTGCCATTCAACACAGAGCTACTAACTCACAGACTCACAAACAAACTGCACCTACCAGTTACCAATCTATATGAAAGGCAAATTCAGTGGACCGAGAGACATCCGCACACAATGCATAGCTACTAACTAACTAGTGAGTAGCATGTCGCAGTGCCAGTGTATCGTTTAATGGGCCAACCAGCTGCCTACCTCGCACCCTAGTTTAGTCCAGCATTAGCCAAACCACCTTCTAGCATCCATAAATCAGAGAGTGACATCAACTGTCCTTCAGAAAGGACTTGGAATGTCTGTACTTGTCCAGTTAGCGTCCACTCCTCCTCATCTGCTTCCAGTCAGCAGATTAAGCACAGGATGCCAAGACGCATTGATGCTTTGCAGCAATAGCATTCTGCAACTGCAGTCATCACTTGCGTGCTTTCCACTTTTATCATCAGCTCACTCTTTGCTCGAGACTAAACCCGTCTAAGCGCAAACTGTCCTAGAAGAATCCCAGCTGTTCCATAGTTAAAAAGAAGGTTGATGCACTTATCTTTTACACGACTATGCAATCCTTATCGTACAGCCAAACGCAAGACCAAAATCTATCCATCAGTCAACTGATGCTTAAACTTGGCTTGTGGTGAGCAAGGAATCAAACACTCCCAAGGCATTTGCGCCACGGCGGGAGCAGTACCACAACATTAAAGTTAAAGGACGCTAAGTAGAAGAGGAGAACGCTGAACCTAGTGCAGTCCTTCACGGACTTGTTGGCACACCGCTACTGACATTGCAGCCAGAAATCGTAAACAGAGGTAAAGGTCGCTCCGCCTGGAGGCTACTTATCCATCAATGTTGACCATGACCACAAGCATGTGACCTTCGCATGATGATCGACCAGGCACCAGAGGAGCAATGCTTGCACAGCCTGCTTACTTGGAAATATGTCAAAGGTAAGGGCGCATACGCAAAAGAGCCCTTTGAAGGTGTTTGCGGTTAGCTTGGACTGCCGGTTGGGTAGAGGTGAGTGGGACTGCTGACTGCTTTTTATCAATCATTGGAATGGTAGATCGCCTGTGGATTACTTGGGTGTTTAACAAGCAGCTTTGAGGCAATTAACCGGCATCGTTCCATTCCCTAAAGACCTAAATTATCGGAAGCGACCCATCGCTGCATCAGCACTCTCTCGCCATCTTCTAGATTTCTCAAAGGATGGCTACCATAAGTGCGCACCGACCTTAGTAGAACAGGGCGAATCCCATCAGACCGATAAATCTGGATCTCTCACTGCCAATAACACGACCTTACAAGGATCCAGTAAAGTAATGAATGGGTGGTGAACACTACATAGCAGAGAGAAACAGTGAGCTAAATCCAACTTGAAGCACTGAGGGACGAATTGCATCCAGCCGAAGCGGTGTGCTCCATCCTGTGCAATTGCCGGATACAATGGCAGCATTATGTAAACGCGTTCGAAAGGTGTGCAATGAGTTCAGCGCCTGTCTCTCCCTTCTTGGCTTTTGTCTTCCTCGGGATGAAAAGAGGAAGAACAAGTAGGGGACAAATTTCAACGGCGATATAGCAAATAAGGTATAGTGATAAAGTTTGAGCTCGTTTGACAGAGAACACACCTCGCTCGAAGGTGAATGATGATACTTGTGCATAAGGGTGAGCATCCATCAAATGCTTTTGGCCCAAGAGAACGGTTCAGTCTATCACATCTACTTCAGTTATGCCGATATACCGAAACAGGCAGCGATCCATCATCATTAGTAAGTGCCGATGTGATGACAGCAGAACCAGCAACGACACTGCACTTCGTCTTTTGGGCGACTATATAGAGAGGCATTTGATTTCCTACCGATACTCTACGTCCGAGAATCTCCCATCAACAACGCAGTCAATATCAACATCAGCATCTGGCTCGTAACCATGACCGATACATCCAGAGGTGCCAAAGACGCCCGATTAAGCGTCTACAACTGTGCTTTCCTCCTTGTCCCTGTGGTCAGTGCTGCCCTGACCTCAAGGAAGGAGACTATGTCCTCATTATGACAGTGAGAACTGGGACCTGAAAAACACATGCCTTTGAGAGTGTGTTGATGCATTGTTTGAGTAAATTGAGGGGATTGCTCTTAACAACATTTGGGTTACCTGCTGGTCACCCCACATGGACCCTTCAACGTGGCCGGAATGTGAGCTTTACTTGCGTACGCGTGCTTCGCGTTGCTCAATTGGAGCAGTGCAATGAGCTTCACTCCCTCCCTACTTGGCTAATAATTACATCGCCTTGTACACCTGATAACGAAGGAAGGTGATTCGAGGGAGCTCGACCGGTGCTCAGTTGGAGTAGAGGTGAGACCGTGCAGACGCCATCAACAGAAGCTGCCGTCGGCCTCAGTGGACCATAACGCAACCAGCTTCGCAACGTCATCTCTTTCCCATCAACTCGCATTGATGGTGCTGTTCGCATGACAATTACATCCAGTCAGCCTCAACTTGGTAAGGTCGGCTCATCTGCAGCAGCTATCCACACTAGCAAATATCATAATTGGGTCAAATAAAAACAAACTTACTAAACAAAATGCTTCAAATATATTACTGCAGCAAATAATGCACACACGAACTTGGTAGCCCTTTTGTTTGTCGGTAACAATGATTCAATGCGAGAAATCGCCATCACCGCACGAGAAGACGTTGAGTCAGCAGAAATGTCAGTCAAACCACCGCGTCGTCACCTTACAGCGAAGCGTCAATTGTGGTCATGGAAACGACAATTAAAAGCAGGGAATGATTTGGGTGATAAGAGTAACGCATTAGAAAACATAACTAATTCAATTTTATACTTGTATCAAAATTTACGAGACCGCATTAGTGGGTTAGCGATGCCACGCATAATGATAAATGCAACAATACATATTTTAGCGCAAATATTTTAAGCACCGAATTTATATTTAACTGAGATTGTGATGTGCATACTTAGAGCTGCTTTGGCTATTGAAATGTGGTACTGCTAAAAGTGAGTTATTTGATCTCACAATTATTACTTGACATCTTGCATTGGCCCAGTGAGGCGAACTCATATCCTGGCTACTCACGGCAGGGTGGAAAGGATGGCTTGGAAACGATTTTGTGAATGAGTCTACTCATCTATTATCAGACCTGTTTGCATTCGTTATCAAACCGTAGCCGTTATGTTGCGGTATGGGAGGGATTACTCTTGCGAATCGTTGCTTGCGAGAGATAGTGCGCCCTGGTCATTGCTAAGCTATGGTTCAGTCCCTCCTTTGTGTTTATGCTCATTCGATGGCTGGCCGATTGCTCTATTTCAACTTGTCATTGCACAAATTCGGCGGCCTTATGCAAGGTGTGAAGCATCAGAATATCATGGCAGCCGATGTTGAATCGAGAGGCAAGGGGAGATGCGAGGTGGAAAGAGCACTTCAGGTATGTGTATGCCCATCAAGTTGCCATATTACCGATTGCCTGTCGCATAGTAGGTAAGCTGGGTCGCTGACAACCCTGTTCACTCATTTCTCACTAAAGTTGACATTGTTGACCAATATTTTAATGTGGTGGCGCCTCTCACACCCACACAACCACCCAGTCCACCGATGCTCGTCTCATTGCCATCCACCTCATCCAGCCCACATAGAAGGCAAAAAGAGGGTATTGCCATGACAAAACTCTGTTAGCACGATACAATCATGCTATGGGGTGTGGGGAAGAGGGATAGGGAGAGGGGGAAAAGAGACGAGGCGAATGATCCCTAACAACTTAGACAGCAGAAGATGCGCCATCTTCCTGCGCGTCCTCTTCTTACTCCGGGTTGGTGTTTTGGTCCTAAAATAACCAATGGAAGAAGAGAAGGATGAGGATGCAAAATGAGGAGGAGGAGGGGGAGGAGGAGAGTGGATGAGTGCGAGGAGCTTACGGGGGTATTGAGCATTCCACTCTCGCCACCAGCGCCCAGCTAAAAGAAGGAACAAAACCATGCCGATGTGGTTAATGCCTGTAAATTAGGTGGTCTAAAGTGAAAGCAACGCTAATGCTACTGCTAGCTGCCCAAACAATAAAAGCAAGACAGTTGAAGGACGTATGCTGAGTCTGCAAGCAATTATGGACCAAGTGATTGAGCACAGAAGCATGAAGTAAGTCTTGAGCCAAAGACGCTCTACAACTCCTACAAAGTGACTTGACCATTATGCAGAGGAGGAGGAGGAGGAGGAGGAGGAGGAGGAGGAGGGAAAGAAGGGAGTGAGACTCACTTGGATCGGTGCCTAGACACACGGCCTCTGTGGCCGGTGCAACCTCCTCGTCACGAAGGAGAAACATTGCAAAACTAGTTGCATCCCGGTCCACTGAGGCCGGTGGCAGCCTTCGGTGGTGGCGCACTCAGGGTCTAGCCTCAACACCAACTAAGCGCCTTCCCTTCTTGTCACATCTACAAGGCAGCAGATTTATTAGCGAAACGGACACACTTACAGTCGACAAGGGTTCCAGCGATACCAACAATTGCCCACAGGTAGGACCATGTGAGTAGGTTCAGCGCCTTCGACGTGTCCATCATGTCAATAGAGAAATGTAAATTTGAGGTAAAGGCGGTTGGCGGTGACACACATCCGGGCGGTGAATGTGCGATTTGCATGACTTAACAGTTGTATCTTGAAGCAGATGCGCCTCGAAAAGCAAATTGGTCGAATGTCCAAGGAGGTTAGTCTATTATTATTGGCGTCGACACTTCGCTCCTTTCCCTCTTCCATCTTCAATGTGCCATTTTTGTTCGGTCTGTGGCCTTTGAGCTCTCCTCCACGCCAATAATAATAGACTAACCTCCTTGGACATTCGACCAATTTGCTTTTTGAGACGCAACTGCTTCAAGACACAACTGTTAAGTCATGCAAATCGCACATTCACCGCCCAGATGCGTGTCACCAACAACCGCCTTTACCTCAAATTTACCTTTCGCTATCGACATGATGGACACGTCGAAGGTGCCACCACCCCAATCAAAGACGAGCACGTTGCGCTGCCTGTCGAATCTCTTGTCCATTCCGTAGGCGATGGCGGCTGCAGTTGGCTCATTGATGAGGCGCAACACATTCAAGCCCGCCAGTTTCCCAGCATCGATCGTGGCCCGACGCTGATCGCCATTAAAGTATGCTGGCACTGTGATAACAGCATTCGTCACCTTTTCGCCCAAGTATGCCTCCGCTGTCTCCTTCATCTTCGATAACACCATGGACGAGATCTGCTCTGCAATGAAACGCTTTGCCTTACCACAGTGCTGCACTTCAATCTTCGGTATTTTTTTCGGAATTTATCACTGTATAAGGCCAGCGCTTTACGTCGACCTGTACAGCCCAGTCTTTAAAACGGCGTCCAATCAGACGCTTCACATCAAACACTGTGTTGGTAGGGTTCATGACTGCCTGCCTCATCGCGGCCTCACCGACGAGGCATTCCCGATCCGTAAAAGCAACACAACTCGGCGTTGTGCGGTTGCCCTGATCATTGGCGATAATTTCAACCCTGCCGTTCTGGACAACACCAACGCACGAGAACGTTGTTCCCAAGTCGATACCAATGGCAAACCCGTTGACATTCTTTCGCGAAATGCACAAACGGTAACACTTCCAGTCTGATGAAGATGATCTTTACAGTCTTTGCAGCCCTTTATATCAGCTACAATTGACCACGGTGAACCATTTCATGGTGTGCGCTAACTACTTGGATGCCATCATTTAACCAGCACTTACCACTGCCTCAAGCCTCTTATTAGCTGACGACTGCACACTCGAAGGGCTGACAGCCAATGCGTGCTCCTGTGTGAACACATCTTCGATGTGAGCACTGACGTGAGCAGTGGCGACTGCTCCGTGTTAACGTGTGTGTGCGTGTGTGTGAAATAAATGTGCCAGTTGAGCAGCAACAATATAGTGACTCCTGACAATTAATATTCTGATGTCCCATTACCTTTACTGGCATAGACATGAGCTATTTGAACCGGAAAGCGAATTGGAGAAGTCGTAGCACAGCAGGATGCAAGGACACCTTACTCACTGCAACAACAAGTTAGCTCTTTACTCAGGGATATGATTACATTCGTGGACAGTGAGTTGAGCTTTTGCGGCGAAAGTCAATGAAATTAATTTCAAGTGCACAATTGTCCAAAATTGAATTGGAATGCATTGTTTGGGTGCCTTACGGTAGTATTAAGATACTAGCCAATATGAGTCAAATGTCACGGTTTGCCTCAGACAGTTTGTATTCAAATGGTGACCATGTCGTTTTAAAATGGTTACCACCTCTGTGGAATGCTGTAAAGTGTTAGAGATTGTACCTTAAAGTTTCAGAAGTATAGAAAGCATTGAAATGTAAGAAGATTATTTCGTATAAAAAGTGTTCCCCCTGAAGTGAAGGAAAATGGCTATGAGAATTAAAACAGCCTTTACAACCTTGCTTATCATTCACCTTATCTCCCTGCGACCACGCTCAGTAAAATGACGCATCTTTGAGCACAGTTTGTGGTAATGGAACGCATACCTACACCAGAGCTATTGTGCTCCGCATTTCAAGGCGCCCCCGTCACACCCAAATTAGGTGGAGCCACTCAAGAACCGATAACAGACACAAGAGTCACGTGTCGTTTGGCTTAACAGAGTCAGACAATTGCATTCTTCGTGTCATCAGTCATTCATTCAACTGCTAATGCTTTAGGGCAGGAAAACAACCTAAAACCCAAAGGTGACAATGCCTAAGCTTTCAGCTAGTTGTTAACAGTTATAAGAGTGCAGAGGCACAATTTGACATCAGAGAGTGAGCACACAGACCGAATAAGAGCAGCTACATACTCGGCTCTGCTTGCGAGTCATGAACCATGATCTCTTCATAGAGTCATAGAGTCATTCCTCTGCATTTGCTTAGTCCATTTAAGGGTGACAGCCAAAGGCTGCCCTCAGGGCGCACTTTGCTTTGTTGTTGCCAGGAGCGATTAGTTCAGCGATTCTATTGTGCTCTTTAGCCCTCTTGTCTTCCGACAGTAAGCATTATTTTTTAACAATCCATTCATAATGCCTCACTATGGCATTTTTGCCCACTGCCCTGAGCATGCATTGGTCCAGCGACCCATCTGTCGGTCTGAGGACTTTAACCCTCGAGGAAGTTAAAGCAAGATATAAGATGTAGAGCTGAACTTTTGTCATCTTACATTCCTCTTTATCTCATGCTCCACTAAGTAGGCATGATGTGGCCCCGTAAATTAAATAACCTTACAAGTTTACTGTCCTCTTATTGCAGAGCAGGTGGTAAGAGGTGGAATCGCGCAACACTTTCAAGCATCGCGACATTTCGAGCACAACCTTAATCCGGTAGTCATGAGCTCCTTCATAGCTACTGGGCTAGAGAAGCATTAACGCACAAGAAAAGGAGGGCCTCAATCTTAACTTTTGGCGCATAAGTTCTTTTAGGTTAATAAGGGCAGACAATAATTCACTTTTCTTTGAGATAACATTACACGGTCTTGATATTATGTTTGACCTCCGATTTCACATAGTCATGCTACCATAGGGCAAATCAAGCGACACAAAGAATGACAGACAATAAATAAATACCGACATTCAGAGCCTGCACTGATCGACCGATAGTACAAAGTTTTGATGAGGAACACATTCACCTTCCAGTCTAGCATAAAAGGACACCCCAGAAAATGAGAAACTATTTGAATGAAGTGGTAAAAGCGACCACTGTTGTGGGAAGCGAGTCATCCTTCGTTGACCTTGACTTCGCGTGTTTATGGAAAGACCCAGATCAGGAACGGATTAGTGCATGGATGGGCCCAATGAATGTGTGCCTTAACCCTAGATTCAGTGAAGGTTGGATGACTATAAGGTGAATGGAAATTGAACAATCAGTAAAAATGGTTCTGAACCGAATTGCTACTTGGAGCCGATCAGAATAAAAAAAGGAATAGATGAGAAGACTTTGATAATATTGATGTTGATACGCGTGAAGACTCAAAAAAGGGCTGGGGAGAGATTAAGTGGCGCCAAAAGTGGATGGTAAGTAAAACGAAATTCGTCGTGGTAGATATGCGCCTGGGTGTTAACTAAGACCCCCGAATGCTTAATTCGCTAGTCATCGTATTCAAACACAATGGTTTCTGAATTCATAGAATCAATTGGATACAACGAATCAACAGTTGCCCATTCCGCGCCCGAATGATGAATGAGCCATTGAATTCGATGATAGGTTGCAGGATACTTTTAGCCAGGTAGAATCTCATCCTAAGCAGATTGATCAGGGTGATGTCATCATCATCTTTCAATGCGTACACGAGAGCACATCGTCTCGCATCAAGCCACCACTCACATCGATGATAGCAATCGTGCAATCCAAATTGGCTTGGATAATCCCTGTGACAAATCTGAATGCCGTAAACAGCAC
Organism: Taenia hydatigena; assembly: GCA_036345935.2. Lineage (NCBI taxonomy): Eukaryota > Metazoa > Platyhelminthes > Cestoda > Cyclophyllidea > Taeniidae > Taenia > Taenia hydatigena. The sequence continues at coordinate 30,326,167 of JADWOT020000001.1, read as the reverse complement.
GCATCAACTGTTAGTCTTAAATGGACAGAGCCTATTTGCATGCCTCTGATCCAAAAGTTCCTAGTAGAACAGAAATTGGAGTAATGAAGATGCTACGAGACATGCCTAATCTCTACAGTGTGAAATTTCTCCACCTCCCTATTGGGACTTCAAATCCCTTTCTATTCTTGCGCTACTGTTGGTATCGTTTAAATTGCCATCATTCACATCCCCTTACACCAACGTTTCCAAATGGCACTTTTGTGTCCACCAGCTACTCGTGCTTAAGCCACCTCTGCCAGGTGTCAAAATCAAAACTTAGCCAAGATTCCTCTTGCACAACACAGTGAAAAGCTGCAGAGGCACCGCATTACGGATCTTTTTCATAAGAGCCGCTAAAGCTTAATGAATGCACCTACTTTGCCTTTGCTGTTAGGAACAGCAGCTTCATTTATGGACTGAGGCAAGCCTAAATGGTTGAAAAGTGAAAGAATTAAGGGACCGAAACACTAGGATTGGGTACAACAGAATCTCTATACTCATTACTGCTAAGTACCTGGTGAGGTCTTACCTAGGCGGAGAGGGGCTTATTTGATCAGGTGTGAAGCTCTCATTCCTGATTTTCGTCGGTAGTTCAAGAAACAAACAAGCAACGCGTGCCTCAAGGATAGTTCATGCTAACACACTTAATTGTACTGAATCATGCGGAAGGATAAGTGGTTCGTTAATGCAAGACTGCGTAGAAAGGCGATGGTTCATGACTTGCACATAGGACCGACCCCGTCGCTCTTTCCCTCAACCTTCGTAGTCCCTCTGTCAAGCCAAATTGTGATCTTGACTAGCCCATTCTAGCTACTTATAGTCCATCAAGACAGTTGACATATTTCATAAATCTTAGACACAGCCGCCTATGCGCCCTACTTTCATTCCTTACACCAGCGCACTGGCAGTTGAATGCGATGACTGCCGACACAAAAACTCCAAGTACCCGGTTCTGTTTAGTCATTTCTTCTGACATTTTTTGTCCCTTGAGTGGCTCCACCCGAATCGGGTGTGACGGAGGCTCCTTTAAAAACAATGTGCGATGAATGGGTGTGAGCATGCTGTCAATTACCGCAAGTCGCCTAGTCACAATTTCTTTGATGGTTCCGCCTGATCAAATGCAATACTCGTCATTGTGCTCTGAGTTGTGCCAATCACATTAAGTTAGGTGGTAATGAATCGAAGTAGATGACAAGCTATGGAGCAAGCAAAGAGAAAAAGACCTCATCAACATATTGGGGACCAGTCCTAAACAGAATCCAAGTCCACCAAGTTCACTTTGTGCGTTTGCCCATTCCTGCGTCTGGTAAGCGAAGCAAATCGCAAGATTCAGCTTTTACCTCCTCATCCTTTAATAAAAACAAAGTTGCCCTAAATTTCACCTGTAGTTCCTGTGTCTCAGAGTGTTTTTGAGGTGGCCACTCTGCTCGATCAAAATTGGTCTGCACTTAAAAGCGGAGTTCAAGCAAAATGCTTGACTAGGTGATCCTTTCCAGTTCTCTGTTTTCGTGTTCAATACACAGCGCAAATCTTTCTTTGGCCTTCGCTAGTGAAAAGAGCAGAAATCAAAAAGACTAACATTTAGGCTAGGCGAAACTTAGAGCTCAGGTAAAACTGGCATGATCCCAATGCATAAATATTTAATTGTAAAGGAACCGTCCAGAACCCATGTATAAAAAGCATTTTCATAGTGAATGGCTTAGTGCGATTGCATTTAATTTCGATTTCTGCATTTATTCTCATTATCATGAATATTCCGAATAAAAGAATTACTTCGCTCATGAGCGTGCGATATCGCAGCTGGCTGCTCTTATGATGCGGTAGTTAGAAGACGAGAGGGGCACTAGAACGACAAAATAGGGCAATCTTGAAAGCCCGGTGGAGGAAGGAGGCATGTCTGAGAAGGCAAGAGTGTTGAGTGTAACTCCCAATTACTCATTGCAATGACCTCTGCGAATTGTAGACTAGAGGGAAGACGACTGTAATCTGCATCAAAGCTACCAGCTGCATCCACCTCTGGTGATGTCCTCGTGGCATTGCCACATCAAGTGCTAATTTTCACTATCCATTTTGAAGCTCTTCGTTTAAAAGAGAATGGGATAAGCAGTGGTGCTTTATATGGGTAGGTGAGTACGTGTGGGGAAGCGATGGTCGCCTGTAGGAGGTGGTCGGGATTAGTCGAATAAGTAATAGAAGGAAACAGTAAATGTACTTGTAATCTACTAGAATTGCCGATATGCACTGCGGTTGTCTCCTCTCGACTTCACTTCACTTCTTAGCATCAAACCATCGCCCACCTGTCCCACTAGTCAAATGCTCTCACATTCAATCACTTCATATTTTGCATAGAGTCGTCGGATTGACATATGTGACAAGCCATACAAAGGTGACTGCACTGCCAGTATGCTGGCATAGGTACCAGCATTTTCTCAACCCACTTCAAAAGCATCTCTACGATTCTACCGCGTCGATTACTCCTCCTTAGGTAAGTACTTGTTGAGGCACTGTCGGCACGAAACTGCTCTGATCATATTATTTGGAGCAGCCAACTTCTCAGCAATCCGGCTACTCATAGTCACTTTAGTACTAAGTTAAGTCTCATGCTTCCCTTAGCAAATTCTGTAGGGCTGGTTCAAGTAGCAAAATAACAGGCAAATGCTATGTTGCATTGCCTTTATAATATGTTTTGCGGTTGACTTCATTGTTCAATTCCGACCCCTCCTTCGGTCGTTGCTACTTATCACTTTTAGCAGAGCCACAAAACAAACAGGTTTGAGTGGGCAGGTGAATGATGTCTAAATGTGTCTGCTTGTACAATATGGATTAAACAAAGCATATTGTTATGCCGTTAGCGGCATTTTCATCTGTATAAGACTGTTATGGCAGGTAACATTCCACATTGCAGAGCGTTCTGTGTCTTCTTTTACTGCAGTTCTCCAAGGTTGTTTGTTCACTTCTTTTTTCATTTACTTTCATCATTTAGCGATTTCGATGCGGACGCACTCTATAAGTATCAGAATCCATAGCAGAGCCAAGACCGATGCACAAAACAAACAAGCGCTTAAGTAGCACATGCACCGATCATGGATTCAGATCCGCCATGTAGATCAGCCTCAACGTGAAATCTTGAAAGCCACCTGGAGAAAGGAGGCATGTCTGAAAAGGCAAGAGTTTTGAGTGTAACTCCTTCATACTCATTGCAATGCCGTCTGCGGATTGTAGACTAGAGGGAAGACGACTGTGATCTGCATCAAAGCTACCATCAACATCCACCTCAGGTGATGTCCTCGTGGCAGTTCCAGCTTTATGGTGTCCACGACTAGAAATTAGCACCACCGACCACTTTGATGAGGGAGTGTGTTTGCGTGGTCAAGACCTCTCCGACCGCCTAACCAGAAATGTGTAAAGGAGTCTGAATGAGTTCCTAAGTGGTTGACAGCTGGCCAGAGGAGACGGTCCAATTGTGAGCCACAGTATCTAAGAGCCTTCAGCGTCGCGAGATGACATGCGATGGCACCGATCTCTGACGTGCTTAAAAATGTGAGCGCCGAATTAGATTTGTTTCGGTTTTAGGTTATTACTACATTCTAAGCAATGTTTGAAACACTAGAAGCGCCCTCGTATCGCCAAACCACTTAGTCACTTGTTATTTTCCTTCGCGGTGGAAGCAGATCCATATCGTCAAACATATTAGCTTTCAAGTATTAAATGTTTTGCAATAGAATTTAACCAATCTCATTTCCATCCTGTAGTAAATCTAACCGATTTTCAAAATTAGTGATTATTGTCACTTGCGATGGGTAATTATTTCTTTGTGTCACATATACGTGTCACAGGCCTTTATTAGATAAGGACAACCGGTCGTATTAGGACCTGCCACAGACGCATTAATTGCGATCAACATAAGCGACTAAGGACGTGGTCGGTTTATTAGGCTGACAGCAGTTACCCGAATCCAATCTGTGGTTCGGTGGTTGTGGATTGGTTGCTGAGAAGCACAACTACGTATTCGAGTTCGCGATCACTTGCATCTTTGCTGATTTTAGTTCCGCCCTCATTGCGCGTCCAGAAGACGAGTCCAATAAATGTTCATCTCATCAGCGCCTCAAAGGAGACGGTCATAAATTTTACATCGGCTGGAATGTGAATGAAATAATCGCGGCTGGGTGGAAGTCGCACTGCAGTTTACTTTTTACCTTAACATATTCTCGATTAAATAAAAACAAGGCTTATTGATACCATGCAAAATTAGGTTTTTAGATGCATCTGTTGCGCATCCGTGGATTTCACGGGTGGAAGGAACAGTGATAGAATGCTCACGTGAGCGAGGAGGTACGCAAATCAAGGGACGCTATTAGGCGAACTGATAAAATTTCAGCCTTAGAAGTAAAGGACTCAGTCTATGCCGTAAAGTTCATCCATATTTTGGAGCCTGAGCTATTCAATAGCCGCACAATTGCCTCAATCAAAGTGCGATGGGCGACACATCCCGAGTCTGTCCTCTACACGCCACTATTGCAGCCGACCTTCACAATGCCCATCAATCTGTCGATCCAACAATTCCTGTCAACCTCTAGTCCTTCTGTTAGGTCAGTTAGATCAAAGTGCTTTGTTAAAAAACGAGCTTGTAGGTGGAGGAAGTAGACTACACCACTGAGGCATGGAAGGCATCTGAGGCCAGCAGGATCCCACTGAGTGGTGATGGTCTACGTGGAGAATAGAACCCAATTTTCAACCTTTTATATCACTACCTTTTACACACTACTAGCATCACGTCATGCCTGATTGCTTCCCTCGAGGTCGCAGGCCACACATTTGTGACATGTGGGATTTATCAGCTTGTGGTAGCAGGCAATAATGCTGCAATGCTCATAAGTGTCATGCAAGGCATAGTCAAATGAGCTCGGCGGATGCATGCTGGAGATCGCTAGTAACTCTATGTTGTTATGGTGATTTAGATTAGAAGGCGTAGGAAAGAAAGAAGGAAATATATTTGGGAATGCAAAAGCGTCTGTCGGCAGAATGAAACGTGACATACAATGAGGGATAGTCGAAGTTGGCACCTGTTGGTCGCAGTCTTGCGAATGCACCTCCACTTTCAATCCACCTTCATTCCCACGCAACAAGCCGACGTCAGTCAGCACAGAGTTGGGTCACTGAAACCAGCACAAGCAGAAGTGAGCCTGTAGAGACGTATGCGCACATTAGTAACGGTGTTAGCCACGTCGCAATCCACCTTGAGGCGACCCAATCCTGAACGGGTCCAAGAGAGACATGGACATTCACCAGACACATTCACCGAATAGTGCGCCCGTAATGCATGTCTTCCCATAAAAATTCAATTGCGGGGTGGCAGAGTGTTGATGCGTTTTTAAAACGGTGGCCTATTAATTCACTTTACATCCACCGTTTTCCTTTTTTGAACTTTGTAAATGGAGAATTTAACGCTTATTAGGATGATCTGTGCCTCTATCGTAGTCCCTGGTCGTGGTGACTGTGGTGCATCTAGAGACTGAGGACGTGGAGCACGGAGATCCATGGACGGCGAAAATGATTAAAGACACCAAACTGTAGCGACTGATTTATCTTGCCTTCTGAGTGGTCGCCGGTGGTTTGCATCATTAAAGAAGAAATTTGCAAGATCTTAATCTCCAATCTGTAAAAAAGTTACTGGCGACTGTTTTTTAAGCTTTGTAGCACCACCTTCGGTATGTCAGAACCATTTAGTTTTTTGTGTTTCATTTCGCGCCTAAGAAAAATCTGCATTTGCAGACAATGATAAAATAAGCTAATATTTGTTGTTTCTTGATGACCATGTTTGATTTTCAAAATTATTGCTTGTGGCTACTTAAAACAGATAATTGCTCCCTCGCGTCACATATGTGTGACACTTGTCGTTTATTAGGCAATGACGACCATTCGTGCTAACTCGTGCTACAAAGACTTTGATAAAGATCAATACAAGCAGACAAAGATAAAGCGTTTTTTTGGAATGACATCAGTTAATCTAATGCATCCCACGGTTTGGCGACACTAAATTGGCCCTTGGGCGGCACACCTCTGTATTCGAATGTGCGATCACTTGCTCGTATGCTGATTTTTCATGAGCCTTAGTGGCACGACAAGAGGACGAGATCAGTAGGCACTTATCTCTTCTGCTCCTCAAAGGAACAGATCATGGAATTCGCAGGGCTCTGCCGAGAGGATGGTTGAAACAACTGGCCTGGACGAGAAGGATGGGTGGTCGAGCGCATCAGCACGACTTTAATTGATTAGAAGCAAGCCTGTTGTAAAAATGCCTGTCAAACCTTTTTAGCACTTCTGTTGCTCACTGATGGGCTTTACTATTGACTGATGGAGTGATTAAATGGCCACGAGCGTGAGATGGCCTGCGAATTAGAGATCGCGGTGAAGCAAACTAATGAAATTTCAGCCCTAGAAGTTAAGAACTCAGTCAACACTGTAAAGCTATTCGAAAATCTTAAAGCTAAAACTATTCCATAGTTACCCAAAGATCTCAACAAAGTGAGGGTGGCTGGACATCCGGAGAATGTCTTCCTAGCGCCACTAGCTAAGCCGAACTTCCAAATGTCCGTCAATCTGCCAATCCAATGATTTCAGTCAGCCTCTAACGTTCGACACGAATCCGGGTTCATTCGTCAACTTGGCTTATCTTCTCGTCCCTACTTAGGTCATTGCGATCAAAGGGTTAAGCTAAGAACGAGGTGGTGAGTGGAAGAAATTGACCACTCTTTGAGGTCTGCGAGGTATATATAGGGCCGAAAGGATCCCTCTGAGTGGTGGTAGTCTTTGTGGAGATAAGGACTGAGTTTCCCACTTTTCATGTCAAGCTTTGATGAATTTGCCTTTAATGCAATCCATAATTGGCGTGTACTCTACCAACATCAGTTGATCGCACACGTTACACATGTGCGTCACGGAGGATTTATCAGCTTGTGATAGCTGCCAATGATCCTGCGAAGCTTATAGGCATTGTGCGAAGCTCTGCTCTTCCTGTCTATTCGCTGATGTGTAAAGGGAAAAATTATGGCAACGGCCATGGCACTTTTGACGCTGCAATATCTGCTAGGCATTCGATCAGCTTATCAGACAAATGTACTAGCTTGAGTAGGTAGATTGCGGTCCTTTATTCGAACCTTTCCTCCAACCGATCTGCTGCAAGGTGTCACAGATTCCTTGCTATTCTTCTTCTACTTGACTTTCCTCTTTTCTCAACGAGTGAAGCGAAAGCAGGTAGCGAGCACTTCTCACTGATGATGTAATGAACAAGGCAGAGTGATAAGGATCATGCTCTTTCGAAGAGTGCTTCACTCTCCCAAAGGAAGATAGCGACGGTCCAGTAGCAAAAAGCGTGTTTTTTTAACGCCTTTCGCATAACATTGAGGACTACTACTACAGTTAGGATGACGTAGCAGAGGAAACTTCAGCACTAGCTGGTTGGTCTGGTTCGCCCGTTAGCCAGCAAGTGGGCCGTTAGGTAGTTGGTAGACCAGCGAACTTCACAGTAAGTGAGATGAGGCTTCCAGGCATTTACGCTTAGAATGCTCTAGTGATTTTACGCTGTCCTGCACGCACGTAAGGCTCAAGTCATCGTCTTCGGTGACTTGAGTTGTTGAGTAACTGAGCGGTTGAATCATCCACTTGACCAACCAATCACTTAGCGGTACACCAACTTCAATGAGCTTATCCCTTGGCGTGGTGAGGGGCCTGCAGCTATGCTACACTGCCTGCGTTCTCTGGAGTGCGTAAACAGACCAGCACTTCTATTGGTTGGCAGCGCCCAAAACGGCCTAGTAGTTTAAAATGACCATTCTGATCAGAAAAGACAAGTAAATTAACGTAGAAAGCAACGACCACCTTTGGAAAATACCTAAAGTATCCACTACTTAAGAGGTATTCCTTATTTCTTCTCACTTATCCAGTTAGCATCGCATTAAAAGGGGTTTTTCTAATTTACTTTCATCACTCAAGCTCCCATCACTATGCAATCTGACTTTCACCTATCCAACTCAGTTCCTCTTAAGCTGCTCAGTTCCCAACATTGCTGATTTCCTATTTCCACACTGCCAACTCCACCAATGTAGTATTCACCCCCCAACCGTTTAAGTTTTCAGATCTTCGGTTCACTAACCCACTCCCTTTCTCATTCCCACCTCAATCGGCGCCTTTTAGATGGGACTTGACATCCATCAACATTCCTTCCTTTGCTTGCACATGTACCAGAAAGAACAAGAAGACAAAGATAGCATGGAAAAGCTAAGTGCATAACTGCTTGAAGAAACAACTAAACAACGAGCAAATGCATGGGCAAGAAGGAAGGCAACCATCCCACCATTTGCACGATTCCAATGCTTCACAGGACACGTGGTAGTGGTAAGGGAATCCTGCTGATGACTAGTTGTGAGGTGAACGGAGGCTGCATGCCGTCGAAGGGTATTTTGTAGACCATCGCCACACTTTTCTTAGCCATTCCCTGATCACCCACCACCTGACATGAGGAATGAGTCAGTGACTAGCGCACTGCATATTATCGCGCCTCTAGACGTGGCCGTCACTAGGGTACACAACGAAATCGACCTTTGACGGCAGTGCTGCCTCTCAACTATTTGGTTGAAATTTGCCCGGTCACAACTACAAATGCCTCATACTAGACAAAAGAAATGCTACAACAAGCACCGTCGATTCAACGTCTGCCACAAAGGAGATCTTATCTGGAAACCTATTGAACCAAACAACCACAATCTTGGTCAGGGTGAGTCCAAAACGCCATCTACTTATAAGCACATGAGTAGAAAAGTGTAGCAGCTGATAACTTACACCAGACGCAGACCATCTCGGAAGTCCACAGCGAGATTAGTGGCGGCGAAGTCAGACTCATCGAGATGTTTTTGAACATCACAGAGATCTGCGCAAAGGGCAGCTAAACTGCGAACCAAGTTTGTCTCCCGTGAGAAATAGACGCAACCGAGACTTCGGCACACTTCCACTGAATACCACAATGTGCGTAACTGCCACCTACTGACATCGGGTCCGATTAGAGTCATGTGCAGACCCAAGATCGTGCGAGTAAACAGCATTCAAGGTGCCAGTAACTGTGAAATGTCCAGCATTTTAAGATGGTGTACGTATGCACACGCTATTTAGTAGATGATGTTCGGAAGTGGACAAGCGATGCGCCTCTCAGTCACCTGCGTGTGGGCGTTTGAGCCAACGGTGCTAATGCGTTTAACGTTGCACTGTGGAAGCATGCATTGTCATCCAGTAGAACCAGTCAGAGGAAGGCATCTACTTTGAACTACTCTGAATGACTAGGTGGATGATGCACAACTAGCCTTCTGTAGAAGTAGCACTAGAGATCCGCGTGGTTCCAGCAAAACACACAAGAAAGGCAATCCTTGCAGAATGGTTGTGAACATACGATAAATGATTGAAGTTGAGGTCAACGCAACACTAACAGTCCCCATTCCTCCACAGGTTTTTGATAAACTCTACATTATTCGTTGGCAGGGTGGTGTCTACCCCACTCCTCAATATCCAACACATCCTGCATATGCAAAAGAAAGGAAGGAAGGGAGGCGCCCTTACTGGTTTCAACAGTAGCAATGGTTTAGCTTTATCAATGGTAGCAGCAATAATAATAACTAAAGTATTCACATTACCAGTAAGGAGCAGAAGCAGCAGCGGTGATGGCGGCAGAAGGGAGAGAAAGATAGGAGGGCAGGGCGAAGCAGGGCAGGGAAGGGGAACAAACTCACGTGTGGTTTTCTGCACAGACGGGAGGGTACTTTCAATCACCTCTTCCAAACATCCTATGTCCTCGACAACATCGGGCAGAGCATGGGCTGGCGGGTGAGTTGGTCGGAGGGTGGGTGAGTGAGTCGGTAAACAGCGTCTCAAGACTGCTCAGTGAAGCAGTGGCAATACCGCCACCACCACCACCACCACCAATGACACCGGCGGCCGATACAAGCGCAAAATTAGTCACCTTAATGTGTTTACGAGGCCACTCCGCGACACAATCATGCCACTTGGCTCGCTACAAGTGCAAAAGACGCCATTTCCATCACTTCAAACACATCACTACTTTCCCATCCTCTTCCACATCTGCACAACACCCAAAAGGGAGGCTCATTCCAACTAAATTTACCTCGCCACCACTACCCTTTGTAAGTCGGCATAAACGAACACAAAATATTATTTCATGACTGACATCTCCATCCTTCTACCTTCGCATTGTTTTAACCATTTCTTCTACAAGGAATCCAATTTAGAAAGCCGAGGCTAGAGCATTACCTAAGCACTGACTGTAACCACAGCCACCTTGGTCACACACTCGGGTGGAGCCAAATCAGACACAATTCCACATTTGTGCTAGATGATTTGTTTCCTTCACTGCCATAGTCACAACTTTCTCGAATGCACCAGACCACTAGCTAAAACAGTCTTCATCAACGATTGCGAAATATGCAAATTTCAAATCATCGTCCAGATTCAATCGCTCTGAACAGCACCTAATCGCCACACTTCCTCATCCAACAACCTTTGAAGTAAAGGCAACAGTCTTTCAAAAGTGTCTACCGATCCGCCTTCCCTAATGCCAACTTAGGCTTTCGCATCAGTAAGGAATCAGCGTTCTCTCCCTGATTACAGTCGGTAAGATTAACATTTACACCCTTAAATGCGTTTAAGCCTTTTCACTGACTAGTTCAACCGCAAATACTGGCTACTGCTAGTACTTTAAGGCTGCAAAATACATTTCCATCTTTTAGCCTAACATTTTCTACCTTCTCAGGATACAAGGAACCTGGCAACTGTAAAAACAACACCTTACCAGTCGTGTTTCCTCGCAAAACAACCCGTATTTTGAATGAACATTTATATAACCTGCTACAAGCACATCGCCATTTATTTGGTTTTGTTTACCAACATAAGTCAAGACAGTGCTTGCATTTCAATGAGCAAGTTAACTGCTTAGAGCCTTTGCGTAAATCAAAGAAAGGCACGAAACTTGATGTGGATGATTAACTTGTACACCTACACAAAACACATTATCCGCAGTGAATCTGTAATAACTTGAAGCTCTTGTGTCGCCACGTGTCGCAGAAAGGCGAGACGCCATTAATAACAGCTAATCAATGTAAAAGACTTACGAAACTGTTGTTGCGATGGGAACTGTTGGAAGAAGGAACGAAGGTCCTCACCGGTGAAGTTCACGCGTACGCAACAACACCAGCGACATTGGCAAAAGCAGGACAGCGGAGGAGGATGAGCCGGTACAACCGCCTCCACCAACCGTCGACGTGCCGTGGAGCACCCAACATCTCCCCGTCCTTTAGGCATTCCGCATGCATTGCGCCTGAGACATTGAGAAAGCGCTGTAAGATGGCAATGCTTCCCTGCTCGCCTTCTAAGAGCAAAGCACAGATCGGCAGGGACACGAACAATCCTCGTGCCGACACGAAAGACCACCACCAATCCACCCAAGCGCCATGCCACAGCGCACCAGCCAGCCCTAATCCTAGTAGTAATGAGTCCGAGTGAGGCCAGAAACCGCCTCAGCTTTCTGCCCTAAATGTTCCCCACGCCGTCTCTCCCACCTCCCCCCCCATTTTCAACTCCTTTTCTATCCATTCTCACTCCTAAGGCTAAGTCGCAATAGCAGTGGGAGTAGCACGACACCCTCACCTCGCCTCCCCTCCTCCTCCCCAATTGTTCGCGCCCAACACACCCAACAGTGGGGGCCTACTCACTTACCGCCTATAAGACGATGCACCACTACTCATCACCTATACAGTCAGCAACAAATTAACCTCCAACCCCCACAGCAATAAGATTTCCGTAACTGCGAAAACAAAATATGCCGCAGTTTCCACCAGTGAACTCTGACCCATAGCGCTTCCATTCGTCGTCGTCGTAAGAGAACGTCTCCTTCACTCTTTCACACACCCACGGCACAGCTCCCCCAGCCTTTCCCCTCCTTCTCCGCCGCCCACCCACCCATGCCCGCGAAAACAAAGAGACGGAGACACAATAGTAGTAGTAGACCCTGTCGTCCATGCCAACAGTCGCATTGCACGACCCAGACTGAGACGCCACCGCCGCCACCGCCACGAATCACTCCAACATCTTGCATTGCCTACCATTCCACACACTCATCACATGTTACTTCACCTTCACAACCACCAAGGCAAGTTTGTAGCATCTGGGAAGGAAAAAAACCAAACAATGGAAAGACCGATGTGTGAGGCTTCAATGCGCTGCAAGGCTGACATTCACAAACATAAGTACTGGTAGGAAAAAAGAAACAGACAACTCAACAAGCAAGCACCTAAGACTGCTACAAAGCACAGTCTGCGTAGTGATGCCCAAGCTTCCCACTAGCTACTCCTTCTTTCTCCGTTCCTACCACTGCTGCGTCCACCTCACTCAGAGACACCAACTCATGCCGTCAAAGCTGAGCAACCTACCATTCAGCCATCACCAAGGCCCTCTACACAACATTTTTCACAGCAGGGGTAGCAGCAACACAACAAACAACCCAGGTGAAAAAGAAAGCACTTTCCCACCCAGCATATGAACGCACATTGGTTCCACCGCTGCACACAACAAAGGACAGCAACAACTCATTTAGCACAATTTGATCTTACCTGAGAAATATGCGAAGTGAGCGAAGGCGAGATTCGCACCCATTACTGCTGCAGCCTCATCTTCTTCTTCTGTGTCTATTCTACCACGAAAACGAGCTAAAAAAATGCACAATAACATTTGTTAATATGGTGAATACTTATTAGCAAGAAAGTAATAATGATTAGTTGCCACATCCTCAGCAACGTTAGTACTCCTCTTAACAAAATTTATCTCCATTAGAAAGCAAACAAATTATAAGTTTCCAAAAAAACAATATTAACTTATCACTCGAGGTGTCATATAGCGAAAAGTGTACGTGAGTAGGCTTCGTATTTGGAAAACAAAAAGTCCTAACAGCCACATTATGAGACTTTTTCGTTTAATTTACCAAACTTGCAAGTCCCTTCATCAAATTGGACCTCATTCATCAAAACTCATTCTCACTAAAATAACAAACTCCTTGAAAACAGCCAAAGCAATCGTACTCAAACCAAAGAAGTGTTTTGCAGCAAAAAATTCAACGCAATTAGGCAGTGCAAATAGAAAACAAAAAGTTGTGACAGCAACTGCACCTATTTCTGAGACGGTTGGTCTAACAAATAAACTGGTCAAGAAGGCAAAAGCATACATCGACACACCTCCACAAACTGCGTGCTTAATCGCAAGAAAGCACCAAACAAGTAGTTGCCAAGCTCTTCGTAGGGTTTTAGCACCTCTCCACAAAATCACGCCTCATTACTCAAATCTAAACGTCAGTAAAACACAAACAACCTAAAGCTGCTAAAACAGTCAAAATTTGTATTTACACAGCGAAACATGCACGTGAGGAGACCTTGCAGTTGACAAATAACCGTCAACAATCACACTGAGAGGCCTTTGCGTCTACTCTAACAAGTATGTGTATAAAGGAAGCAAATCGGAATTTAAAGCACCTCACAACAATTAAATAACTAAAAACAATAAAGAGATACTCGATACCTACCGCGTTGCCGACATTAGGCGGCGGATAAAGGCGCATTAATCCAGAATAATTATCCCCGTAAACGTGCACCACTTACGCAAGTCGCGCACAAATCCGGTTAATCAGTTCAAAGTTTGTCAGGTAAAACAAACAAGCTTTTAATTTTTATGTATCTTTGGCAAGACCATAATTACGACAAATACCAACAGTTTCGACTTTTGCAAACGTACTAATAGCTATTTGCAATTTACGTCAGTAAAATGAATACGTAATAGCGATATTGTAATGTTTGTCAGCAAATCGTAAAAGTAATTCAAATCACAGCTAGCCACGCCATTTTATCAACTAGTTGTGCACTCTAATTTACTTTAAGCATGTGTTTTGTAGCAAAGTTCATATTCAAAGCGAATAGACGCGTTGCTCAATTGGAGCAATGGATTGACCTTACTCACATGGACTTGCAGGTGTCGTTCACCTTTACACAAGATGCGCATTTGTACAAAATTCCGCTTAACATCTTGTTGGTTGGTCGGTTATAAGCTACGTTTTCAGATGGCGATTTTCGGTTGCGGTGCCTGTACATCCCACTACAGGTAGACGCTGTGGCACAGTAGCCAAATTTGCAATTACTTCCTGATTTGAGCATCAACCACATTGACAGTTTTATTGTTTAGTAAAGTGCTACCTGAGCTTCTGCTTCGTGTGGCAGCTGTCATGACATGACTGCTAATTGTCTGAACTTACCTGATCTGCCACTAACCCCAATGCAATTGTGAAAACGGGTTCGATTCTGCTGGGATTGTTGATCATGATAGGGGTGGGAGCGCTCGACAATTTAACAGAATTTCTTTTTGTGTGGAATGATGTAAGCTTTTTGATTTCCTCTGTGTGGAGATATGAGAAGGCAAAGAGAGTATGATGCATGTTTACTGAGCCACAGATAATGTTAGGGCTAAGAATCGCACCCGTAATCTCCCACTCTTGTGATTTTGTCAATGCGGTCCCTCCTCCCTCTCCTCCTCTTTCTTCTCCTTCTCCTCATAATCCCACTTCCACGCCAGCTCCTTATTGTGGGGTTCGAAGTGTCCCTTGAAGGCAAACGAAGACAAATATTAGAGTGGAATGCATATATTCAACAGACAGAGGGAAATGAGTTGCTGGAACACCTTTTACCGATGGCTGCATCATCTCATACTTTATCGCTGACTTTTTGTTCCTTTACTCCTCTTATTGCATTACCATTGGACAATATCCATGTAGACCCCTCAATTCTGCTTTTAGCTTTCTTATTATCCAGATCACCCTCGAAGCCTAACACCACCACAGACACAGAAAAGCATGACTCGGAGTGGTATTTAGTTTTCTAGACCGCATGTCACTTAGTTTGCTTCAGTCTGTCTACATTAACTGCAGCTATTTGGTCGTCGACTCTCTCCTTGTCCAGATCGTTTACAAAGCCTCACGTTTCTCAGTCACTCGCGACCACTCTGCTACACTTATTGCACGCTGTCACGTGCATTTCAAATTGCCGTCTTCGATCCATCGATCGATGTGCTGTCAGGCGCATTGTCGCCAGTTTCATAATTCCGTGAATTACTCGCGATGTTGTCGAAAGAAGGAGTGCTGTATGCCGTATTTCTGCTCGCGTATGTGAGCTTTGCACTGCTCAATTTGAGCAGTGCGCTGAACCTACTCACATGGTCTTACCTGTGGGCAATTGTTAGTATCGCTGGAACCCTTGTCGACTGTAAGTGTGTCCATTTCGCTAATTAATCTGCTGCCTTGTAGATGTGACAAGGAGGGAAAGTGAGGTGGGGGAGCGCCACCAGCGCTCAGTTGGAGTTGAGGTGAGACCCTATGGGCGCCACCACCGAAGGCTGCCACCGGCCTCAGTGGACCGGGAGACAACCAGTTATGCAATCTCTTCTCTTCGTGACGAGGAGGTTGTACCGGCCACTGAGGCCGTGTGTCTAGACACCGATCCAAGTGAGCCTCACTCCCTTCTCTCCCTCCTCCTCCTCCTCCTCCTCCACCTCGTACTAGTCAAGCCAATTTGAAAGCGTTGCATAGCGGCTCTAGCTCAAGACTTACTTCATGCTTTTGTGCTCAATCACTTGGTCCATAATTACGTGCAGACTCAGTATACGTCATTCAGCTGACTTGCTTTCAGTGTTTGGGCAGCTAGCAATAGCACTAGCGTTATTTTTACTCTAAACCACTTAATTTACAGGCATTAGCCACATCGGCATGGTTTTGTTCCTTCTTCAGCTGAGCGCTGGAGGCGAGAGTGGAATGCTCAACACCCCCGTAAGCTCTCCACACTCAAACATTCTCCTCCTCCTCCTCATTTTGCATCCTCACCCTTCTCTTCTTCCATTGGTTATTTTAGGGCCAAAACACCAACCTGGAGTAAGAAGAGGACGCGCAGGAAGATGGCGCATCTTCTGTTGTTTAAATTGTTAGGGATCACTCGCCTCGTTTTTTTCCCTTTCTCCTTATCCCTCTTCCCCACTCCCCATAGCATGATTGTATCGTGCTAACAGAGTTATGCCACAGCAATACCTTCTTTTTGCCTTCTTTGTGAGCAGGATGGGGTGGGTGGTAATGAGACGAGCATTAGTAGACTGAGTGAGTGGGTGGGTGTGAGAGGCGCCACCACTTTAAAATATTGATCAACGGTGTCAGTTCTAGTAAGAAATGAGTGAACAGGGTTGTCAGCGATGCAGCTTACCGACTATGCGACAGACATCCCGTACTATAGCAATTTAATGGGCGTACACATTCCCGATGTGCTCTTTCCACCTCACATCTCCCATTACCTCTCCTGTAGCGTCCCGAGGCTTCCTCGAAGGCAAAAGAAGGCAGAATGCTAGGGTAGTATATATATATATATTGATATATACTAAAAGGACAGAGGAAAATAGTTTGCTGGCATGGCCTGGAGGCCAGCCCACGCAGCTAGGGCAGTACGGCCACCTCTGTTACTTTGGCTGAAACCGGTAATTCCAACAAACAATGTACTACATCTCCTTTCGACATCGGCTACCATGTTATTCTAATGCTTCACACTCTGCATAAGATTGTCAAAATTTTGCAACTACAAACTAAACTAGATTGATTGGCCAGCCATCGAATGAGCATAAAAACAAAGGAGTGTGTAAACAATAGCGTACCGTTGCGTAGCAATGACCACGACGCATTATCACTCGCAAGTAACGATTCGCGAGAGTGATCCCTCCCACAGCGAAACATAACTGCTACGATCCGGTAACGAATGCGAACAGGCCTGGTAATGGGTGAGTAGACGCACTCACAAAATTGTTTCCACGCCATCCTTTCCACCCTGCCGTAAGTAGCCAGGATATGAGCTTGCTTCAGTGGGCCAATGCAAGATGACAGATAAGAATTGTGAGATCAAATAATTCACTTTCAGCAGTACCACATTTCAATAGCCAAAGCAGCTCTAAGCACGCACATTACAATCTCAGTTAAATATAAATTTGGTACTTAAAATATTTGCGCTAAAATATGTATTGTTGCATTTGTCATTATGCGTGGCATCGCTAACCCACTAATGCGGTCTCGTAAAGTTTACTAAAAGCATAAAATTGAATTAGTTATGTTTTCTAATGCGTTACTCTTATCACCTCGCAAAATTGAATACACGCAAAAACCTGTATTAATTGTGCTTGTTAATGCGTTACTCTTATCACATAAATCACCCCTTGTTTTTAATTGTCGTTGCCATGACCACAGTTGACGCTTCGCTCTAAGGTGACGACGCGGTGGTTTGACTGACATTTCTGCTGGCTCAATGTCTCCTCGTGTGGTAATGGCGATTTCTCGCATTGAATCATTGTTATGGACGAACAAAAGGACTACCAAGTCCGAGTTTGTATTAAGTGCTGTAGTGCCACAATTTAAAGCATTTTGTTTGATAATTTTATTTTTAAACGTCCCAATTATGCTATTTGTTAGTGTGGATAGCTGCTGCAGATGGATTGACCTTAGCAAGTTTAGATTGACTGGATTCAGTTGTCATGCAAGCATTACCGGTAATGTGAGTTGAGGAGAAAGAGATGGCGTTGCAAAGCTAGTTGCATCCTGGTCCACTGAGGCCAAGGCAGCTTCTGTTGATGGCGTCTGCACAGTCTCACCTCTACTCCAACTGAGCACTGGTGGCGCTCCCTCGAATCACGTTCCTTCGTTATCAGACGAACGAGGCGGCGTAATTATTGGCCAAGTGGGAAGGGGGTGATGCTCGTTGCACTGCTCCAATTGAGCAGTGCGAGGCTCACGTACGCAAGCAGAAATGCTGCGTTGACCATTTCTCTGTCCGACAGCGTCGCAATCAGATCGCCCAAAAATTGAATTGAGACGATGCGGTCAACAAATCAAATAAAGAGATTGAACTTGTGAAGAGTTGTCTTGTAAGATTGATTGGGATGATGAGAATGAGGTCGAGGTGGGGAAGGGAGGATAAGGAGGAGTAAGAGGTATAGTTACCTGTTTGCAAGGTTAAAGGTGTAAGGCTGCTAAGTCCCATTCGTTAAGTTGTCTAATTTTGTGGTTTGTTTGTGCATAGGTGGTGTCTAAGTTTGCTTGGGATTTAAAGATGCTAAGTGCATTAGAGTCGCGTATGTGGAGGGATTCAGATCGTGGATTTAGCATGCTCCGTGGCTCAACGGCCACACTTCTCATTGTTTTAGCCTTCTCCTCATGCCAACTGCCACAGGATGGTGAAGGCTATATGACATTCCAGTGGTTGCAGTGATGCTCAAGCCAGCTCTAGACTGGTGCCTACAGCAAGGCTTAACTATTCTATCGCCGTCGTGGTCTTCGGACAGTAACGCTGACAGGAGTCCACAGAATTCTCGATCAAAGAACCTTGCAAAGTGGGCTAATGACGTGATTGGGATTGCATAGATGCTGAAACCGACTTCTCACTGTAGACATGCGATGATTTTCTTAGCATGAAGGTTTAGGTTTAGACGAACTGCTCTCGTACATCTGATTGGTCAATGGATTGCAAGCAATGCTGCTGTCACCTCACTTTGGCAAGGGTACTGCAACATTCGGACTCTTGGACGACGTGGATTCCTTCACTCCCCTCAAAAACATTCAAAATGATTGGCCAATCATGTGGAAGTTACTTCACAATCTCATAATGCTAGTCTGTCCCCAAATCCATGGTGTCAATGTGTAGCCTCAATCGTCCAAATGGTTTGTCTTCACATATTGTAATGGGTCGATTCATTTGAGCGTGAGTCCCCCGTAAAGTTGAGAAGGATGTTAACCTAAGGAAGGAAAGAAGAATAGAGAATGTGCTATTGTAAATTGTTGTCTGTATCACATTTAACGTGAAGCATCCTACTCAGGTCAACATCGAAAACGGTTTCGTCAATTGTAGTTTGAATGTGTTTTGCCCAACGTGGATAAAATCAGTTCCGGTGGTGCCCTCTTTCTGTGTTGTTAAAGAATTTATTAGGAATTGGTAGAGCCTGACACAACCATGTCGATGGTGGGCGGAATTATTCCGACAGCTCATCCCAATCATGCGACTATCCTCTCAAACAGGGAGAGGACAATTTCTTCGCACTAATAATCGCAATGATAGTTCGCTCGCCAACGAGGGAACAGCAAGCAGTGTAGCAGTCAGTCAAGATTACATTTTAACCGCGTTAAAGGGTTCCATATGAAGAGACCAGCAGGTAACCTAAATGCTGCTAAGAGCAATCCCTCAATTTATCCAAACAATGCATCAACACACTCCCAAGGCATGTGTTGTTCAGGCCCTGGTTCTCACTGTCATAATGAGGACATAACCTCCTTCCTTGATATCAGGGTAGCACTGACCACAGACACGAGGAGAAAAGAACAGTTGTAGAGGCTTAATCGGGCGTCTTTGGCACCTCTGGCTGCATTGGTCATGGTTACGAGCCAGATGCTAGTGTTGATGTTGGCTGAGTTGGTGATAGGGGATTCTCGAACGTAGAGTATCGGTGGGAAATCAAAAGCGTCTCTATATCGTCGTCTGAAAGACAAGGAGTATTATCGTTGCTGGTTTTGCTGTCATCATATCCGCACCTGCTAATGTTGATAGATCGCTGCCTGTTTCGGTATACGGGCATAACTGAAGTAGATGTGGTAGACTGAACCGTTCTCTTTGTCGCCTACGTGTTCTTCCGCTTTGCATCCCGAGGAAGACAAAAGTTAAGTAGGGAGAGACAAGCGCTGAACTCATTGCACACCCTTTTGAACGCGTCG
This sequence comes from Taenia hydatigena, assembly GCA_036345935.2. NCBI lineage: Eukaryota > Metazoa > Platyhelminthes > Cestoda > Cyclophyllidea > Taeniidae > Taenia > Taenia hydatigena. The sequence continues at coordinate 30,306,270 of JADWOT020000001.1, read as the reverse complement.
GTATAATTCTGCTATTATATCCGGCAATTGCACAGGATGAAAGCCATTCGTCCATCAGTGTTTCAAGTTGGGTTCGTCTCTTTGTTCCTCTCTGCTGTGTAACATTCATCGGCCATTCACTACTTTACTGGATCCCCGCAAGTTCGTGTTATTGACAGTGAGAGATCCAAATTTATCGGTCTGATGGGGTTCGCCCTGTTCTACTAAGATCGATGCGCAATGGTGGTAGCCGTCCATTGAGGTGTCCAGAAGATGGCGAGAGAGTGCTGATGCAGCGATGGATCGCTTCCGAAAATTTAGGTCTTTAGAGAATGGAACGAGGTCGGTTAATTGCCTCAAAGCTGCTTGTTAAAAACTCAAGTCATCCAAAGGCGAGCTACTACCCCAACGATTGATGAGAAGCAGTCGGCTGTCCCACCTTCCTCTTCGACTGGCAGTCCAAGCTAAATGCAAACACCCTCAAAGGGCTCTTTTGCGTATGCGCCCTTAGCTGCCCTGATTTGTGTTGACTAGGTTCGTGCAGAAGAAGGCTGCGCAGACTACTTCATCCTCCGACAGCGTCATCATCCAACTACCGAACGATGAAGCTTGCGACGGTGTAGCTGCCTTGTCTGTCGTCGACGAGAAGACGGGGATCTGGAAATGAATTGCGTGCGTAACAACATCCAATTACTGGAGCGTGTCGGACGCGAGTCGATGGATTATATGGACGGCCTCCAGACAGAGCAAAGCTGTTCCCTTGTATGCTTTTACTAAGTGCAATAGCCACAGTTTACTAACACATTCGCGAAAGTGTACAATAGATTAAGCGATTGCCGCCTTTACCTTGGCTTTCGTTTTGATGAAATGAAAGTATTAGGCTAAGAAGCCTCATTCACTTATTGTCTGTCCCTCATATTGTCAGTGATTTTGGTCCCTTCGCCTGCTCATTACTACACAGATGCAGAAGAAGCGGTTAAAGCGCAAGGTGTAGCGAAATTTCTTTCTTGAATCATGCGAGCATACAAAATGGTAAGGAGCTGGAGGGTGGTAAAGGAGGTACAAATGAGGCCACTTGCTCCTCGCTTATCATTGCACCAAAGAAGCTTTAGTGTTGAGTCTGTGACACATTTTAATCAATTTGTTGATTTCTGTGACTGCATTCGGGCATCCTCTTGCCATCATCTTCTGCGTAGGTTTTATTCCCTTAAAAAGACTAGGGTAAGACCAGACAGGGAACATTCTTCATCGGTGATATGATGCTAGTTCAGTGAATATTCCACTTTGCTAAAGGTAGATGAAGACTGTTCGGCAGCCAGAGACGTGTTCGTCGAAAGCATCTCGACCAACTTTGAGGACTAATTAGCTAAAGCGTATATAATGCAAACGTGTTGACCTGACGAAGTGGCTACACATCCGTCTCCACTAATGATGCTGCGGTCAGTCTGGCCGTAGAATTCAGCAGTGTTGCAACAGCGCCAATCGCATTAACAGTGGCGGTGGAGTAACGGCACCGGTCCTGGATACTGATAACCACCTGCATCCAATCTACTCGTTTTGAGTGAATGAGGACCAAGTAAGGAAAGACGAACTTCGCACCTTCACACACCCTTGCGAACGCTGCCTCGATAAGTTTTGAGACTCGAAGAACTTTGTCCTTACAAGCATCCAGTGAAAATCCCCGTCTCATGTCGATGCGTACACTTCTTGCATGAGTGATGTCATCGGAGGTGTCCTTTCGACTCAAGCGAGTTTTTGTAATCTTCGCGGCCTTAGGAATCCACCGGGCACAGAGGAGGCAAGACAAAACAAGCATTAAAATCTTTCTCGTCTCACCGCTCGTCAGTAAATAGCTCTCGTGCCGTGTAATGCCTGTTTTGACAACGCCGCAGGTGGCATCGACCACATCAATTGAAAGCGAATTCTCGAAGTAATAAAATGAAAGTATTGCTTAAAAGAGCTAATCGCAATGCATGCGGAGGTCGTGAATTTCGTCTTTCCTTCTTGATCTTTGCACTCTTGGAACAAGCAGAGTGTGAGCAGTTAGTACACAAAGCCTCATAGAATCCAACTGCTCGAGTCTGGCGTGCTCTTGTTATTAGGAGCTGCTGCGCACGCAGATGAGGCAGTCACATCGCCGCAATTTTCATGCTTCAGTGACTTTGCGAAGCTGCTATCAAGGGAGAAAATAGTCTGCGTGGCCTTCTTCTGCACAAACCGAGGCTGTGCACTGGTGAACTGCTGCTACTTGATGACATAATGACATTAGAGGTGTTGTTGTCAATTTAAATTAACTTTGATATTTGTTTTCTTGCCGTATTTTGATGTTTGGTTGGTCGTGCTTTTTGCCTTTTATCCGCCTTCACTTTGGCATAGTGGTCTGATTCAAATCAAGTTTCGCTCAATTTAAGGCTAATATTCATTACCCATTTTGGGAAGCATCGTGTATAGGGGAATGGGATAAGCAACGGTACTTTAGGGTGGGTGGGTGAGTATGTGTGAGGGACGCCATAGTAGCCTGTAGGAGGTGGTCAGGATTAATCAAATAAGTAGAAAAAGGAAGCAGTAATTGATGAGGATAATTCACTAGAATAACCAATACGCCAAACAGTTGTCTCCTCTCAAGTTCACTTCACTTCTTAGCATCGGACCGTCTTCTACCTCTTCCACTAGCCAAATGCCCTCGTACTTGATGACTTCAGACCTCGCATGGAGTAGTCGGAATAAAGTCTGTGGCAATCAGAAGAAGGCGATGTCCAGCTAGCATAGTCATAGACACCTCTGTAGATATCATACTTGCAAGAAGTAAGCGCAATGAATGCGATAGTAAAGCCGACTGGATGGTTTCAAGGACGAAGTTAAGCGAGGTCTGATATTCATCGAGGCTGGTAGACGTTGGATTTTGATGCCAACTGACCCAAAATAAATTCGGCAACTCAGCAGGTGAGATAGAAGTGAATCCAATTATCTCACACAAGCCAAGGGAACAATTTAAGTGAAGTCCAACTTGAAAGCAGATTCTTGCCCTCAGTTATTGCATGTGGTGATTTGATCTTGCTGTCAGTCAAACCTGCAACAAGCACAACGTGCGTCTCTTGTCAGCTCGTCCTGGAGGGTTCAAAGTGAATCACGAGAAGCCTCGAACAAGTCAGCTGACCTCTTGGAGTAGTCCAAAAGCTAGCAATTTGGGTGAGCAATGCATTGTTGCATATGTTTTGTGACAAAGCAGCCCTGCGGTACCACAAAAGCGAAGCATCGTCATAGGTTTCCTTTTGCCTAGTAGTCAGTTGGATGATTATTTGGTTGGTTGATGGACTAGTCAGTCAGTCAACGATTTGCGCAATAGCTATATTCACAATGTTGCTTCCTTTCTTACCTGATTGCTAGCCGGCTGGCTAGAAGCATGACAAGCTCACTAGGTAGGCAAAAGGGGCAGGTGCTGGGCCGTTGGTGAATCAGTGCACTAAGTAGCTGCTGAGTAACCTGGACCAACAGTCACACACTTTATAGTCAGTCCGTGATCGACTCCACCAACTAATTAAACCGCTGAGCTGCAAGGCAATAAAGGGATCCCGAACGGTGCAGTAATAACTAATTGGGAGCAAAATGGAATTGATTAATTGAAATTAGTGTTGCACATACGAAAGTTGGCATTTGTGACTTCTTCAAGACTGTACCTGAGCATTTAAGGAGAAACGTGAGATGAATGCGTGACTGCGTAAAATGAGTTGGCAGAAGGGAATATCGTGGGCGTCTTTGCCGTCTCACTGGTCCCTATGGCCGCATAATGCCACTAGTTCATAAAAGGAGAAGATTGTGCTCCCATGTCTGGGTGGACAATGGCCCATTCACTGCTTTGATGGGCTGATGACATCCGATCTCTTCACATTTTCAGAGTTTTTGAAAAGGATTTATGGACATTTGACACCAGATTTCACTCCTCCCTTTAGACGTCAGTAGAGCTGGCTAAAAATACAAAAAACGCGACCGTTCGAAGGTAACTTGAGGGAATTTAGACAGATTGGAAGCAATGCACCTTTCCCTTCAGTTCGGAGCGGATGCCAGAGTTTCAGAGACAGGGAGCTCAGTGCTCTCTCCCTCGTAACAGAGTGTGGTTAACGAGTGCTCTTCAACCTCCTGTGCGAGTGACTGTAATTGCACTCCACTATGGACAGTCAAGTACGCCTCTCAAGTGAGGAGTTGGAGGAAGGCGAATGTTCAGGCTTGTAGGTCATCTTGGGGCAAAGTCGCACATACTAGACCAGGGTGTAATGTTTAAAGCTGGCATAGATGTGTACCACCTCGCTGTAGGTTTGTTGAAGTTGTCGAAAATCGACAACTTCTCTGCCTCGACGATTGATGTGCAAGCTATACAGCCATTTTAACATTTTGATGACTCGATGATGATGTGGGACAACGCATTCGTCTGCAAAACTTCTTTCTGCGTCTACCTATCATTCAGTCAGTTCGCTTGTTTGCTTACATGGGAAGGTAAGTGGCTGGACTGTGGGAAGGAGACTGCAACAAGACCGGAAGGTCCCTTGCTGAGTGTAGTGCGTGTTATGTGGCACACGTAGTTTCGTGTTTTTATTAAAAGATGGAAAATCTAGGAATGCTTAAAAGTCGCTCCAAATACTGCAGCTCATCAAGAGTTGCGATTGTGGCACCCACCCGTTCCCCTCTTCAAGAAGTCCAGCTCCCATAGCCCCCCTTTGTATTCACTCATGGAACCCTGTGATGCCCTAACAAGTCTTTACCAATCAATTCTTTAAAATCGAAACCCATGTTCTTAGCTTCCATTTAAGCAAAAAATAGCATTCACATTCAAGGCAGTCATGCCACTCATCTTAATCTCTCTTAAGTACCCGCTGCTCATTTATCGCCTGACCCGTTTGGCTACTTCAACCACCCCGTTAACCAACTATCTCAAACAGTGGTTTCTCAGAGAAATTCAGAGCCAACAGCTCACAGCAGTAGACTCTAACAAGCAAGGAGACGGAGAATATTCCCCTTGATTATTCCTCTCTGTATCTTATCTCCCTAGTGGGTCCCAATGCCACCGAAATTATGAGGACTCTCTGAGGTCAGAAAGACACCTCTATGGATCTCCCTGACACAAGGTGCTGTGACCGTAAAGCTGACTGAATGGTTGCAAAGGTGAAGTTGGACGAGGCCTGAAATCCTTTGAGGCTAATAAATGTACCTTTGAAAAGTCAAGTCGATTGATACTTGGCTCATCCTCTGCATGAACATGGTTTGCTCATCTTACAGCCAGAAGCAAGACCGGAACCTTGTGCCTTAGTGAGTTGATGCCACAACTAGGCTTGTGGTCAGTAAGACATCGCACACCCCTAAGACATTGGTTCCTACCAAGTCACCTCGCAGGGACTGAGCGCATCATGAGAAGCTCTTTGCGATCCCGTTGACGTCTTGCAGTTGCTCACAGCTGTCGAGTTAGGAAATGGAATAACTTCTTTTGGACGCTTTGTTCCATCATCGCTTAGAAAAGTCCACTGACATCCACCACCGTGAATACTAGCCATAGCCTAATACACCCATCCCCGTATAACTATAGGTTTTGATTCCTTTTATTTGGCAGTATCACAAACGAATGGCAAGTTAGTCAACCGATTAACACGTAGTCGATACCCGAAAGTGTGAGTGGGCTACTTGTTAGACCTGACCTGAATCGTTGCGGTCACAATGTGTGAATACATAACGATACTCTTGATGACATTTGAAAAACGCAAGTGAGCTGACACTCGTGCGCCGTGACTAGGTGATCACCCAGTACAATTGAATTGTAAAATATCGACAACACACTCTTCTGAAGCTCCTTTCAAACGGTCTTTGGCCAAATTGAAGGAAAATCACCTTCCATGCAGAGTGAGACTGATCCCTCGTACCTTGTGACCATCTGCAAGGTCGGAAGCTTACCAACATCCGTAGAAGTGTGTACAATGGAGTTTGCATTTATGTCTTCCTTCTTGACTTTCGATTACTTACTCTACTCGTCGCAATGGAATCGGAGTAGCCTTACGCTGCTTGGAAGTCATCTTTGGGTGAGCAATACGTTGTTGCACAGGTTTTGTAGCAAGACAGCCATGCAGTATGACAAAAGAGGCACATCGTGATAGCCCTCTGGGGTCACTTTATGAGTAAATAGATCTTATTTGGGAGAGAACGTTTAGGGCAAAGATAAAGCTACCTTGTTTTCTTTGCATCGAGTAGAATGCGAACAAGCATTGAGCGATCAACCGGTGGTGCAATGAACTAGTCAGAGTGATGAGGCTTGTGCTGGCTCAGAGAGTACCCATGAGGTAAGCGACTGCACTGGCTTGTTGGCTGGTTACTACTAATTATTCCATGAGGCTGTAAGTGATACAGCCTTATGAAGGCCTTAAATCTAGAAGTTAAAGTCTGCTTTCTTCTGGTACTTCTCTCTTATTGGTGCCATCTGGCCAAATTTACCTCAAGGCGTCTTGATTGGGGCGTCAATGAGACCTGTGAAGCGTGGCGAGCTCCATGCCAACTTAAAATTAAATCTGTCTGACCACTAGAGACTCAGTTGTCAGTTCTGCTGCCTTGTCTTTGTTCTGATTAATCGTTGTGGTTAGGCAGGTGATAGGTGCTGCTGCTAGGAGGCCGAGATGCATGCACACGCGCAGCTCTGCTGATCAGGATGGATCAGATCAGCCACCACCACAACCACTTCGACGAACACGCTTCTCCATATGGGACTGTTGTCATTTCCCTTTGAGACAGAAAGGCAATCGCTTCGCCTGCTCTCACTCTACTGTTTTTGAAAAAGAAAGTTGAGTCTGTCACACATTTCAATGTACCTGTTAGAGGAGAGTGAACAAAAATAACAATCTTGCTACTCCGTTTACGAGGAGCGTAAGTCTTACTGGCCATATAAGCCAGCGTGGCCAAGAATAATGCTGTCAGGTCAGAGGAGGACCAAAAAGTCAAATGGCTATGGTGAGATTATGTAAGTCCTGTTAAGTTAGCCTAGCAGGGCAATGCCCGCGGCATTATAAATGCGGATTTCCTTGTTCGTTTGGATGAAATGAGGAGAACGGTAGAACTTGTACTCTGCAACACATGTGCTACGTCTACATGGCAATGATAATTAATGATTGGCCTTCTTCCCAATTGATTCACACTTAATGCATTTCTGTGACAACTCTCTAGTTACAGGCACCATGGGAATGAGGATGACGTTTCTCTTTAGAAACCTAATACAGACTTGGTAGTCCCTGCTTATTTTCGCCAAATAGCTGATGGTGCCGTGACGTTAGAAATTAATGCACCCGTGAATCTGGTCTGTGAGGCCAACTGAATGGCGTGCGCGCATCCCTCTGCCTCGCAGCAGCAACAACGTGCCTAGTCCCCTTCACGCTACCTCGTTCATCACGCCACCAAAGACAGAAAGTCACTTAAATGTACGCACCATACACGCTTGAAAAAAGGTATTCAAGTGAAAGGAGATAAAAGCCAAAGTTTATCTCACACTAGTTGTACTTCACTCGTTGGGGGCGAGAACAGCTAGAACAGGTCGCTTAAACTGCGAACATCTTTAAATTTAGTGCGATTTATCTTCGTTGGCGAGAGGTCGCTTGCCCCCAAAGACCCTTTATTTGGCACCATTTGTATCGTCGTCTCACCAACTATCAGTCCTCTCATGTCACTGCACGCAACCCTCAGCTTATAGATTCAGACTTTAGTTTCTGTGCGATGCCGCATTTGAGTCCTGGTAATTGGCGCCACAAAGAGGACAAATTCTCTTCAGGTGGTTGAGTAAAATAGTCCTCCCAGTTGGACAAAACGTGGTCAGGGGTTAGCAGTGATGAAAAGCTTGTCGCTATCAGATTTCACGAATGCCTTGAATGCTGGAGACGATCGCACACCCCACTAGCCATTACTACCTACTTGACGCATTAGTGGTCAACCCGTGACCTAACCTACGTCTTACCTTTAACAGCGAGGGTGACCCATTTAGAGTCTTGGGCCGCATTTTGTGTCATCATTGTCAGCCTCGGCATGAGAACATCACTACAGACATTTGTACTTACAATCAGTTGATACCACATCTCCCTCATTGACTAGTGGACCAGTAGGTCGCGATTGTGGCTACAGGTACGGTCACCATGCGTCACTTCTTACTCACTAATGATTATGCAAACCACTGATGTTTACTTCATTACCTTTTACCCGATTCTGCTCGAGTGAATGGCAAAAGCTAGGAATTGATGTGGCAAAAAGCTATATTTGAATCAAACCATCGTGCCAAAATGCAAGGGAATGGGGTGAAGGATAGGTGGATTTATCAAAGCTTTCCACTACTCATTTTAGCTCTGAGTTGGCACTTTGTCTGAACCATTCGCTAACGTTGACAATTCGGATGCCATTTCGGCGCGTCGGCACATTTGCACTGCATGTGCTTGACGAAGTGGTCCCTAATGTTGGACGAGAAGCTGTCTGCTCTAAATCTACTCGTTTTGGGTTAACAAAAGCTGCCGTTCGTTAGTCATGTCTGTAATGAGCCAACTGTTGGGCGTGGCTGTAGCTGTGGGTGATCCGGTTCACCATTTCTCTCATTCGGCAATCGAGTGCGTAGATTATAATGGGAGAAAGTCAAATGCCATTTAGTCATAGCTCTGGTTGTCAACTAATCAATAGATCAGTAACCATGCTACCGACACAGACAATACTACCACAATTAAGAACCTCAGAAGCAGTTGCAAACGTTTACTCCATTTAAAATTGATTTACACTCCACTGATTAACTAGCCGTCTAAGAAGAACATGGGCAAAATGATCGTCACATACTCAAGGTGAGGTGGAGGAAGATACCGCACACCATCCTTATGCGAATCGGACATTACATTCCTAATATTTACCCTTTTTCCAAGCCTTTTCGGCAAAGTCTCCCAGCAACACCAATCACAGGAATGGTGGTGGTAGAGCAAGAGCACTAGTCCTCCTCCAAACGCGCTTAATCCTTATCATCTTACCTCGTTACTCATATCACCAGCGATGGATACTGATACGCACCTGCATTCAATCTACTCGTTGCGAGCAAATAAGGCTCAAGTGAGGGACGACAAAATCTGTTCTATTACACATCTTTGTGAATGTGTCGATGCACAGCTGCTGCCATTGTAACAACCTCATCCGTCGTGGAAGTCACCGCTCAGTCAATGTGGATCGAGACCGTTTTGCATCCATTGGTGGCCTTATTACTGGACAAGCGATGTCCGCACAACTTGCCTACTTGGACAGGCAGGTGTGTTACCCGCTACTAAAGTCGCTCGATTTTGATAATCCGAGTTGTTTTAACTGCTAACGTTTCCTTTGCAAGTTGGGAGAGATTCAAAACTCATCCATTGTCTCCTTGGTTCCAGAGCGGATCGCTGCATCAAGAAATTTGAGACTCGATGAACTTCGTCCCTACAATCATCCAGTGATTTTTACCGTCTCATATCTATGAGTATACTTCATGCATGAGTGACATTGTCGGAGGTGCCCTTTCGACCCAAGCGAGTCCTCGTAATCTTCGCAGCCTTAAGGATCTACCAAACACAGAATAGACAGAAGAGAAGAAGCACAATGGAATCTTTTCTGTCGCACTGCTCGTCAGTAAAGAGCTTTCGTGCTTTCGCCTGTAAGAATCCTGTGTGGTGTCAGTTTTAACAACGCCTTGGGTGGCATAAACCAAATCACTTGAAAGAGGATTCTCCAATTAATAAGATAAAAGCATTTATTGCAAGAGCGAATCGCAAAGTGCATTAGGAATGCGGATTTTGTCTCACCTCCTTGACCTCTACACCTTTGCAAAGGGCAGAGTTGGAGTACATGATCGTCTTCTCGTTGATGACAGATAAGGCAGCCACATCGTCGCAAAGTTTATGCTTCGGTGACTTGGCGAAGACACTGTCGGAGGATGAAATGGTCTGCGCTGTCTTCTTCAGCACGTACCCAGTCTTGCCACCGGTGAATTGCTACCGCAATGCAGTCTATTTGGTAGATTAGTGGCAGTATATGGGCCACTGTCAATTTACATTAACTATGATACTGTTTGCTCCTTCCGCTGCTTGGATGCTCGTGTTCCTTACCTTCTGCCACCTTTCACTCCGGCATAGTGGTATGGTTCAAATGAAGTTTTAGTCACACCAAGTGCTAATTTTCATTGTCTATTCAGGAAGCACATCTTGAGTTCCCAATTTTTAACGGTGGTGCCGACGTACTACAGAGGATGTCGACACAGAAACACAATTGCTGGCTGTTGATCAGGTGGATGCTCATTTGGTTTGCCGGTTCGGCCAGTCACGCATTCAACAATATGCGAGACTAAATGGCAGGCTGTATGAAAACCTAACGAACCCCGGCAGAGAGCATTGCCCATCTTAGATGTCACTTGCCATTGGAATCGTTATAATCATCAATCTATGCCAAGGAATAAGTCTCGTTTTGGCTGTTGGTCAGTTGAATGGTCATTTGATTAGTTGATGGACTAGTCAGTCAGTCAGTCAGTCAATTTGTGCAATAGGTAACTTAAAAGTTGCTTCCTTTCTCAATTGATTGTCTGCGTGGCTTGCTGGTTGGCTGGAAGCATGTTGAGAGCATGACAAGTTTACTGGATAGCCAATAGGGGCAGGCGATGAGCAAAGTGGGAAATGACTAATTGACATTAGTGATGCACGCACGAAAGTTGGCAATAATGGCTAATTGTGACACGTATTTTAGCTATTCAAGGGACGACGTGACTGCGCAAAATAAATTGGCAGAAAGGCATATCCAGGGAGTCTTTAATGTTTTACAAGCTCTATCAGCACACTATGGCATTGATTAATAAGGGGGAAGATTATGCTTCCATGTCTGGAGATTTGCGGTGGGTTTCCAAAGCATTTGGCACGGGGTTCATTCCTTACTTTATTCTTTAGCAGAACTGGCTGAGACGAGATTGTTCCAAGGCAACTTCACAACTTTTCGAAGGTAGAAAACGATACTCACCTTCCTTTAGTCAAAAGCGAGTCGCTTATCTCTCTGCGCAGTGCACAGCAAAGGGAGAGCATCCAGCCATCCATCAAGACGACATTATTCATTGGAATGCTACTGCGTCCTTCTTTGCATTTCATCTGATGATAGCAGAGGAATGCTACAAACCCAAGTTTTGTGAACGAGTTCATTCATCAATCATCAGACCTGTTTGCATTTACCTATCAGCAAAGGCAGATGTGCTGCAGGGTCCGAGCGACCACTCCTTCGTAGTGTTGTCTGCGAGATGCAGTGCATCCTGGCCATTGCTCTACTATGTTATGCTGCCTCACCCAAACTGACTCGATATGGCCAAATCATTTGCTCAATTAACTTACTAATGGAGCTTTTCCTTTGCACAATAATTTGTCAGCATCACCTAAGGTGCGTAGTCTGATAAGTCGGTCATGTTTAGTGGGTTTATTCGGCTCTCAACAACCTACTACTCAGTCAGACAGCTGGAGTGGAACTTGAATATCAACTACTTACACAAACGCGACAAGTGACTAATCTCTTGGGGCGACTTTTAGTTCTTACCATCAAAGGGACAAATGTTATGCGATGCATCGTGAGACGAGAGCATCCAACTATGCATTTAAATGTCACCACGTCTCATCCCACAGCACTAATCTTAAGATCAATAACCCGAAGATAATGTTGAACTCACGAATTACAACTCTAAGCACTTAATTTTGGGAAACAGGTTCTACGCATGAGAATGTTTAAAATCTGTTCACATGGTTTCGCAGGCCGTTGATGTTGGCGTAGCCACAAGCATAGAAACATCGTTGGCGTCTCTGGCTAAGAAAAGCGCGGACTCGAGTGTTTCTGCTACAATGGTAGTGGACACTGGGTGGAGTGGTCGCATCCCTGTCTGGATCGGAATCGTCACAGAAGAGACGACGACTTGCGTCGTTGTTGCGGCTGCTGCAATGTCGTTGTCGCAGTGATTGGAATTGCTGCTGCAAGGAGGATCTCTGGGTGCTTTGCCAACGGCGCTGCTTATGCAGAGCTGTGGGATGGTTGAATGGTTAACTAGCAGGATGTTTGGCACTGCAACACTCCCGCGAGTGTGCGTCATAAAAAGCACCCCTTTGGATAGGTCGTTGATACGTGGAACCGCGACAATTTCGCCTTCCAGCCTTGCGGCTGCCACCGTAGACAATGATAGATGTTGATGACTTTTTAATTTGCCTGTAATGACGTTGTGGTAACGCCTATCACCATCCTCCATTTTCAGAGAGCGACTATTTTAGAGTTCTAAGTTTGTGTCAAGTGCGAATCGCCCTCAAGGCCGCTCACCGATGCCTCCATTCTCATCGCATAGAGCGCAAAGGAATATCATTCTTCTCATATCTTTCTAAGCAAATAATGCCTTACTAGCCTTAATCTTGCCAAACTAAAATGTCCCACTGCCTACCAAACCATCAAAACACAAATTTCCAGCATAAAAACCAGTACGTAAAGTGCTCTCCTCCGACATCAATTTATTCGTTCCGTTTGATCACAAATGCCATTAAAAAAGGAAAACTGAAAGATAGTACATCCTGAAAAGGCGGAAACCAGAAGCAGGTAATGTCACATCGCTCCACTGTCACTTCTGCCCTCAGTCACGCAACCTCGGCCTAATTGTTGTCGGGTGGTGGAGCACGGATCCAAACTGCGGTTGCTTCAGGAGGACGAAGTTTCATTACAAAAACGCAAAATGAATGGTAATAACAATTCACTTCATTCTCTTCAAAGGTGTGGCTGATATTGGGTAGAAGAGACGAATGCAGGCTGATGACTGTGCCCTCTTTGTCTCCACCACACAACATGAACCAAATCTTCATGAGAAATGGGGAAAATGTTCTACATTATTTTGCGTTTTGGTATGGAAATTTGTCTAAGGAGCAGAATAGAACTGGCGCCTTTACCGTGCCGACTTGGCATTCCATTGGTTTGGAAAGTAGTAATGAGAAACCGAATTGGCAAACTCACAGACCTCTTTCCGACTGGCGGTCCATACTGACTCCATTTCGAAATACCACCCAAACACATTTAAAGGTTTCTGCCACGCACAGCGTTTTATGTTTAAGTGAACACAGTTTACTAAGGATTCTTTCTTTTTAACCCCATCACGGCATCCAACTGCCTCTTTCTTACAGGTCGATGCACTCAGCTACGTCTCGAGCGCCTATCCAACGCTGCATTTGGATCCTGGTTATTGCTGTCTCAATGAGGACCAAGCACCTTCACGTGGCCTTAGAAATTCTTGAGGTTAGTGCAGCACAGAGCAAGGTAGCGATAAGAGAACAAAAGTTGTCCATGCTAGGTGAGAGGCGGTTGACGAACACGCCTCTGGCTACGGAACAGTCGACATCATCTTCCGTCGAGAGAGTAAAGCACTCACTGAACCAACATAACCATCATCACACTCACCAATGGGGAGTGCTCCGCACCTGTTTTCACCCCACTCTTGGGAAAAAGATAAAAGCCAAGGAAAAGAAAATTAGCGAGGAATCTGTGACACCTTGCAGTGGATCTGTTGGAGAAGTGGCTTGAGTGAAGGACCACAATCTAGCTGCTCAAGCAAGTACCTTTGCCTGATAAGCTAATTGAATGACTAGCAGGCACAGAAAGACGCCACGCAAAATAATTTGCTGTTAGGCATTGGCATTAGGTCACTGCAACGTCAAAAGCGCCATGTGGTTGACTCATCGACTGTTGCAGCGAAGAAGACATGCCACCATAACAGAGGAAGTACCAATGTCTGACAACCCTAGTAAACCTACTGAGGGGTAATGTCCACCTATGCTACCTTTAAGCATCTCTTCGTTGGGTAATGCATTACCTCTTGCTGCAGGATGAAATGAGAGGCCAAATATCTACTCTGCTTCTCTTCAGCCCTGAGACACCTGCCTGGGTAACCATAGAGGAGTGTCAGCGCCTGCAATACTAAAGCAAGTACAGTCGACCTGTGCAGGAGGGCGAAGAGGACTCACTAACTCTAGCTCGTGGCGATAAAATGACGGCTCACCTAATCTTCCTCTAGGCTCTGGCATCCACGCTGTCTGAATGACATTGTGCAATAGTCAACACACCGGCTGGCTTTAATGGAGTTCCCCCTGTGGGAAATCTGAATATTTCCAGCCAATGAGTCCATCTTACCTAGAACACTGGAAACGGAAACGCGTGAATTGACACTGCAGCTTTGCATTTCATGCATATCGCTAGCGCCTTGTTGTGTTGCAATGTTTGTGCTGATGCCGCGTAAAAGAGCTGTTAAAAAGTCAGCCATTTGGTGCAGAGAAGCATGGAGGCAAAGCAAATATTAGTTGGTAGAGGAGACAGGGAAAATTGAATAACAAGTCCAGTTGATTAAGTGTTGCACCTACTCACGACTGTTTTACATTAGGAGAATTTGAGGAGTAACATTAATCACCTCTATTTTAACCATCTCGAATCAGTCGCAAAAATGCACTTCCTGTCAATCAACTGTGTCCGTGACGATAGACAAAAAAGGAGGCTAAACCAACCCTTACAATTTGTAGATGATGGAAAATTAATTGGGCATAAGAAGGAAACGGCAAGTGGTTAGGAGCCAGTTGGTCAATTTTTAGCCACAGTCACACCCAATAGTTATTTTGTCGGAGCCATGGCCATCCCTTTGGATGGCTGGTCTGCTGGTCGTCGAGGGATGTGGTACCACCTGCTCAGGAGTACAAATGACTAACCTTGATGTCCTTATATCAGGATTGGCAATGCTGACCACGTTAAAACCATATTTTATGCACGCAACAGGGTGACGAGGAGACAGCCAGATCGCGAATACCGGATGACACAAATGCCTGCAGGCTCGTTGAGAGAGAGTTGGGTGCGCTTCTCCTGAGAAGTTGAATGCCACCCGGTATACTGATTGCAATGCTTTTTGGGCTTGGCAGGTTCAGCTTCATCATGAGCAATAGGAAATACACACACTCGCCTCCGTAAACGTGACCGACCCTTTTGACAAAGTCCATCACCTCACGGTCCGTCAGTTTTGGCCATGCGAACGACAAGTGAAAATGAAAAATCATTCGGAGATGAGTTGAATGACTGTAGAAGTACATTTTAAAACTGCATTATTCTAAGATCAAAATTTCTTCCGTCAATTTTACATGGATGCATTAGCGGAGCAGTAATGCAACTTGTGCCCTGCTTTACGTAAAACTAAGAGTTTGCGGGCACATCTTTCCCCTTGTAAAATAACTTTTATGATGAGAGTTCCATTATAAGTAATTTAGATGGAAATGAAAAAAACTTGTAAAAGTGTATTGGGTCTCTAAAGAAAATGTTGTCCCGGTTGTCCCTGATACCTGGAGTTTAACAGTTGCCATTGTCATTGAGTCGTAGCGGATGTGTTACAGAGCACGAGAGTCCACTCGTGCTCCTTATTTCCTTTGAAGAACAAGAAAACCCATCTTTTTAATGCTGTGCACATTGTTCTGCTGTGCTAGCCTAATACGACCCGACAGCGTTCTGGCTTTCAAATACCGCAACGAGGCCTTTTCCCCCTTGAATGGCATGGAGTGTCGTGAAGATCACTTGGTCTTCTGTTCCTCCCATCAGGCGAAATGAAAAGGCTTAAGAGACTGGGAAAGGTAATCACTGAGCCCCAAGTTCTACTATAACCACGAATTGCACCTGTATACCCCACACTTGTGCGCATGTCAATGCAGGTCCTCATCACTCTCCTCTTCATAATCCTACTTCCAAACCAACACCTTGTGCTAATGTTCGCACCATCCCATCGAGCATCTTTGACTTTCGTGTTCCCTCACTCCCTTCATCGCACTAACATTTAAAAAGATCCACAAAGACCCTTTTTTCTTCTAAAGCCTCACTCTATGGCAACTGCAGTAGATGTCTAACTATCTGGGCTGATGTTAAGCACATTGAATCGCAAAGAATTCGCAAAATTACAAAGTTGGGGTATGTGAAATCACAACGCTGTTTCTGTGGTTAGGAGACGATCTCCTTCTTTGGTCTCTTCGCCCTTTTCAACTAACCCTTTGTTACACCCTGCAGCATGATTGCCTGGTTCCAATACAGTTTTTATCGCGTCAATACCTCCTTCTCACCAATCATTTAGGCAGGACCGGGTAGAATGCAATAACACAAGCATTGGTGATTCGGGTGGGCAAGTGAGTGGATGTGAAGGAAGCAGGCAATCGACAACTTCCCGTGATTTCTTCACACCATCACGTCGTCACTATGCTCATGCAAAATCCATCAAATTGTTAATCAGCAATGCCGATCCAGTGCCCTATGGGGAGAGCGTGCAGGTCTGTGTTCACAAAGTCGGGTGTATGGAGCTGCTGCGTCGTCTAGTGTAATCTCCTTTATACTAGCATATAATTAATGGGATTATCATAATCTATGCTTCATCAATCGCAGCACGCATTAACCCATGCTGGGCCTTGCTCTTCTAACCTTCTACCTGATTTCCTCGAACTTGTCGAAGTGAGGCGTCGGTGCAGCTTTTACCGCCCCCGCAATGTTGTGCCACACCATCCACACAAGTGCAGTCCTAACACAACCAACGAAGCCATTAGAGATGTTCCGATGTAAACCAAAACCACTCGCGGCTGTAACAGAAGAAGAACTGTAAGTAGCATGTGTCGAGTTCCTTTCCGGGATCCGTTTTGGTGCCCCTACATTGTCAGGCATTTCAAGAGATAGCACGTGGATCAGCTGCATCAGTATCTATAAACCAAAAGCCTACAACAAAGCTGTTTGCAATTTCTTGCCCTATGGCACCTATCAAAATACATTTTGCAGCCGGAAGCATAAGCTGATTCGACATTAGGATCTGTGCAGTACGATAGTCTCCACTACTTTGGTGGATTTCAGTATGCTCTATGCAGATAACTAGGTAGGCGGGTGAGAAGTCGGTAATCCACTCAGCCTATCACACAAATGTCCTCCCTTGCTGACTTGCTTGGGCAATAAGGTGTGCGCTACTCGCAAATGGAATAGTTAGATTGTATTTCTTTGTTTACTCTCGTCTCTAAGCGAATGCTTGCAATGCGTGCCAGAGTCGATGTTCTTCCCCTCAAAACGAGTAGAGTGAGAGCAGGCAGCGGACACTTTTACAGATGACATGATAAACGAGGCAGAGAGTCCACTTATTTTCGAAGGAATATGATGACAGTTCCATATGGAGAAGCGTATTCAATGAGCGCTTCTTATCTAACACTGAGGACTACTTAGACCAGCGTATATATGCAGCAAACGTGTTGACGTGATCGAGCACTGGTGATAGGTATCCAGTAGTGGATGATGGTTAATCCAAACCATCAGCAGAGCAGAGCGTGTGCATGCGTCTATGCCTCCTTGCAGCAGTATCAACCAAGGGAACGGTGGCAATGCAGAAACAGCACCGAACCTTCTCCTAACTTTCTTCAACATCATCAAGCCACCTCGCTACCTACACGACTAGTGATGGGGAACGCCGCCTACCTGCATTCAAGCTACCCGTTACAAAAAATGGCAGCCAGGTAGGAGGGGATGAATGCCAAATCTATTGCAGGCCTTTGCGGATAGGTTGATACAACGGTGCTGACATTGCAGTCAGAAGAGTAGTCAGCGCTGCCTGGAGGCTATTTCTCTGCCATTCCTGACCAGGGCTGCGAGCGTGTGGCGTTCACATGACGATGGCCCAGTCACGAAAGATGCAATAGTCGCACAACTTGCATGCTTAGAGCTATGTCATACACCTGTTAGCGTGTTTAATTTGTGAAGATTGAACTGAACCTGCCAAGCCAAGATTGACTGCATGGTAGTAGTTTAGCAACGCAAAGGTAAGGTGGGGGTGAAAAATTAGGGAAGCTCTGCCGAGGAAGCAGCGCTTACGAGCAGTAAGGCAATGTCTCCACTATCACTATCCTCAGCCCCAGTGGACTCTGACGCTAGCGGACGCGCGGTACCACTGCCACCTGTCGAGGAGATTGTAGTGACCACTAGGGTCGTGCGCTTCGGCACCGACTTGGGTGAGTCTCAATGTCTTCATTCTCCTTCTTCTTGCCAACTCATACTGCAGGTGCCGCATAAAAGCTCTTGCAGCAGCTCTCAAGAACGATGAGTCAGTTACAACGTAACCCTTGCATTTTAATGACGCGATGCTATCATCGGCTGGGCAATTGCTTTGCACAACATTTTTCGCTGCCTATGTGGACGTCGTAATGCTGAAATACTACAATGCAGTCACCTTGAGCTTGACAAGTTCAACTCCATCTCCAGCACTTGTATGCATTATGACAATCATCATAATTAAATGACTGACGAATAAAGTTATTCTGCTTACGCGCGAAACAGTCTTTGAAGGTGTTTGCAGTTGACTTCGACTGCCGGTGAGGAAGTGATCAGGGGAAGTGCCAAATCAGCTCTTTACTCCTCCTTCACCTTAAACACAGGGAAGCTTCCTATCATTGCTGGGGTGGTAACTCACTATCAGAGTGCTTGAGTGCTTGATGAGTAGCTTCGTGGAAGTCATCCGACCTCGTCTGTGGTTTCAAAGCTTTTAAGATTGGGAAAACGATTTGTAGTTGCAACAGCTCTGTTTCGTCATCTCCGGGGAACTCCTAACGATAAAATCAATACAATCAAGTGATCTTACAAGTATCGGACCAAGTAATGGAGGTGTGGCGAAGTAATTATATGGCATGGTTACCGAGCCGCAGATAATGTTAGGGCTGCGAATTACACCCTTAATTTCCAAATCTTGTGAGTTTGTCAATGTGGTCCCTCTTCTTTCTCCTCCTTCTCCTCCTCCTCTTTCTAAACTTCCTTCTGCTCCTTATCCTACTCCTAATCCTCCTCCTCCTCCTCCTCCTCAAAAATCACACTTTTAAGCCAGCTCTTTATGGTGGGGTCCGAAGGCTTCCTTGAGGGCAAAAGAAGGCAAAATATCAGGGTAGAATGCACGCATTCAACAGACAGGGGAAAATTAGTTGCTGGAACACCTTTTACCGATGACTGTATCATCTCACACATCATCTTTGACTTTTGTTCCTTCACTCTTCTTATTGCATTACCAGTGGACATGATCCACGAAGAGCCCTCAGTTCTGCTTTTAAGCTTTCGTATTATCCGGACCACTCTTGAAGCCTAATAACACGACAGCCACAGAAAAGCATGACCCAGAGTGGTAATTAGTTTTCCAGAACGCATGCCACTTAGTTTGCTCCAATTTGTCTACATTAACTACAGCTATTTGGTCGTCAAGCCTCTCTTTGACCAGATCGTCCACAAAGCCTCACAATTCTCAGTCACTCGCGACCAGTCTGCTTCACTCATTGCACGCTATCACGTGCATTTCAAATTGTCGTCTTCGATCCATCGATCGATATGTCAGGCGCATCGTCGCCAGTTTCATATTTCCGTGATTCACTCGCGATGTTGTCGGAAGAAGGAGCGCTCTACGCTGTATTTCTGCTCGCCTACGTGAGCTTTGCGCTGCTCAATTCGAGCAGTAGTGCACTGAACCTACTCACATAGTCCTACATGTGGGCAATTGTTGGTATCGCTGGAACCCTTGTCGACTGTAAGTGTGTCCATTTCGCTAATAAATCTGCTGCCTTGTAGCTGTGACAAGGAGGGAAAGTGAGGTGGGGGAGCGCCACCGGCGCTCAGTTGGAGTTGAGGTGAGACCCTATGGGCGCCACCACCGAAGGCTGCCACCGGCCTCAGTGGACCAGGAGGCAACCACTTATGCAATCTCTTCTCTTCGTGACGAGGAGGCTGCACCGGCCACTGAGGCCGTGTGTCTAGGCACCGATCCAAGTGAGTCCCACACCCTTCTCTCCCTTCTCCTCCTCCTCCTCCTCTGCGTACTGGTCAAGCCACTTTGTAGGAGTTGCATGGCGGCTCTAGCTCAAGACTTACTTCATGCCTTTGTGCTCAATCACTTGGTCCATAATTACTTACAGACTCAGCATACGTCATTCAGCTGACTGGCTTTCATTGTTTGGGCAGCTAGCAGTAGCATTGGCGTTGTTTTCACTTTAAACCACTTAATTTACAGGCATTAGCCACATCGGCATGGTTTTGCTCCTTCTTTTAGCTGAGCGCTGGTGGCGAGAGTGGAATACTCAACACCCCCGTAAGCTCTCTACACTCAAACATTCTCCTCCTCCTCATTTTGCATCCTCATCCTTCTCTTCTTCCATTGGTTATTTTAGGGCCAAAACACCAACCTGGATTAAGAAGAGGACGCGCAGGAAGATGGCGCATCTTCTGCTGATTAAGTTGTTAGGGATCACTTGCCCCGTTTCTTTTCCTTTTCTCCTTTTCCCTCTTCCCCACTCCCCATAGCATGATTGTATCGTGCTAACAGAATTATGTTGCAGCAATACCTTCTTTTTGCCTTCTATGTGAGCAGGACAGGGTGGGTGGTAATGAGACGAGCATTAGTGGACTGAGTGGATGGGTGTGAGAGGCGCCACCACATTAAAATATTGATCAACGGTGTCAGTTCTAGTAGGAAATGAGTGAACAGGGTTGTCAGCGATCCAGCTTACCGACTATGCGACAGACATCCCGTAATATAACAAATTAATGGACATACACATTCCCGATGTGCTCTTTCCACCTCACATCTCGCATTACCTCTCCTGTAGCGTCCCGAGGCTTCCTCGAAGGCAAAAGAGGACAGAATGCTATAGCAGAATATATATATTTACATATATTCAACGGACAGAGGAAAATAATTTGCTGGCATGGTTTCAAAGGCCAGACCACGCAGCTAGGGCAGTACGGCCACCTCTGTGGCCTTGGCCGAAACCGGTAGTTCCAACAAACAATGTACTACATCTCCTTTCAACATCGGCTACCATGTTATTCTAATGCCTCACACTTTGCATAAGATCGCCAAAATTGTGCAATGACAAACTGAACTAGAGTGATTGAACAGCCATCGAATGAGCATAAACACAAAGGAGTGGCTTAGCCATAGCTTAGCGATGACCTGGACGCACTATCTCTCGCAATCAACGTTTCGCAAGAGTGGTCCCTCCCACACCTCAACATAACTAACGCAAACATTTAGGACCATGTGAGTAGATTCAGTGCACTACTGCTCCAAGTGAGCAGTGCAAAGCTCACGTACGCAAGCAGAAATGCAGCGTAGAGCACTCCTTCTTCGGACAACATCGCGAGTATTTTACGGAAAAATGAAATTGGTGACAATGCGCCTGACACATCGATCGTTGGATTGAAGACGGCAATTTGAAATGCATGTGACAGCATGAAATGGGTGAAGTAGACTGGTCCTGAATGGCTAAGAAATGTGAGGATTTGTAAACGATCTGGACAAAGAGAGTCTCGACGACCACATAGCTGTAGTTAATGTAGACAGATTAAAGCAAACTATGTGATATGTGGTCTAGAAAACTAAATACCACTCTAAGTCATGATTTTCTGCGGCTGTCGTGTTATTAGGCTTCGAGGGTGGTCCGGATAATGCAAAAGCTAAAAGCAGAATTGAGGGGTCTTCGTGGATCATGTTTAATGGTAATTCAATAAGGGAAGGGAAGGAACCAAAAGTCAGCGATAAGGTATGAGATGATGCAGTCATTAATAAAAGTTGTTCCAGCAACTCATTTTCCTCTGTCTGTTAAATACATGCATTCAACCTGATATTTTGCCTTTGTATGCCTTCAAGGGAGCCTTTGAACCCCACAATAAGGAGCTGACTCAGAAGTGGAGTTATGAGTAGGAGGAGAAGAAGGGGAGGAGAAGGAGGAGGAGGAGGAGAAGGAGGGGGACCGCATTGACGAACTTACAAAAGTGGGAGGTTAAGGACGCGATTCTTAGCCCTAACATTATCTATGGCTCAGTAAACATGCCTCATTCTCTCTTAGCCTTCTTATATCTCTTAATGGTAGGAATCAAAAAGTTCAGATCATTTCACACAAAGAGTAATCCTGTTAAATTGTCGAGCGCTCCCACCCCTACCATGATCAACTATCCCAGTAGAATCGAACCTGTTTTCACAACTGCATTGGGGTTAGTGGCAGATCAGGTAAGTTCAGACAATTACAAGTCATGTTATGACAGCTAGCGCACGAGGTAGAAGGTCAGGTAGCACTCCACTGAGTGGAACAACTGCCAATGTGGTTGATGCTCAAATCAGGCAGTAATTACGAAGTTGGCCACTGTACCACTGCGTCTACCTGTAGTGGGATGTGCAAGCATCAGAACTAAAAGTTTTCAACTTAAAACCTAGCTTACAACCCATTAACCAACAAGGTGCTAGGCGGGATTTTGTACAAATGCACATCAGTCCATTACTCCAATTGAGCAACCTGTCTATTCGATTTAAATATGAACTTTACTTCAAAACGCATGCTTAAAGTAAATTAAAGCGCACAAATGATTACCAAAATGACATCGATCACTGTTATTTGAACTACTTTTACGATTTGCTGACAAATTCACAATATTACCACTACGCATTTATTTTACTGACATGGATTGTAAATTGTTATTGGTACGTTTGCCACCTAAATTATACGCAAAAGTCGAAACTGTTAGTATTTGTCGCAATTATGGTCTTATCAAAGACACATAAAAATTTAAAGCTTGATTGTTTTACCTGACAAACTTTGAACTGATTAGCCAGATTTGTGCGCGACTTGCGTAAGTGGTGCGCGTTTTCGGGGATAAATTTTCTGGATTAATGCGCCTTTATCCGCTGCCAAAAGTCGGCAACCCGGTAAGTATTGAGTATCTCTTTATTGTTTTTAGCTATTTAATTGTTGTGAGGTACTTTAAATGCCGATTTGCTTCCTTTATGCACATACTTGTTAGAGTAGACGCAAATGCCTCTTAATTTGACTGCTGACGGTTACTTTTCAATTTCAAGGTCTCCTCATGTGCATTTTTTGCTGTGTAGAGATAAATTGCGGCTGTTGTAGCAGACTGTGGGGTAGTTTATCTTTTTACTGACGTATGAATTTGAGTGATGAGGCATAATTTTGTGCAGAGGTGCTAAAACCCTACCAAGTGCTTGGCAATTACTTGTTTGGTGGTTTCTTGCGATTAAGCACCCACTTTATGAATGTGTATAGATACATGTCTTTGCTTTCTTGATCAGTTTATTTGTTAGACCAACCGTTTCAGAAATAGGTGCAGTTGCTGTCACAACTTTTTGTTTTCCATTTGCACTGCCTAATCGCGTTGAAGTTTTTGCTGCAAAACACTTCTTTGGATTGAGTACGATTGCTTTGGCTGTTTTTGGGAAGTTTGTTATTTTAGCAAGAATGAGTTCTGATGAGTAGGATCCAATTTGATGAAGGGACTTGTAAGTTTGGTAAAGTAAGCGTAAAGTCTCATAATATGGCTGTTAGGATGTTTTTTCTTCCAGCTACGATGCTTACTCACGTACACTTTTGCTGCATGACACCTCGAGTGATAAGCTAAGATTGTTTAGGCAATCTGTAATTAGTTTACTTTCTAATGACGATAGATTTTGTTGAGAGGAGCTCCAACGTAGCTAGGGACGTGGCAACCAATCATTATCATTTCCTTGCTAATAAGTATTCACTATATTTGTAGATGTTATTGTGCATTTTTTTTGTCCGTTTTCGTGCTGGAATACACACCGAAGAGGAAGGAGCTGCAGCAGCAATGAGTGCGAATCTCGCCTTCGCTATCACTTCACATATTTCTCAGGTAAGATTGGATCGTGCTAAATGAGATGTTGCCGTCCCTTTTTGTGTGCAGCAATGGAATCAAAGTGTGTTCATATGTTGGGTGGGGAAGTGCTGTTCTCCTTTACCTGCTTTACCTGTGCTATTTTCACCACTATGATATGCGTGTTGTTGGCGCACATATGGATGGCGGAGTGGGAGGGGCAGGACGAGGGTTGTTTGTTGTGTTGATGTGATCATTGCTGTGATACATGTTGTGTAGAGGGCCTCGGTGATGGCTTGGTAGTAGGTTGCTCAGCTTTGATGGCATGAGTTGGTGTCTTTGAGTGAGGTAGACGCAGCAGCGGTGGGAGCGGAGGAAGAAGTGGCTAGTGGGAAGCTTTGCATCACCACGCAGACTGTACTTTGTAGAAGTCTCAAATGTTTGCTTGCTGAGGTGTTTGTTTCTTGTTTTCCTATCAGTAGTTATGTTTGTGGATGTTAGCTTTGCAGCGCATTGGAGCCTCACACATCGGTCTTTCCATTGCTTGTTTTTTTTTTCTTTTTCAGATGCTACAAACTTACCTTGGTGGTTGTGATGGTGAAGTAACATGTGATGAGTGTGTGGAATGGTAGGCACTGCAAGATGTTGGCGTGATTCGCGGCGGCGGGGGCGTCCATGTCTGGATTGTGCGATGCGACTGTTGGCATGGACGACAGGGTCTACTACTACTATTGTGTCTCCGTCTCTTTGTCTTCGCGGGCATTGGTGGCTACGAGGCTGAGAAGGAGGGTAGAGGCTGGGGGTTCTCTTATGACGACGACGACGCATGGAAGCGCTATGGGCCAGAGTTCACTGATGGCAACTGCGGCATATTTTGCTTCCGCAGGTACCGAACTGCTTTTGCTGTGGGAGGGTGGAGGTTAAATTGCTGCTGACTGTATAGTTGATGAGTAGTGGTGCATCATCTCAGAGGAGGTAAGTGGGTAGGTCTCCACTGTTGGGTGTGTTGGGCGCGAACTATTGGGGGGGGGGGGGCGGGTTTGTGCTACTGCCACCACTACTGCGACTTAGTCTTAGGCGTGAGAATCGATGGAAAAGGGTTTGAAAAGGAGTGAGTGGAAGAGATGGCTTGGGGAACATTTAGGGCGAAAAGCTGAGGCGGTTTCCGGTTTCACTCGGACTAATTACTATCGGGTTTGGGGTTGGGGTTGGGTGTGGTTGGTGCGCTGTGGCATGGCGCTTGGGTGGGTTTGTGGTAGTCCCTCGTGTCGGCATGGGGATTGGGTGTGCCTTTGCTGATCTGTGCTTTGCTCTTAGAAGGAGGGCGAGGAGGCATTGCCATCTTACATCGCTTTCTCAATGTTTTAGATGCAATGCTTGCGGAATACCTGGAGGATGGGGAGATGGTGGGTACTCCACGGCACATTGACGGTTGGTGGATGTGGTTGTACCAGCTCAACCTCCACTGTGTCCTGCTTTTGCCGGTGCCGCTGGTGCCACTGCTGTTGTTGCGTACGCGTGAACTTCACCGGTGTGGGCATTCGTTTCTCCATCCAGCGATTCCCGTCGCAAAAACAGTTTCGTAAGTCCTTTACATTGACTGGCTGTTATTAATGGCGTCTCGCCTCTCTGCGACACGTAGCGACACAAGAGCTTCAATTTATTACAGACTCACTGCGGATAATGTGTTTTGTGTAGGTGTACAAGTGAATCATCCACATCAAGTTTCGTGCCTTTCTTGGATTTATGCAAAGGCTCTAAGCAGTTAACTTGCTCATTGAAATGCAAGCAATGTCTTGACTTTTGCAGGTAAACAAAACTAAACCAACGGCAATGTGCTTCTAGTAGGTTATATCAATGTTTATTCAAATTACGGGTTTGTTTTGCGAGAAGCCCAACTTGGCATTAAAAAGAGTGGATCGGTGGACACTTTCGAAAGACGGTCGCCTTCACTTCAGAGTCGTTGGACGAGGAAGTATGGCGATTAAATGCTGTTCAGAGTGATTTAATCGGTCCTTCGCAGTAGTAAAGGACGATGCTTTAAAATGTGCATATTTTATAGTCGTTGATGAAGACCGTTTCAGGGACTGGTCTGGTACATTCGAGGAAGTTGTGACTATAGAAGTGAAGGAAAGAAATTTTCTGGCAGAAATGTAAAATTGCGTCTGACTGGGCTCCACCGGGGTGTGTGACCAAGGTGGCTCTGATTACAGCCAGTGCTTAGGTAATGCTTTAGCCTCGACTTTCTAAATTGGATTTCTAGTAGAAAAAGTGGTTAGAATTGTGCAAAGGTAGTAGGATGGAAATGTCAGCAATGAAATAATATTTTGTGCTCGTTTATGCGGACTTACAAAGGGTAGTGGTGGGGACGTAGATTTGGTTGGAATGAGCCTCCCTTTTGGGTGTTGGGCGGATGAGAGAGTGGAAGAGGATGGGAAAGTGTTGATGTGTTTGAAGTGATGGAAATGGCGTCTTTTGCACTTGTAGCGAGCCAAGCAGCATGAACGTGTCACGGATTGGCCTCGTGGACACATTGAGGTGAATGCTCGAACCAATTTTGGGTCCGTACGGGCGGTGATGGTGGTGGCGGCGGTAGTGCCGGGGATGTACCCTCCCTCTACGATCTATGGCTTCAATGGGCAGTCTTGAGGCGCTCTTTTCGGACTCACTCACCCACTAACCGACCAACTCACCCGCCAGCCCATGGCCTGCCCGGTGTCGTGGAGGACATAGGATGTTTGGAAGAGGTGGTTGGAAGTACCCTCCCGTCTGTGCAGAATAGCACACGTGAATTTGTCCCTCCTGCCTTCCTCTCTCTTCTGCCGCCAAAACTGCTGCTGGTGCTCCTTATAGTAATGCGAATGCTTTGGTTATTTTTATTGCCGCTACCATTGAAACCGGTAAAGGTGCCCTCCTTCCTTCCTCCCTTTTGCATATGCAGGATGTGTTGGATATTGAGGAGTGGAGTAGAGACACCACGCCGCCATTGATTACTGTAGAGTTTATCAAAAACCTGTGGGAAATGGCGACTGTCAGTGCTGCATTGCCCTCAACTTCGATCATTTACCGTATGTTCACAACCATTCTGCAAAGAATGCATTTCTTGTGTGTTTTGCTGGAACCACGCGGGTCTCTAGTGCTACTTGTACAGAAGGCTAGTTGTGCATCATCCACGTAGTCATTCACAGGAGTGCAAAGTAAATGCATTTTCTCTGACTGGTTCTAGTGGATGACGATGCATGCTTCCACAGTACAACATTAGATGCATTAGCACCGTTGGCTCAAACGTCTACACGCAGGTGACTGAGAGGCGCATCACTTGTCCACTTCAGAACATCATCGACTAAGTGGCGTGTGCATACGTACACCAGCTCAAACTACTAGACATTTCACAGTTACTGGCGTCTTGAATGCTGTTTACTCGTACCATCTTAAGTCAGCACATGACTCTAATCGAACCCGATGTCAGTAGGTGGCAGTTACGCACATTGTAGTCTTGAGTGGAAGTGTGCCGAAGTCTCGGCTGCGTCTACTTCTCACGGGAGACAAACTTGGTTCGCAGTTTAGCCGCCCTCGGTGCAGATCTTTGTGATGTCCAAAAATGTCTTGATGGGTTTGATTTGGCCGTCATAAATCTCGCCATGGACTTACGAGATGGTCTGCGTCTGGTGTAAGTTATCAGCTACACCTTTCTACTCATGTGCTCATAAGTAGTTGGCATTTTGGGCTCACCTTGAGTACGAATGTGGATGTTTGGTCAAGTAGGCTTCCAGATTATTTTTTTAAAGTAAATCATCCGCCCTTTTGGCCATCCTCCGTGAGGTACTACCGTCTCACATTGTCTTGTTCTCTGATTGTGTGAGTGCAGTGGAGAGTTTTTTCTCCCTTGTTTAATGTCTTTGGTCTTTGGACAGTAGCTTCGGATTACTACAATCACATGCCATAACAATTGGTGCTTTTCCTCCCCATCACCAACATCTGCTGCGAGTGCCGCGGTATCGTGTGCCTTATATCTTGTTTTTATAAAACTAATAACTGAGCAATATATACCATTGACTAGAGATGAACTGCTAGGTAAGTGACACTTATCTGCTAAACAGTACTTGCTAGTTGAAGTTCACAGTTCACTGCACTAATTATTATAAGGATATATAAACTACCCAAAATCACGCAGAGGAGGAGAACGCCTAGTGGGTAGACGCTCCTATCGCGGGTAGGTGCTCAAAGAAATGAACCGTCTGCAAAATACCCTTTAGGCTTAAGCTATGACAAATAAACAAAGTGCACTTGATAATGCTGTTCCATGTGCATCGTCAATTTTACAATGTGTGGAAAATCGCGAGTTTATGTATTCCCGCCACACTTTGTTGACCATTTCCGGTTTGATGGGGAGAAGATGCCTTAAGTTCAAGCAGCCAAATTGGCCTATAGTATGAACTTCATTTGCGGTTTTGTTGTAAAGATTGAAAGCGTGATTTGACCTGATCCTGCTTCTTGTCGATGTGGTGCACATTCCGCTTAATGGAAGCGGAATTGAAAACGGACAAGGTTATTTCGACAACAGCTGCACTGTGCATACATGAATTAATCAAATAAAAGGGACGAGGAAGAGTTGACTACCCAAATATCAGATTGTTCGAGAAGGACTATGCAGTCAGGATCTAAGAACAAGCTGTCGAAACCCACATGGGTCCTGCAAGGTATGAAGATGTGTAAGTCTTCATTGTGGAAGAGGAGGGATTCTCCGCATTCATTATCAACGCGAAGCTAAAGACAGTTCGTGCCAGAGTATTTTACGCCTTAGTATTTGTGTACGCACGACACAAATTTTGCTATTTAGTTCACAAACATATTCGCTTACATGTTCGGTGAATACTGCCGAACTGCTTTTCAAGTAGAAGAAGCATGGGTTTAGGAAATGAAGCCTTCGTCATTCATGTGCATGTGCAATGGCGCTAAAGGCAAGGCAACAGTGTAGCAGCTTATTCTTTCAGACAGAATTAGATGCAGATCCGATGGAACAGTTGATTGACTAAAATGTTGAGCATCGGTTGTATTAGAATCCACTTACCTGCAAAAAATGGGTCATCTTCTTCCACGGCAAGATCAAAGTAGATGGCAGATTTAAGGGATGAAGCCGAATTAGGAGAAACGAGCGTCATCTGCTGGCGTATTGATGAAAGGCGAGCTGTAACGTTTGCAATAGTGGATAAGCATAATAAGAAACTACTGGTTAACATCACCACCATGCAAGTATCCTGAAGCACCCGAAGACTGTAGTCAATCCTTATAGCGTTGTTCGGTGGGCCATCAAACAACACCACAATAGTCCACGCGCACACTGCATCCAACAAGTATTACTGATCGGTTCGGAGAAGAATTCAATCCCAATAATATGAGACGTGCTAGTCGTTACAAAAATCTACGCTATCATCCATGCCTCAGTTTAATTTAATCTCTACGACCCTTCTCTGAAACAGATCATCCCAGTAGTCTATGCTCTTTTAGTTTTTACCACCTCTCCCTCCTACGTTTGGAAGGCATCAGACGTTCAAAGCACAAGTAACAGTTGATCTCGTCGAAATTAAGGGTAACTCATAGCATCGCTTCTTTTGCTTCCGTCTTAGAATGCTTTGCTCTAATTCGCCCAACATTCTATGCGCGCAAGTGTCATCTCAACCGCAGTCTCAGGTGATAGCTTTTCGATTGGGCCCGTCAAGAGAATTTTCGTTTCACACGGCAAGATCACTAGCTCAATAGTTATGCTTGAGCATGTTTATTGCAATGAATTCTCTGGGTGATGCTTGCAGCATATGCTTGAACAGAGAGGGAGAAAACCAAATGAGGGAATAGATGGACGAATGAAAGTAATCACGAAAGTTTATAAAGCAGTACTCCATCACAAAACATCTGAAATCATCCTCACACTCTACACAGTCATTGAAGCTCATCGTCATTTAATTTTCTTACACTCCCTTCCTTATTCCCATTCTCATTCCTTGTCCTTCCTCCTCACCCTCCAATTCGCTTTCCTTCCTTTCGTTAGAGAAATTGCTATTTCTTCCTTCATCCTAGAGGGACTGGGTCATCCCGCTCTCCCCACTAGTGATTGGCAAGGATGTGCGTAAACATTGAATCGAGACTGTTTAAGAGCAAATCGCATTTAATGATTCTTTGCCCTCAATTCCACCTTCATCATTTTATGCCTCTTCACAAGCCATCGCGCAGACACTAAAGCGGCAGCAGACGTACTAGTCCACCATTACTTGCTCAGCGTTGATCAGCCATTGTAGAGAACCTGTGGATAAGTTGGTCTTAGCTACCCGCTCAGTCGTTTAAACCTTGGAGCTGCTTTTCTTCTCACAATCGGCTAGAAAGGCATTGAGATCAAACAAGAATGGGCCACTTTATCTCACAGATATTAAGGCCAAGTAGTACCTTGGGCACCCTCTTGTCCTACCCTTCATTCCCGAGTCGCAGCTTAACGCCTCTTCAATGAGTATCTTGTTCTTCTTCCACTACATCTGCTCCTTACTATGCCTCATTTTTCCGAGTCGCATTAAAGATGACAGCTAGGCAGGTGCGGTCTCGTGCACTTATCCCACTCCCTTCATTTCATTTTCTCCACCACTTTTGTTTGATTTCCCACCAGGCCATCCCTTAGAGCCACATTCACTTCATTCACATCAACTCTTGCGTCTTTCCTTCATTGCTTTATCTTTATTTGTTCATGTCCACTGTTCGTCAGTCAATTTCACCTTCACCTCACGGCATCACATGCCACACCACAAGGATTTGTTGGACCCTCTAATGCAGCCTTTACACGTTTTAAAAGATTTTCTTTCTAAAAGCCACCCAGAATCAAGAGTGGGTTAAGTTTGTACTAAACATCCTCATCATTCTCCTTCAGATTATAAATTAGCAGCTGAGGTAAGATGACGATCTTCTTTAGAACCAGCGCTTGTCTAGAACCCTTTACTAACTGCTACAACGTAGGCAACAACAAGCTGCATGCAAAGGGATATAATTGTACAAACAGTCAACCAGTGCCATGGGAACATACTAAATGGAATTCAGTTAGTCTACATTTGTTTCTTTGCTTGAGGCACAAGAAAAATTCCTGCGATACTCCAATTTGGGCGAACATGACTGTAATTAAACTGGTGAGGAAGAAGTGCTGCGTATTCATGGGGTATCCATCGTGGTGACAAAGCTATGTATGGTACATTTTTACGGTATGCGCAAGACCTTTCATTCACACAAGTGAGGACACCCCATAAAATGCTGCACAGTAACTTCGGGCGTTGGCGCCCATCTAGAACCATCGAGTATTGAAGTGGTAAGGAATCTCATATTAAGAATACCTCTCATACCAAATGCGTCGTGCATCCTGAGAAGGAATGGGCAGAAATCATCTTAGTGTCAATTTTTACTAAGTGTTATCCTAATCGCATTTTTTGTGTCGCCTCAGATTTTAGTCTGTGCTCTATACCTGCAAGTGCTGTTTTCAGCCTGTTTGATAAGGCGGCAGTAAAAGAAGAGAAAGTTGTGGTCAAATTTGTCTTATAGAGAAAAAAAACTACTAAAATCCATGCACTCAAGCAAATTCACGACTTTAATTGTTACAGCAAACAGCGTTGCAGAGATCACACGTGATCGAGGAGGTTCGACTTGTCTTGACTTCCTCTTGTTTTCGTTTTACTATCAATCCGGTAATGTCTTTACCTTGTCATCTTGATTACAGTGCATCTCATCGAATTCACTACCCATTTATCTCTATGTCAAACACGTCAGCAGTCATTTGATGCACTCGACAGAAAACGAATGCGTAAAAATCACAGCGTAGCTCACCACTGCAGCAAAACACTTGGCAAATCAACCTTCTGGCCAGCATTTCATCCACTTGAAAGGTGGGTAAAACGTAATTTCAGTTAAGAGGGTTGACTGTACATTAGCACACACTTGCAGAGCATGGATGGTGATGGGCAGTAAGAAATTGCAGGACATTGTGCAATGCGTCAGAGATTAATATGTGGCTAAACATGGGTAAGAGCAAATATTATTTTCCAGCATCCTCTTCCCTATATCAAACCTTTCCAATCCAATGGCTTTAACAAGCTAATGTGACATATGGAGGGAAAAGAAATAAGTGGGTCTGACCAATTTAAAGAGGCTTGCTGAGTGTGTAAAACAGCAAATGTTGTTTACTGCTGGCGTGCTGTCTTTGCAAGCCGCTACTCGAAATGGCGCATGCCCTAATCTGTGTCCATTAAGACTAATTCCACTAACTCTTCCTCCTCTACTTTGCCACGCTGATGTTGAGGCATCTTGGCAGAATGGAGAATGCTGTAGTGCTCACGAGTCCTAATTACGCCTGCGATGTAAAGATGGTGCAATCAGGTAGTGAATGAGCACATCCAAGTATCTCAGTGAGTTCACTGGAGCGATTGATGCAACGGTGGGCAGGATTCTCATTAATTGTAAACGACATTTGATCTACCAAGTCAACGGAAAAGTGCGAAAATTGTTAGAGGAAATTAGGTCGAAATGGATGTACACAAAATTTTGTTGCCGCATATGAACAATATTTATCCGTTTGCATCCGTCAATGTGTATCCACTCTGCAGCTCACCTTGTAACACTTCGTGTAGATGACAGGAAATTTGTGACAGCAGACTAAACAGCCGCATCGAACTGAACTTCAATGCGTTTGCACTCAATTAACTTCATATGAAGCCGTCGATATCACTTTGACTGCGACGTCTTCCTCCACCACCAATGCCACTGTCAATCCCTACAGTATTGCATCATTCATCAGAGTAATGCATGCAGGCTATACTTCACAATAGAACACAATGCAAAGGGATACAATTATGTGGGATAGGAATCGACTGTACGAAATAGCGCAAACGGGTGAGCAAGAGTAGTGGAGGCGATTAAAAGAATTGCGGAAGATCGAAATGTTACAAAGTGTGCCAGCGGCTCCGAGCGTTCCACTTCTGTGACCTAAGCATGTACTAACCCGGATTGGCGTAGCATAACCTTAGTGGTGTTCAAATCCACGGGCATCAACGCGAAGCAACCGCTGGCACCTACCGGGTGTTCACTGCCTACATTTCTTACCCTCAACTTTCCTTACCAGCTGTGCTACACTTAGTAACTCATTGCGATTTCTTCCTCTTTGCTCCTGTCAGATTTTTGATGAAACGCATTTTGAGCACAGAAGGGAAAGTACCACTTTTCACGACCACAAATATGTACCCCTAGACATTAACATTACCCAAAGTAGTGACAGAATTTTGCTTCCCACTGATCTTCGCATTTCGGTAAGTAAACCCGTGCGTCCAAGCAAAGCACATAAAATGAGGGGTGTTGCGTCTACACCTTTGTGTTTTCTTTCTTCTCAAGTAGCATTGCTGCTCATTGTGGGTCAACTTCTTTTTAAATGTCTGTTTTCTGTTTTAACAATCCACTTTTCGAGTTGGCACATGTTGCAATCTTGTATGAAAGGGCTCATTCCATAGCCTCTTCCTTTTTTTGTCGCTGCTATCCATGTGGCTTACTAACAGTCAGGGAACTAGCGATGCTGCCAGAGTGATCGGATGGCATGGAGAAGGAATACGTGCTGCAGAACTCAGTCTACACCTCTGACTCAAAGGGAACCAGCACAAGAGTAACTGTGCCCACTAGGAAGATATGAGACAGGAAAGAGCAAATAAGAGAGAATTTTCCCAGCTTCCTCGCTCGTCAAATTCTATTGCTGCGAGTAGCTGTCCTTGCCTTCCTCTGAGTTACCGCTGTTTGAGATAGTTGGTTAACGAGATAATTGGGTTAGTCTAACGGGTCAGAAGATAAATGAGTAGCAAGTACTTAAGGGAGATGAAGGCGATTAGCCTGAGCGCCTTGAATGTAAATGCAGTTGAATGAGCAAATGGGAGCTAAGAACATGGGTTTTGATTTAAAAGAATTGATTGGTAGAGATTTGCTGGGGTACCACAGGATCGGATGTGTGAGTAGAAGAAGGGAGGATAGAGGGAGCTGGAACTCTTAAATAGGGGAGCAGCTGGATGTCGAAATCGCTACTCTCAATGAGCTGCAGTATTTAAAGCAACTTCTAAACATCCTTTTGTTTTCCCTCCTTTACTAAAGACGGAAATCTACGCGTGCCACATAAAGCGCACTACACCTGGCATGGTACTTTCCGGTCTTGTTGCGGTCTCCTTCCCACAGTCTGGCTATTTCAGTCACGAGCCGCACACACACCTATCTTCCCACGCAAGTAAACAAGCGAGCTGACTGATTGGCAGATGGGCACGGAAAGACGTCTCGCAGATGCATTAGTTGTCTGACCTCATCATCAAGTCACCGAAGTGTTGGAAGGGCTATATGGCTGGCTCATCAATCGTCGAGGCGAAGATGACATGACTCTGTCGCAGAGAAATTGTCAATTTTCGACAACTCCAACAAGCCTATGGAGGGTTGGTACACATCTACATCAACTTCAAACATTACACCATGGACTAGTGCATCCAACTTCGCTGCATAATGAACTACAAGCCTGAAAGTTTGCCTTTCTCCTTCACCTGACTCAAGAGGCGTACCTGACTGTCCACGGAGGAGTGCAATTACAGTCAACTTGCACAGCCGTAGTCGTTTCCGTCTCATCGCTCATTACGGTGCTCGGACCTGCTTACTGATCACTTCCTATACTTATTCCATCACTTCTGATTATCTTCTTTAGAATTGTAGTACTAGTGTCGCCTATTTTTTGACTTACTGTCGCTGCACACACTCGATTGACAAATGATTAATCAGACTTGTAAAAAAACATTCTTCTTCCCACAAATAACGGATGCCTAATTGCCCTCCATATAATTCAACAGCCCTTTCGCACAGCATCGGCTACGCAGCATGATAGGCGCTGACAACGCACATGTAAAACGAAACCTCAGTCACAAGTCACAAGATTTCAGTTTGCGCAACTAATGTGCATGCTTCCAGTGTTCTTGATAACCGAACCACTGGTTAGAGGTCCGTGATTATCAAACCTCCTTCCAATGCAAAATGTCCTTTAGAGAATGGCAGCTAAATGCTCACTTCATTGTCATGAGGTGTGATTAGTGGGTCTTCTTTAACCTCCTGCGCGAGTTGACCGTAATGGCATTGGTAGAGTAGGATTTGTCACTCCTCTATAAACAGCCATGCACGTTTCTTAAGGCGGGTGAGGAAGGGTAACGGATATTCAGCCTTCTAGTTAATTTTGAGTCAAGTTAGGACGTCCTAGATCATGGTGTAATGTTTAAAATTGACGTAGACGTGCATCATCTCTACGTATGTTTGTTTGATTTGTCGGACGTGGACAATTTCTCTGCAATAGGGTAATGTCATCGTCTTGACAGTCGATGAGCCAGTCATATGGCATTTTTGACATTTCGGTGACTTGAGGTTGACATCGGATAACGATTTTGTCTACAAGACGTGATTCTGCGCCTACTCATCATTTAGTCAGTTAGTTTTTTTTGCTTGCATGGGAAGACATGTGTGTGGGCGGTTCGTGACTGAAGTAGCTAGACTGTGAGAAACAGGGCGCAACAAGAGAAAGAGAGTAGCGAATTCTGCACTCAGACATTCCCCTCTTTAGGAAGTCTAGCTCCCATCCACTCATTACCCCGATCTTTGATGCACTAATTCCTCCCCATTATTTTATTCCTCTGTTGAGTACTCGTTAGCTTTTATGCTCCGACCCGTTCAGGTGCTCAACTACCTCGTTAACCGACTGTTTTAAATAAGAAGGGGATAGAAGCAGCAATGCACAGCAGTAGACTCTCCAATGAGGCCAACACAGGCCACCAATTCATAGCAACTGGAATCATGATTGGATTATGTCTTCTTTGTACTTCTCGTCAAGCATGTTGCGCTGACTGATGTATGAGGATTCGAAAAGGCCATGTTGATTACAACCTTCACATTGTCATCACATGCTTCTAGCGCTCATTTCGCCTACATGTGGATAAGCATGAATACACTTTAGCGGTGAGCAGGCGCCTTCTCACGCGGTGGTATGTGCACGGCTTTCCCGTGTACTCCAGTAGACAGACGTTAGAAGCACGCACATGTACTACTGAAATAACGCAAGCAGCACCAGACCACATAGCTCTAAGATGCCTTGTACGGTTGACAATCGTTTCCTTCACGTAGGTTCTTTATGATGGCCAAAGAGGCGCAACAGTAAATTGATACTATTTTTGGATCATTAGACCTGTGATGGAGTGTTCTGGATAAGAAGTAGGGGGAGGAATGCAACTCACGAGATCCTCCCCAATACTTATTTCAAGCAGTGGCAAAGGCACCCGGATCAACGGTAACGCTAGAAGCAGTAAGGTAACATAATGTGAGCTCACATGCCACATTGCTGTGACTCTTAAGATAAATAGAGGGATATCGTCTCACATTTAAGTACAGGGGTAACGGAAGGTGTTTAGTAAAGTAGAAGAGAGAAGCACCACCAATTCGATAAACGAGGAATGAAAAGGCATATAGCAAACGAAAGCAGCTAACACAAGTATTTTAGCAAGCATGAACCAAACAAGCTCTTTAAGACACCTTACAACCAATAAGTAGCAAAAATATCGTAAGCTACTTATTTTCTGATTCAAGATTGATTGCTTTTAACTCAAAAACTAGGATGAGGACCGACGCAAAAAATCACCCATCACAGATGCCATAAACGAAGCTCAAAACATATAAGCAAATAAATTTCACCTTATTTAACTAAGTACTTGTGTACGGGAGTCTTTCTAATCACCTAGGAGTTAGTCCTCATTGTAGGGCATGAGATATCGCTAAGTCCGCCTCAGTATTCGCTTGCAAATCAGCAAGTAGCATCAGCTACTTAAATTACTCGTTACTAGCATGTGCTATCCACAATTTGAACAGCAGACTCCCAGATACAAGTTTGAATAATAATTATGAAGTTTAATAGTCTATCAGAAAGCCGACCACATGAAGCTGCTGCCAACAAACGCTAAGCACAACCTCCTCGCAGAATGAAAGTTCACAGGCAGCACGCAGAGCAGAAAGGTCTAACTACCATCCACATTGTGACCGTCCGTCCACAGGATAGGTTGGGTCTAAGTAATTAGCCACATTTAACTTATGTAGCAGCCAGAAAAGACCCATAGAGAATTTGACCATCTGCATGCTTTGGATGTGGAGAAAGGTGACCAAGCGGCATGAACGAAGCGTCGTCGTCCATTCACTGAGCGGATTAAGAACCTGAGAAATGAAATCTTGCACTGCGTCTGTGTTGAATAAGTCGCAGTGTAGACCTATTCGAATCAAACCTTAGTGTGTAACATTTGTTTGCAGTCGGTTCCTTCCAGCACTGACCTTAAATCATTTGTTGCAGTGGAGCTAAATACTCACACCAGTGCAGATATTTAGGTACAACGCTTCCCCATTCAAAGACGCCTTCAGCTTCTCTGCTTTCATCCTGCCATTCCTATGAACAGTAGCCTCGTTCTTGTTTGTTATTGCCTCTAGTGGATTCGGCAGGCAGCGATTTGTCTCGTTTTGTTCATTGTATTGAAAATGTTGGGCAAAAGTTGTTAAATCCAAAGTACAACGAGGGGTACAATCGGGCAGGATGGTTGAAAGAACAACCGACTTCTCATCCACCTGCATACCTATCTATGTTGGGTGCACTATCCACCGCGCATGGAGATCATTGCACTGCGTAGATCTTAATGTCTCAGGAAGAGAATTTGCGAGGAGTTTCACCTTCCGGCTTTTGGATTGTAGATGTCGATTAAGCTGACCCACACGCGATCTCTTGACATGTTTGACAATGCAGGGATTCCAAGAAGGAGCTCGACAAACGCCATCTACATCTCCTCTACCACCAATGCTTGTGCCATTACCTTCAACCAGGTACTGTCCACATGAAAGGTGGAAAGAAGGCATTGACGTGACAGATACTCTGCTCGAACCATGCAAACATGCAACAGGGTGTGGCGAAGGGAGAGGAGGGGTGGGTAGACCAGGAGGAGATCGACTCCTAACCACGGAAGCAGCCTTGTGATTTTACATGCACCAACTTTGCAATTTTGCCCACTTTTTTATTTAATATGCTTAATATCGGTCCAGAGAGTTAAACATCTTCTGTGGCTGCCATGCTGTGAGGCTTCATAAGAGATCTAGGCAAAGTGAGATTTATAAGCATAATTTAATGATTCTTGTAGATCATATCCAAGGGTAATGCAATAAAGAGAGTGAGGGAATAAAGCGGCTAAATAGCTACGACAATATTATGAAAGGTGTTGGTTTAGGAGCAGAATTAGGAAGAGGAGGAGAGAGATTAGAGCCTAGAGTAAAGTGCTCGTCCAGTTGGAGGAGTAGGATTGCGTTTCGTGGTTCTAATTTAACCTGTAGCTCAGTAACCCCATTTCTTGGGCTTGTAGCCTCCTCGTACCTCCTCACAAAGACCAAGTGAATAGATCGAATTTTAGCATTTGAATCAGGGATGCTGACAGTTCGTGTTAAATTAGCCTAGCAGGGCAATGTCCACAATTTCAAGAAGGAAAGTTTTCATAATCTCCAAAGGATTTGAGGAGCTCGAGTGGATTGTCGAGCTCTGTAACATATCTGCCACTTCTAAGTGGCAGTGATGAATAATGGTTGGCCTTGTCCGCAAGTGCTCTCTAGCCAAAGGATAATGTTTCTCCTCAGGGACCCAATACAATTTTGATAGTCCTTGTTTATTTGAACGAAGTAGCTAATGGTATAATACTTATCATGAAAGCTGGCTTGAAAATAAAAAGATGTGACTACAAATACCTAGTTTTCTTAAAAGTGGAACATGAGTTGCGTCGCCAACCTGCCAAAGTGTCCTTGTAAATTTAATAAAATAACTTCTGGACTCCAAAAATATACAGTTGCTAAATGTGATGCCGTAGTCATTGAAATCATCTCGCAGTGATTTCTTTCTGAATGAACGCCGATCCATCTAGTGAGAGAATTAATGACAAGTCACCGGCGCGGATTCAAGGCTAATGGGCGAATTAGCCGGTCCAGTTACTTAGTCAGAGAAATGGCTAACTAACTAACTATGGAATGCGCAAATACCAGTTTGACCGTTTGTCAGCTAGCCAGTATATAGCAAGCTGGCATCCTAGTCAACTCAAGCACCACCTATTTCGCCCACTAGCCACTCAGAACAATGCATTTAATATATTCGGACAATGCATTTGTGTAATGTGCGGACCACCCGATAGGACATTGATAAATCAGACTCACGGACGGAACACAGGATTATTGGCAGCCGTGAACTGTGAAAAGTGACGCAGTCTCTTCGCATCCTGTCAGGCTCATCGATAGTAACGTCGTTCTAATTAAGTCACAGCATACTTTAAACGCTCTTCAATGACGTAAGAGGAGGTAGGAAGGGCTTATTAGCGTCTTTATTGTTGTGAGGTGGGGCACGGATGCTATCTGCGTATGTATTAGAGAGACATTTACCAGAAGGAGGATGACGATGGCATTGATAGAATTTAGAGAGTCGAGACGTTAGGAATGTCTGCAATTTTAACGGATTCCAAGTCTACCGACAACCACTGGAAGGTCATGAGCAATCAGTTACTAGTCGACTTGACCACCAAACTAATAATCAATGGCCACAGATCTGCATCTTTATTTTAGCGATTTTTCAAGTAAGCAGGTTGTGCAAGCATCGCTTCTTTATGGCTGGAACATCATCTTGCGGACGCCACAGTGGCAAGGGAATAGCTTTGAGGCAGAGCGAGCTGTTACTGTGCGCGAAATTCCTGGCTGCAAAGTCAGCAGCACTGCGCCAACAGATGGGCATGAGGGCGATGAAGTGCGTGCATGTAGGCGACTTTCTCTATCACTGGTGAAGTGGTGAAGGTTAAGTGCGATTAGAGAGGGACTAGATTCATCGCTGTATCGCTTTGTCCCTGTGATAGGTGCTGCTCCAATTAGCCGAAGATGCAGACACACACGCCGGCCTGTCAAGTTGTACGGCCAGATTGACCACCGCATAATCCACCAACGTTGATGGTCCAGTAGCCGCGTCTTTGCATTGATTCTTTTACAGCATGTATTTTTTGGAATAAATAGTCATCTCGGTTGAGCGAAGTACGTTTGGTGGACATTAGATTACATGAAGAGATGCTTGAAATTGGCATAGGTGAGCATCACCTCTCCGTAGGGTCGTTGAAGTTGTCGGCAATAGACGGTTTCTCTGCAATGAAGTCATATCATCTTAAGCTCCCACAATCAATGGGTTAGACGTTTGGCACTTTTGGCATTCCGGTGGCATAACAATGTTGCAGAGAGAACTTTTCGGCGCGATGCCATTCCATGTCTACCTTTCATTCACCCAGTTTATCAAAAATAAACTCGCTTGTTGGTCTGCATGGACAGGCAGTTGTGCGCTACTCGTGACTAAAGTAGCTGGATTGTGGTCCTTCATTTAATTTTGTTCTTCAACCAATTTTACTTTAATATGCCGCCGATTCCTCGCTACTCTCTTCCTTCTTGACTTTCGTTTCCTTGAAACGAGTAGAGTGAGAGCAAGTGGCGAGCACTTTTCATTGCTGGTGATGCAATGAGCGGGGCCGAGTGATGAGTGATGAGGGTTATGCTGCTTTAGAGAGTCCAGTTCCCCCTTACAGGAGGATGACGACGCTTCCGTAGTGAAAAGCGTGTTCGCCGAACGCTTTTCGTCTGGCACCGATGATTACTCAGCCAAGCATATATATAGCGAATATGCTGACATAACAGAGCGCTTGGAGCTCCGTTCCCATTGCTGAATGATGCAATAGTTGATCCTTGCCTGCATTTGGTTGACTCGTTCCGAGGAAATGATGGTCAAGTTGGAAAAGATGAACGCCAAATATGCCACACACCACAACAGATATGTTGCTACACTTCCGCTGACTTTGCAGCTGGAATGTAAACAGGAAGGAGTAGCCTCGCTCTGTCGTTCACATTCTAGCTGCAAAGTCAGCATCAGTGTGCCAACATATCTGTCGTGGTGTGTGGTAGGTTTGGCATTCATCTTTCTCCACTTGATTATTATTTCCTCAAAACGAGTCGACCAAATACAGGTCGGCGTCCACCTCCTTTAATGTGAGCAGGAAGGAGTAGCCTCACCCTGTCGTTCACACTTGGCTCAGTCACTAAGCAGGCCATGTCTGCACATTTTTTGTACTTCAGCAGACAGGTGTGCTGTGCCTGTTCAAAGTGTGTGGTAGATTGGTATTCATCTATTCCTTCTCGACTTCACTTCCTTGAGACGAGTAAAGGGAGTGCAGGCAGGTGTTCGCTAACTACCTGACATCCTGACATCTAACGTTTGCCGTTTCTCTTCTGGCCATTAATTCCTTGGTGGCGCTTTTCACCATTGGTGACGGAATTGAGGGTACTGACACGTGAGAAGAGGACGTTGAGGTGTGATGGCAGAGCTAGATGGAGATGGTCCAGTAAACTGTGTCCACTAGAATGGCAAAGCCGATACACGAGAAGGTAGCCTTTCGGAAATGTTTGGATCGTTCGTCCAAGTGCAGTTGACATGGAATGACATTTAGTAAGACGTCAGTTGAATTGTCATTATGGCTTCTTACTCCAATCCAATCCAATCAGTTCTGTTATGCCTATTGTACAAATTATCATACCGCAACCTCAAATAATTGCTATTAAGACTTTAAATTATTCCTGATAGGCTTATGACCTATTTAAATGCAAGAGAAAAAGCCTTGATTCACCACTTGCTCTACTCTGGGTGGTTAGCGACAGTGGGATCATACCGGTGAATTCTCCCAACGCCATTGTACGGACGAGGTGGCAAAGTGGGCGAATAAGGAGTGGAAGGAGATGAAAAAGGTGAATGATGGATAGGCATTGGCATATAATGCTTCATTCGAGGATCCTTAATGGCTTGACAGGGCGTCATTATGGTATGCTGGTATGGTGGCTGGAATGGGAATTAAGTGTGTTTGTTTTGGATAAATTGCAAGTCAGCCGGTACGAATGGAGTTTTGTTATGAGCAAAAGAAAATCCGCTTTACCAGAGTCCACCACCGCACGAAATGGCGCTGAGGCAGCAGAAATGCCAATTAGACAAACAAGCAGCCGTCTTGGAGGGTAGCGTCAGTTTCGGTCATGCAGGCATCGAATGAAAAATCACTGATAGACCATCTCAATGACTTTAGCAGCACAATCGGAAATTGCAATTATTCTAAGCTCGAAAGTTAATCTGCTAACTTTTACATGGACACTTTAGCAAGCTAGTCATGCGACTCATGTCCTACCTTAAATAAAACTAAGCATTATAGTCATATCTTTCAATTTTTAAATTAACTTTCGTTATACGTGTTACACCATTAG
Source organism: Taenia hydatigena (assembly GCA_036345935.2). Classification (NCBI taxonomy): domain Eukaryota; kingdom Metazoa; phylum Platyhelminthes; class Cestoda; order Cyclophyllidea; family Taeniidae; genus Taenia; species Taenia hydatigena. The sequence goes on along the minus strand of JADWOT020000001.1, from coordinate 30,264,189 downwards.
CTATTTAAATAAAAAAGAGCAAGGAATGGTACCAATCACAGCACTTGAAAGAGAACACTCTAAATAATGCACTGAAGTCCCTCTAGTTGGTGTCTGCTCAGGTCGTGGCAAGAAGGGATCGCGAAGCGCGTGGTCATTTTGGCGTTCATCTCTCCTCCTTGACCTTCACACACTTGAAACGAGGAGGGTGGGATCAAATAGACCGCAAAATCTCATATTATTTATTCATTCGCTTCCAGAACGCCCATGATTTAATCTCAAATCCTCGTTTTCTCGTCAACGATAGACTAGGCAGCCATATCGCTGCAAGGTTCATGCTTTGGTGACATGGTGATGACGCTGTTGGAAAGCTAATCAGTCTGTGCAGCCTTCTTCTGCATGTGCTGAGTCTCTGCATTGGTTGACTGCTGTCACAATGCAGTGAAACTGAATTCATGTTGACAGCATAGGTATTGCTAACAATTCAAATTATCTTCGATACTGTTTTCCTTTCCAATTTCTGCTGCTTGGTTGCTCGTACTCCTTATCTTCTAGCCCCTTTCACTCTGCCATGGTGGTGTGATTCAAGTAAAGTTTTGGCCACTCAAAGTGCGAATGGGATAAGTGATGGCGCTTTAGGTGTGTAGGTGAGTAGGTGTAAAGGAAGCGATATTCGCCTGTTGGAGGTGGTCGGGATTGATGGAACGAGGAAGGGAATGAGAGGGTGAGTGGATTCGAGCATAGCCTCCCGAGTACATTTTAGCATCAAGTACATCAGCATCTCTGGATCTGTTGGCTGTAATTGGCGTATAGCCGTGGAGGAAATCACCACGACACGAGCAAATCACAATCCGTCTTCATGGCTGACTAAAGTGATTTCGGTTTACGCCTACGATTTCTTAGTGCGATGCACCCGACTCAGTTAATCGCCGAACACTACAGCGTGGATGGAAGCTGTCACACTGATGCCTCCCATGTCCACACCACACTCGCGATTGATGCACTGTCACATTGGTGACAGTGACACGTAAAATCGACTAGAATTAAAATTATACACAACAGTTGTCTCTTCTTAAATTCACTTCACATCTTAGCATCAAACCATGGTCTACCTCTTTCACTAGCCAAAGGCTCTCGCATTCGATGACAGTAGACCTTGCATAGAGTCGTCGAAATGGTGTCTGTGGCAAGCCAAACAAAGGTGGCTGCACAGCTGGCATGCCGGCATAAGCAGGGAGGGTAATTGCGCCAGCAAGTCAACTCTTCACAAATTCAATCCTTTTATTTGATTGTCTGTGCAACTACGATCGGTCTGTGAGTCGCATCGTCGCGATTTTTACATTTCGGTGACGTGATTACCATGCTGTCGGACAGAGAATTAGTCTACACAACATTTTTGCTTGCGTACGCGACCTTCGAATTGCTAGATTAAAGCACTGCAATAGGCGCAGTTGAAGTAGAGACGAGATCGTGCAGATGCCATCAGCAGAAGCTGCCGTCGGCTCCAGTGGACCGGGATGCAACTAGCTTTGCAACGTCATCTCTTTCTCACCAACTCATATCGTTGGTACTGCTTGTATGACAACTGCATTCAGTCAATCTCTACTTGATCAGGTTGACATATCTTCAGCAACTATCCACAATAACAAACATAATTGAATAGCGGAAAAACATTTGTCAAACCAAATGCTTCAAATTGTACCACTACACCAATTAGTACGCATTCAAAATTAGTAGCTCGTTTGCCTGTCCATCACAATTAAACAATGCAAGAACAAAGTCCAGAATAAGTGGTTCCGCCGACCATCTGTATGTTCGTAGGGAAGCGTTAGCACGCCGATTTCTTTAAACAAGTATATTAGGGGTAGTCTTCGGAACGAAACTTCCCTCGTGGTGCATGGCTAGTGTCGCTTCAGTTGATGATAGCTTTCTTATAGAACAAGGAGAAGGAGTAGATGTCGAAGGTGGACGTCGTTCGTGAACCATCTGTAGCACACGCACTTCTTTCGCACCGCTACTTCATGCCACAAGCGGTAGAGATCGGGATAGATACCCTATAGAGTCAGTTTCGCTTTCCGCTGCCACCAATGCAGCGTCCCGAGGATCCCTCGAAGGCAAAAGAAGGCAGAACGCTAGAGTATAATGCATATATTCAACGGACTGAGGGAATTGTGCTACTGGCATGGCCTGGAGGCCAGCCTATGCGGCTAGGGCAATACGGCCACCTCTGTCACCTAGACCGAAGCCGGTGTTTCCAACAAACAATGTACTACACTGCTAATAGTGGGTTACTTGACTTCAAACTTGTATCCGACATCTTCCATTGGCCCACTGAAGCGAACTCATATCCTGACTACTCACGGCAAGGTAGAAAGCATTGTATGAATACGATCTTGTAAAAATAAGTCCACTCATACATCACCAGACTGTTTACACTCGTTATTAGGTCGTAGCAGGTGTGTTGCGGTGAGGGAAGGACCACTCGCGAGTGATAGTGCGTCCTGGTCGTTGCTGCGTCATGGTACGCCATGGTTTAGCGACCCCCTTGCATTTATGCTCATCTGATATCTGACCAATTGCTCCTGTTCAGCCTGCCATTAACACAATTTTGACGACCCTATGCAAAGTCTAGAGCATTAAAATGACATGGCGGCTGGTGTTAAAAGGAGAGGCACGTCGACAAGTAGCACAAGGCTGCCTATCCATACAAGTTGACAAGTGAGTACATTTGTTTGGTAAGCCGAATGAATAACAGGTGGGCACAGAATGTCGTCTCGCTGACAAATTCGCTGTGCAGCATCATCATTATGTCACGGAAATGTCAAAGGTGTCATATGGCTAGCACATTGATTGTGCGACCTCTTCATGGAACCCCATGCCCATTAAACGCGTCTCGTTCAGCCAAGACGACCATTTAATCCCACAAATCTATGCTGCAAAGGAGCCGATGCAGTAAGCGGCTGAGACAGCATCAACGTTGGTGGATTAAACAGTGGTCAATCTGGCCGTACAAGTTGACAGGCCGGCGTGTGTGCCTGCATCTTCGGCTAATAGGAGCAGCACCTATCACAGGGACAAAGCGATACAGTGATGAAACTAGTCCCTCTATCATTGTACTTAGCCTTCATCACGCTACCTCGTTCATCACATCACCAATGACGGAGAAAGTCGCATAAATGCACACACTCCATCGCACTCATGCGGATGTGTTGGCGTACTGCTGCTGACTTTGCAGCCAGGAATTTCACACAGTAACAGCTCGCTCTGCCTGGAAGCTAGTTCTTTGCTAGTATGGCGTCCGCAAGATGATGTTCCAGCCAAAAATATGCAATGCTTGCACAACCTGATTACTTGAAAATTTGCTATAATAAAGATGCAAGCCCATCGCCATTGATGATTGATTTAATGGTCAAGCCGACCAGTAACTGATTGCTCTTGACCTTCGAGTGGTTGTCAGCAGACTTGGAATTCGGAAGAATTGCAAACACTATTAACGTCACAACCTCATAGATACTATCGATGCCATCGCCACCCTCCTCCTCGTAGGTGTCTCTCCAAGAAAAATGCAGTTGGTATCCGTGCTCCACCTCACAACAATGAAGACGCTAACAAGCCGTTTCTACCTCCTCGTACGTCACCGAAGAGCGTATCAAGTTTACTGTGAGTTAAAATTCGCGAAGATACTATCAATGAAGCTAATAAGATGTGAAGAGACTGCATTCCGTTTCTTAGTTCACGTCTGCCAATAAGCCCGTGTTTCGTCAATGTGTCCGATTTATCAATGTCGTATCTAGTGACTCAAACATCACATAAATACATCATCCAAATATATTAAATGCATGGCTTTGAGCATCAATTGACATCTCAGACTGCTTGATGCCAATGTAGTAGCGAGAGGCAAAATGGGTGGTGGTTGAGTTGACTAGGATGCCAGCTTGTTATCTACTGGCTAGCTGGCTTGATGACAGGTAGACAAACAGTCCAACTGGTATTCGTGCATTCCACGATCGGGTGGTCATGTCTCCGATGGGGTAACTTGACCGCCTGATTTGCTCGTTAGCCTCAAATCCACGTAGGCGACTTGTCATTTCTTCTCTCACTAGATGGGTCGGCGTTCATCCAGAAAGAAGTCACTGCGAGATCATTCAAATGACTGTGGCAGCACATTTAGGAACTACATTTATTTTAAGTTCAATAGTTATTCTGTTAACTCTACTTGGACACTCTAGCAGGCCAGTAATGCAGTCCATGTCTTACTTTAAATGAAACTAAGCATTTGTAGTCATATTTTTCAATTTTAAGCCAACTTTCATGATAAGTGTTGCACCATTAGCTATTTAGTTAGAACAAACCGGAACTATCAAAACTGCATTGGGTCCCTGAGGAGAAACCCTACCCTCATTCTCCATGGTACCTGTGGCTAGAGAGCTGTCACTAAAATGCATTAAGAGTAGAGCAATTGGAAATAAAGCCAATCGTCAATTATAATTGTCCTTTAGACGTAGTATATGCGTCGCAGTATACAAGGGTCCACTCGTGCTCCTCAATTCCTCCGAACGAACAAGAAAACCTGCATTTATAATGCCGTACTTTGCTCCGCTAGGCTAACTTAACACGACCTGTCAGCATCCGGAATTCAAAGGTGACCTTTTTATCCATTCACTTGGTCTTCTATTCCTCCTATCAGGAGGCGTAAGGAGGCTACGGAACTGAGAGATGAAACCACCGAGCTACAAATTACCTTAAAACCACTAATAGCAGCCCTACACTTCCACTTCATGAGTACACAACTGTCGACCCTAATGGCTCTCCTTGTCCTCCTCCTCCCCATGATTCCGCCATGAAACCAACACCTGCTACATTCGAATGCATCATCTCACCATTGCTGTTTGGCATTTTGCCCTTCTCTGCTCTGATTGCATTAGTCTTGGACATGCTGACTTACAAGGGCAGTAAGGCTTACGCTACTCCCAAATGGATCAGCTAGGTTGCGGTCCTTTGTTAACTTCTGTCATCTAACAGTTTCATTGAAATGTGTGACATACTCGACTTTCTTTGCCTCAAAACGGTAGAGTAAGAGCAGGCGGAGCGAGTCCTTTTCTTCCCCAAAGGGAGATGACGATAGCCTCATATGGAGAAGCGTGTTCGTCGAACGTTCCTTGTCTAACATCGAGAACTACTTAGTCCAGCACATATATGGCGAATGTGCCAACGTGACGAAGTGGTTATGGTGGTGGCTGATCTGACCCGTTCTGATCAGCAGAGCTGCGCGTGTGCATGCGTCCCGGCCTCCTGGCAGCACCACCTTTCACAGAGACAACGACAGGACAATGACATCGCCGAGCCTTCTCTTAACGTCCTTCATCCTCATCATGCTACCTCGTTACTCATGCAACTAGCAATGGAGAATGCCGCCTACCTTAATTCAAGTTACTCGTTGCAAGAAAGCAATGGCTAAGAAGGAGGGATTGAACGCCAAATTTATTGCAGCATGTCATAAATTGACCACTGAAAGCTTCTATCAAACAACAGAACTCAAAGCGTGATGAAAGCATCAACTTTGCTTTTCCTCACTAAGCACAGCCTCTTTGCCGGGTTAAAGTTTGCTGACAGCACGAGGAATCGAAAGGTCCAAGGGAAATCCACATTTCTCACGTCTATTCACCGCAGAATTCCGAGCTAACAGAAAAACCACATTTAATTTTTGTGGCAGCACGCAGAGAATGTTGAGAAAGGTTGCCAAGCAGGAGGAACAATGCGCCATCGTCATTTCACCGAAGGGATCGGTGACCGAAGGAATAACATCTCGCACTGTCTCCTGAGCCGCCCAAATCGAGAGGTAGGCCTATTCAAATAAATGACTACTGCAATACCTTTGTCAGCAGTCAGTACCTTCTGCTCAAATTCGCTCTGGGTGAGAATTGGCTGCCACAAAACTTGAACGTGGCCATTATTCAGCTAGTCCAAAATTCTAAGGTTGGTGGGGATTACCGAGCTGCCGGTGGACCACAACCTGGCGATGAGACTATGCCTAGTAAGCAAACACAAAATTCATATTTTTATGTTACGCCTTGGGTTTTTTTTGGGGTGGCAGCAGCTTTAGTGGTCGATTTACTTTCCTCGTTCATTAAAGTGATGCCGCTTCTCTCCTCTACTCCACTCAATATCCTCCATTGCCCTTGTAATTAAATGTGATTCTACATCTGCTTATATGTCTCAAGAATCACAGCTATGAGTCATGAGCCGTGTTTATTTTTTATTCTTTTGAGCCTGATTTGTTTCGATCGCATCTGCGAAGTGAAACCAGTGAACAACAGTCACGCCGGTCAAGGGTGGCAGCAGACGAGAGTGTAGTGGGGCAACTGCAGCAGAGCGCGAACTTTACGCGCAACACCTGTGCGCGTGCCTGCCTAACAACAGCGTCGAATCGCCTCATGGAACACTTGGACCATTGTGTTCTCAACGACCCAATCATTAGTGGGGACGGACATCTAGTCGCCCTGTCAGATCGACACGTTTGCATTACACATGCTTGACTAATTAAAAGAAAGCGTTCGACGAACACGTCTCTGCTTACCAAACCGTCGCCATCCACCTTCAGGAAAGCGAAGTACTCACTAAACCAGCATCATATCAAATGGTTGCTAGCGTCCATTACGATCAAATAGGTGGGCGTGACTGTGGCTTCTAATTCATAATTTCATTACCAGCTTTACTTGGTTATCCAATGAGCACATTAGGCTCCCAACAATCCACTAGCCAGTCATCCGCCTGGGTGCGACTACTTTGTAGGCGGAAGTGGGTTCGCTCCTCTCATGGCAGTGGATCTCATTCTCGGTGGAGTGGCATTGCCAGTTGTGTCTCGCCAAGGTCAATATGGGGACAAAATCTGTGCACACAGTTTTGTAGGTCTTTGACGTTAGTGTAGCCCCAAACACAGAAACATCGTCGGCATCTATAGCTAAAAAAGCCGGATTATTTAAGTCCTCTTCTTCCACATTTCCACATGAGCCCTTCGGGTGCTAGCACCTATGCTAGATTGTGTGACACTATTCACTCGAGTGGTAGAGCCCCACCGCAACTCGCCAAAATGTGTTTGGTGTCAAACCATAACGACTCGAGACTGTTATGATAGGAGTAGAGTGGATCGCCCGTGTCCGACCTCCTACAATAACTTACAGATCCTGAGATGCTGATGTGGTCCTCGCTAGAAAGTACTTTAGAGGCTGTATCCACACCCACTCGCTATTTCCTCCTCACACATATTCGACTAATTTTCATTATCTCTTACAGATTTTGAAAGCTAGTTTTGCCTATTTTCTGGTCTACTCTAGCCCACACACATTCGATTTTCACCTGAGCAACCGAACTCGCTAATCACCCTTCCTCTCGCTGTACTAAACGATACCAAAGTAAAATGCATGCTTTTCTACACTGAACAATGAACCTTTCAACACAACTTCCGCATAGCATCGGCATCATGACAAGGTGCCAGCAGTCCACATAACAAGCAAAGCCACGGTTTCAATTTACACCGTTCCAGTTTGTGCAACTAATGCGCTTGCCTTTAACATACTTAACGAGAACAATTTACTGGCTGAAGAGGTCCAGATCCCTCCCACACAACACCTCTTAATCGACAGCCAGTGTGATGACTATTGCGTCGCCGTCCACTATGCAGTGTCCTTCAGACAACGCGACTGCCACAGTCTCGAAGAATCAGAGCTGAATGTTCGCCTTGTTTATCGTCACGTGGTGTGATTAGCGGGTCTTCTTCGTCCTCCTCTGCGAGTCCACTGTACTGGCTTTGGTTAAGCAGGCGTTGACGCAACTCCATTGGCAGCCATACACGTCTCTTCTCAAAGCAGGCAAGGAAAGGGATTGATTTGTCAGCCTTACAGTCCATTTTGGGACAGCAATGCATGTAGTAACGCATGAAGTGTTGCTTGAGGTTGGCGTAGTGCAGCGACATTTCTCCATGGTCTTGTTGGAGTTGTCTGATATCGATGACTTCTCTGCCATAGAGTCATGCCGTCTTCGCCTCAAAGATTTATCAGCCGGACACATAGCACTTTAGATGATCCGCTGGCTTACTGATCATGTGGGAGAGCATAATTCCTCTGCACAACGTCTCTTTGTGCCTACCGGTCATTCACTCAGCACAGCAGACAAGTGTACTCACTTGTTTACCTGCAAGTGTAAACCTGCCGCAAAAAGACCGCCTATTCCCTTGCTCACCCCGGCGCGCTTTACATGGCACACGTTGTGTCCCGACTTTATTGAAAACGGAGAAGCACAGGAACACTTAGAAGGTGCTTCAAGTGCTGTAGCTCATCAGGAGTAGTAATTTTGGCACTGAGCGATTCCCATCTTTAAAAAGTCTAGCTCCCACTCCCCTTCTTTATCTACTCACTCGCTCCCTCCATCGTGTGGCACCCTAACAAGTCCCTGCCAATTCATTCATCCACATAGATACTCAATTCTTTCAAATAAAACCATGCTCACACCTACCATCTGAGCATTCAAATGAGCTACTCATCTTCTCCGACCCGTTTAGCTATCCAACTGTCTCCTTAACCGACCCTGCCAAATAAGGGGAAGACAGGAGCAACAGCTCACAGCAGTGCACTCTCCTATGCGGCTTACAAAGGAAAAGAACTCATAGCAACTATCAACACGATTTAATACTGCCTATTTTACACTTTTGCTGCGCTGACCGATGCAGCATTGCTTTGTTACATCTGCTGTACCGAAGCCATCAACGCGTCTGCACTCGATTAGGCCACTTTGATTGCACCTTCCACCACTCGTTTTGCCTACATACGAATAAGCATTAATACACTTTAGTGCTAAGCAGGCGCCTTCTCACGCTACAGTTTGTGCATGACTTTCTCGTGTCCCCCAGTAGGCGGGCGTTAGGGACGCACACATGCACTACTGAAATAGCGCAAGTAGCAATGAACCACATGGACAGATTCCTTATATGGTTAACAACCGTTTCCTTCACGACTTCATTATGACCAAAGGATAATCAGGCTTGTGATGGAATTTTCTGGATAAAGGGGAGGGAGAGGAAGGCAACTTATCAGGGCACCCGTATCAATGGTGACGCTGGAAGCAGTGAGACAACAAATCGTAAGCCAAAACGGGGTTGTTTACAGCACAGTCGTTCAAGTATTCCTTCAGCCAGTTCGACGCTGCCTCCGTGTTTGAGACTGTCGTTAGACAAACACGCAGACAGGCGTTGTATGTAAAGCCCATGCTGTGCTGCAGCTGTCCCACCACGCCCTCGACTGCTGCTACCCTTGACTGCTGCCACTGTTGGTCACTGATTTCACCTAGTGAATGTGATTAACCAAATCAAGCCCAGAAGATTAATTACAACGGCAATGGAAAACATTGAGTGGAGTAAGATGAAGAAGCGCTATCACTTTAATGAACGAAAAACGAAGAGCACTTCATGTGATCTAAAATTTATGCGAAGGCCAGGAGAGATAAAAAATCTTTAGAAATCAATGGGTAAAATTAGCTACTTAAATGTATCAGTAGTAGCACATGCTATCCTTAATTCAAGGAACACGTTTTCAGATCAGTGGTTAGATAATGTTTATAAAATTCAAAAGTCTATCAGAAAATCGACCACCTAAAGCTGCCACAAACAAACGCTAAGCATAATGAAAACATTAATATTGTTTTTCCTTACTTGGCATAGCCTCATCGTCAAGTTGAAGTCCAACGGCAGCACACAAAGCATAAAAGTCTAACCACGATCCACATTGTGCACGTCCATCCACCTCTGAATTTCAATCTAGCTAAAATGGCTACATTCAACTTTTGCTACAGCCAGGGTTGAAAGGTTCGTGATTAAGACTGGAATCGCCTACCAGAATAAATTTTTTAGATACGAATTGGGACTAAATTAACTTGTGAACTGTCGTTAAGTACGACGTGCCATCCAGAATTGTTGGATCCAACGACAGCCCAATCGAGTGCGTGGATGCGAACGTTGAAGTAGTAAGAAAAACAGGACATCTACGTGACAAGTCGACGCAATAGGTTTTCTTCTACACTAATGCGGTTGATGACGCCACAGAAGGAGTCTCACCCTCGGTCTCACCGGCGGTCGGGAAAGCGCAGTAGGCCAAAGACATTGGAGAAGGGAGAAATAACTCCCCACTTCACTCACACAATCAGAGGACAAGACAATGTGGGACGGCAGTACCTCACAAAAGATGGCCACAAGGGCCGAAGATTTACTTTAAAATAATAATCTGCAAGCCTACTTGACCAAACAACCACATTCTTACGCAAGGTGAGCCCAAAATGCCAACTACTTATAAGCACATGAGTAGAAGGTGTGGCTGAAGACTTACACCAGACGCAGACCATCTCGTAAGTACACGGCAAGATTGGTGACGGTGAAATCGAACTCATCGAGGAATTTGGACATCACAGAGATCTGCGCCAGAGAAGGCTAAACTGCGAGCCAAGTTTGTCTCCCGTAAGAGGTAGACGCGGTCCAGATTTCGGCACACTTCCTCTCAAGACTACAATGTGCGTAACTGCATCCTACTGCCATCGGGTCCGATTAGAGTCATGTGCTGACCCAAGATCGTGCGAATAAACAGATTTCAAGGCGCCAGTGTCTGTAAAATGTCCAGTATTTTGAGATGGTGTAAGTATGCACATGCTACTTAGTAGATGATGTTCGAAAGTGGACAGATGATGCGCTTCTCAGTCACCAGTGGTGATAATGCATTTACTATTGTACTGTGGAAGCATGCGTCGTATTCCAGCAGAACTAGTCAGAGGAATGCATTTACTTTACACTCCTGTTAATGACTACGTGGATTATGCACAACTTGCCTCCTGTAGAAGCAGCACTAGAAATCTGCATGGTTCCAGCAAAACACACAAGAAAGGCATTCCTTGCAGAGTGGTTGTGAACATACGGTAAATGATCGAAGCTGAGGACAACGCAACACTAACAGTCGCCATTCCAACACAGGTTTTTGACAAACTCTACAGCATTCAATGGCGGCGTGGTGTCTCTCCTTCACTTTTAAACACCCAACACATCCTGTATATGCAAAAGGGAGGAAGGAAGGAGGGCGCCTTTACTGGTTTCAACAGTAGCAATGGTTTAGCTTTATCAATGGTAGCACCAATAATAATAACTAAAATATTCACATTGCTGCTATAGTCACAGCTTCCTCGAAAGTACCAGACCAGTCCCTGAAACAGTCTTCATCAGCGACTATGAAATATGCAAACTTCAAAGCACCGTCCCTTGCTACTGCGAAGGACCTATTCAATCGCTGTGAACAGCACCTAATCGCCACACTTCCTCATCCAACGACTTTTGAAGTGAAGGCAACAGTCTTTCAAAAGTGTCCACCGATCCGCCCTCTCTAATGCCAACTTAGGCTCCGCATTAGTGAGGAACCAGCGATCTCTCCCTGATTACAGTCAATAAGATAAACATTTACGCCCTTAGATGCGTTTAAGCTTTTCCAACGATTAGTTTAACCGCAAATACTGACTACTGCTAGTACTTTAAGGCTGCAAAATACATTTTTGTCTTTTCCTCCAACACTTTCTACCTTTTCAGGATACAAGAAACCTGACAACTGTAAAACCAACACCTTAACAGCCGTGTTTTTTTTTCGCAAAAAAAACCGTATCTTGCATGAACATTGATATAACCTGCTATGAGCAAATCGCCTTTGGTTTGGTTTTGTTTGCCCGCATAAGTCAAGACAGTGTTTGCATTTCAATGAGCAAGTTAACTGCATAGGGGCTTTACATAAATCCAAGAAAGGCACGAAACCTGATATGGATGATTCACTTGTACACCTACACAAAACACATTATCCGAGTAATGCGCGTTATGGTGGACTAAAGAGTACACTTCTCCCCCGAGGGTAGATGATGGCGATTCCGCAACAAGAAGCTTGTTCGCCGAACGCTACGTACTCCTAAACACCGACTCAACTCTCCAGCTTCAGCTTCCCTAAGTGCTAAGACAGCCACATTACAATTCTTATGTTTCAGGGACATAGTAGCGTAGACGGACAGGGAATTGCCTTGTGCAACATTTTACTCATGTGGGTGTCCAGTCGCTGGGCTAATGCCAATTGGCCTCCGTGTTTCCCTGCACCAAATGGCAGACCTTTCAACAGCTCTTTTACGCAGCAGCAGCAGAAGCATTGCAACATGACAAGGCGCTGGCGATATACATTAGAATAGCAAAGCTGCGGTGTCAATTCACGCGATTCCGTTTCGAAAAACTACTGTACGTGTTTCTGGTGTTCTTGAAAAGACGGACTCAGTGACTAGGGATGTTCCGATTTCTCGCAGGCAGAACCCCATTAGCACCAGCCAGTGTCTTGACTATTGCACAATGTCATTCAGACAGCGCGGATGCCCGCGCCTAAAAGATGAGGAGATGAGTCGTCATTTCATTGCCACGAGGTGTAGTTAGCGAATCCTCTTCGCCCTCTTGTACAAGTCGACTGCACTTGCTTTAGTATTGCAGGCGCTGACACTCCTTTGTGGTTAGCCAGGCAAGCGTCTCAGGGCAGGCGAGAAGCAGAGCGGATATTTGGCCTTGTATTTCATCCTGCAGCAAGAGGTAATGCATTACTCAACGAAGTGATGCTTGAAGTTAGCATAGGTGGATATTACCCCTTAGTAGGATCACTTGGGTTGTCAGACATTGGTACTTTCTCTGCTATAGGGTCATGTCTTCTTTGCTACAGTCGATGAGTCAACCACATGACACTTTTGACGTTACGGTGAAATAATGCCGGTGAAGAACAGCGAAATCTTCTGCGTGACGTCTACCTGTGCCTGTTAGTCATGGGATCAGCTTATCAGACAAATGTACTCACTTAAGTTTCTAGGTTGTGGTCCTTCATTCAAACTATTCCCTCTAACCAATACACTGCAAAGTGTCACAGATTTCTCGCCAATCTTCTTCTTAACCCTCATCTTTGCGACAGGTGAGGTGAGAGAAGATTGCAAGCACTCTGCAATTGTGACGTAATGATCATGTCAGTATGATTAGGGTCATGCTGATTCAGAGAGTGCTTTACTCCCTTAACGGAAGATGACGACGGTTTTGTAGCCAGAAGCGTATTCATCAAACACTTTTCGCCCAAAATTGAGCACTACTTAGTCAAGCATATACACAGAGGGAGTCTTCAGTGACGATGATGTAGCAGTAAAACCCTCAGCACTACAGTATGACGACGATCCGAATGGGGGCTGAAACTTATTCTAGCTTCCGTCGCTCAAGAATCTCCTCTCATCATCGGCTTTGCAATAATCTTGATGGCAATGTTCGATTTGGCAAAGCTTAAAGTCAGAATTCTCAATGATTTCTGATTTGGCACGAACAATTTCGTTCTCTGCTCACCACTCCTGTCCACTCGTAGCCGCGCACAGTTCCGTGACGCGATTACAATTTCGAACAGGAAATTACTTGGTGCAGTTTGTCTCCCCTTATCTGAGTGCCTTTAGTGTTTTCAGAAGCAACTCCTAATTCTTTTAAACAAAAGCGGACAAGTAGGATGTAAGGTGTGCAGTATACCAACATCTAACTTCAGGATACAAGAAACTTGACAACTGTAAAAACAACACCTTAACAGCCGTGTTTTTTCTCGCAAAAAAACCCGTATCTTGCATGAACATTGATATAACCTGCATCACCGTTGGTTTGGTTTTGTTTACCCGCATAAGATGGCAATGCTTCCTCGCTCGCCTTCTAAGAGCAAAGCACAGATCAGCAAGGGCACATCTACTCCTCGTGCCGACACGAGAGACCACCGCGAGTCCACCCAAGCGCCATGCCACAGTGCACCGCCCATCCCCTCCCTGATAGCAATTAGTCCGAGTGAGGCCGGAAACCGCCTCTGCCTTCTGCCCTAAATGTTCCCCACGCCATCTCTTCCACCCCTGCCTTTTCAAATCATTTTCCTAGGACCAGGTCGCAATAGTGGTGGGAGTAGCACGACAGCCGCCCCCCGCCCCCCTTTCCCCCAATAGTTCGCGTCCAACAAACCCAACAGCGGAGACCTACTCACTTACTTACCGCCTCTGAGATGATGCACCACTACTCATCAACTATACAGTCAGCAACAAATTAACCATCACCCTCCCACAGCAAATACATTTCCGTACCTGCGGAAGCGAAATATGCCGCAGCTGCCACCACTAAGCTCCGGCCCATAGCGCTTCCATTCGTCGTCGTTGTCGTCGTCGTAAGAGAACGTCTCCTTCACTCATTCACACACCCACGGCAGAGCTCCCCCAGCCTTTCCCCTCCTTCGCCGCCACCCACCCACCCAGCCTCCCATGCCCGCGAAGAGAAAGAGACGGAGACACAATAGTAGTAGTAGACCCTGTCGTCCATGCCAACAGTCGCATCGCACAATCCAGACAGAGTCGCCCCCGCCGCCGCCACCACCGCGAATCACTCCGACATCTTGCAGTGCCTGCATGCATCAGTCTGCAGTGTGCTTATTTGCAGATGAATGTGGTGATGGCGGTGGTGGTGGTGGTGCATTGAAGGAGAAGGAGATGGACAATGAAAATGAGGCAAAAGCTGGTAGGATAGAATGCGTTGCCTACCATTCCACACACTCATCACATGTTACTTCACCATCACAACCACCAAGGTAAGTTTGTAGCATCTAAAAAGGAAAAAAAAAACCAAACAATGGAAACACCGATGTGTGAGGGTCCAGTGCGCTGCAAAGCTAACATCCACAAACATAACTCCTGATAGGAAAATAAGAAACAAACACCTCAACAGACAAACAACTGAGACTGCCACAAAGTACAGTCTGTGTAGTGATGCCCAAGCTTCACACTAACCACTTCTTCTTCCTCCGCTCCTACCCCTGCTGCGCCTACCTCACTCAGAGGCACCAACTCATGCCGTCAAAGCTGAGCAACCCACGATTAAGCCATCACCGAGGCTTAATCACAGCAATGATCACATCAACACAACAAACAACCCAGGTAAAAAAGAAAGCACTTTCCCACCCAGCATATGAACGCACATTGATTCCACCGCTGCACACAATAAAGGACAGCAACAACTCATTAAGAACAATCCAGTCTCACCTGAGGAATATGTGAAGTGATAGCGAAGGCAAGACTCGCACTCATTGCTGCTGCAGCCTCTTCCTCTTCAGTTTCTATTCTATCACGAAAACGGACAAAAATGCACAATAACATTTATAAATACAGTGAATACTTATTAGCAAGAAAATGATAATGATTAGTCGCCACATCCTTAGCAAAGTTAGAACTCCACAAAAAAATCTATCGCCATTAGAAAGCAGACAAATTACAAATAGCCAAAACAATCTTATCTTATCGCTTCAAGTGCCATACAGCGAAATGTGCACGTGAGTAGGCATCGTAGTTGGAAAACAAAACGTCCTAACAGCCACATTATGAGAATTTCTCGTTTACTTTACCAAAGTTACAAGTCCCTTCATCAAATTGGACCTCATTCATCAAAACTCATTCTTACTAACCACTTGGAAACAGCCAAAGGAATCGTACTCAATCCAAAGAAACGACTGGTCTAACAAATAAACTGACAAATAAAGCAAAAGCACGTATCTACACACTCATAAAATGGGTGCTTAATCTCAAGAAACCACCAAGCAAGTAATTGCCAAGCACTTCGTAAGGTTTTAGCACCTCTCCACAAAATCACGCCTCATTGCTCAAATTCAAACGTCAGTAAAAAACAAACAACTTCACAAATCGCAAAAGCAGACAAAACTTATATCTACATGGCGAAAAATGCACGTGAGGGGGCCTTGCGGCTGAAAAGCAACCGTCAACAGTCACATTGATTGGCCTTTGCGTCTACTTTAATAAGTATGCGTATAAAGGAAGCAAACCGACAGTCAAAGCGCCTCACAACAACTAAGCAACCAAAAATAATCGGAAGGTACTCAATATTTACCGGGCTCCCAACTTTTGGCAGCGAATAAAGGCGCATTAACCTAGAAAATTTATCCCCAAAAACGCGCCCCACTTACGCAAGTCGCGCACAAATCCGGCTAATCAGTCCAAAGTTTGTCCGGTAAAACAAGCAAATGTTAAATTTTATATATTTTCGGCGAGACCATAATCAGAACAAATACTAACAGTTTTGACTTTTGTGTAAAATTTTGGCAGCAAACACACTGATGACAATTTACAAGGTGAGCAAAATGAAAAAGTCGTTTATATTTGTATATTAGTAACATAAATGCATAATAGCGACATTATAAAGTTCATTAGCAAATCTTAAAAATTGCTTAATTTACAGTGAGCAATGTCATTTTGTCAACTAGTTGTACACTTTAATTTGCTTTGAGCATGTGTTTTGTAGCAAAGTTCATATTCAAAACGAATAGACGCGTTGCTCAATTGAAGCAATGGATTGACCTTACTCTCATTGACTTGCAGGTGTCGATCACCTTTACAAAAGTTGCGTGTTTGTGCGAAATCTCGCTTTACCTCTACTTGGATGGTAGGGTGTAAGCCACGTTTTCAGACGGCAATTTTCGGTGGCACAGTGGCACAGTAGCTAACTTCTCAACTGCTTTCCGACTCGAGCGTCAATCGCATTAGCAGTTGTTCCATTCAGTGGAGTGCTACTTGACCTTCTGCCTCGTGTGGTAGCTGTCATGACATGATTTGTAATTTTCTGAACTTACCTTGCAGAGGGCTCCTCCTCTCTCTTCTGGTCACCCTTGTTAGTAGAAGTCTGAGTATGCTTTGACATCTTTATTATAAAGGGTGAAAATTATACAGCTAGGCAAGATGTGGGATTCAAACCGGGGCAGAGTCACGCCGCTCCGTCACGAGGTTCAAATCGTTTTCTCGCGTCTGGCCTACAAAGCGCATTTAAAAAATATAAGTATTGCATACTTGACCTGCCAGTAACCCGAATGCAATTGTGAAAACGGGTTCGATTCTGCTAAGATAGTTGATCATGATAGGAGTGGGAGCGCTCGACAAATCAAAAAGGATTACCTTTTGTGTGGAATGATCTCAAATTTTTGATTCCCTCTGTGAGGAGACATGAGAAGGCTAAGAGAGTATGATGCATGTTTACTGAGCCACAGATAATGTTGGGGCTAAGAATCGCACCCGTAATCTCCCACTCTTGTGACTTTGTCAATGCGGTCTTTCTTCTCTCTCCTCCTTCTCCTCCTCCTCCTCCTCCTTCTACTTCTACACTTCCTTCTACTCCTTATTTTACTCGTAATCCTCTTCCTCCTCTACAAAAATCACACTTCTAAGCCAGCTCTTTATTGTGGGATCCGAAGGCTTCCTTGAAGGCGAAAGAAGGCAAAATATCAGGGTAGAATGCATATATTCAACAGAGAGAGGAGAATGAGCTGCTGGAACACCTTTTATCGATGACTACATCATCTCATACTTTTTCGCTGACTTTTTGTTCCTTCACGCCTTTTATTGCATTAGCATTGGACATGATCCACGACGACCCTCAATTCTGTTCTTAGCTTTCGCATTATCCAACATGTCACTTAGTGTGCTTCAATCTGTCTACATTAACTGCAGCTATTTAAGCGTCAAGACTCTCCTTGTCCAGATCGTTTGCAAAGCCCCACATTTCTCAGTCACTCGCGCTCAGTCTGCTTTACTCATTGCGCGCTGTCACGTGCATTTCAAATTGTCGTCTTCGATCCAACGATCGATGTGTCAGGCACATCGTCGCCAGTTTCATATTTCCGTGACTTACTCGCGATGTTGTCGGAAGAAGGAGTGCTCTACGCCGTATTTCTGCTCGCCTACGTGAGCTTTGCATTGCTCAATTGGAGCAGTAGTGCACTGAACCTACTCACATGTTCCTACATGTGGGCAATTGTTGGTATCGCTGGAACACTTGACAACTGTAAGTGTGTCTATTTCGCTAATAAATGTGCTGCCTTGTAGATGTGACAAGGAGGGAAGGCGAGGCGGGAAGTGCCACCGGCGCTTAGTTGGAGTTGAGGTGAGACCCTGTGGGCGCCACCACCAAAGGCTGCCACCGGCCTCAGTGGACCAGGAGACAACCAGTTTTGCAATCTCTCCCCTTCGTGACGAGGAGGTTGTACCGGCCACTGAGGCCGTGCGTCTAGGCACCGATCCAAGTGAGTCTCACTCCCTCCTCCTCCCCCTCCTCCTCCTCGTACTGGTTGAGTCACTTTGTAGGATTTACATAGCGGCTCTGGCTCAAGACTTACTTCACGCTTTTGTGCTCAATCAATTGGTCCATAATTACTTACAGGCTAAGCATACGTCATTCAGCTGACTTGCTTTCAATGTTTGGGCAGCTAGCAGTAGCATTAGCGTTATTTTCACTCTAAACCACTTAATTTACAGGCTTTAGCCACATTGGCATGGTTTCGTTCCTTCTTTAGCTGAGCGCTGGTGGCGAGAGTGGAATGCTCAACACCCCCGTAAGCTCTCCACACTCATACACTCTCCTCCTCCTCCTCCGTATTTCGCATCCTCACCCTTCTCTTTTTCACTTATTCTTTTAGGGCCAAAACACCAACCCGGAGTAAGAAGAGGACGCGCAGGAAGATGGCGCATCTTCTGTTGTTTAAATTGTTAGGGATCACTCACCTCGTTTTTTTCCCTTTCTCCTTATCCCTCTTCCCCACTTCCCATAGCATGATTGTATCGTGCTAACAGAATTGTGTTGCAGCAATACCTTCTTTTTGCCTTCTATGTGGGCAGGATGGGGTGGGTGGTAATGAGACGAGCATTAGTGGACTGGGTGAGTGGGCGGGTGTGAGAGGCTCCACCACATTAAAATATTGGTAAACAATGTCAATTCTGGTGAGAAGTAAGTGAACAGGGTTGCCAGCGACCCAGCTTACCTACTATGCGACAGGCATTCCGTAATATAGCAATTTAATGGGCATACACATGTCCGAAGTGCTCTTTCCACCTCACATCTCGCATTACCCCTCCTGTAGCGTCCCGAGGCTTCCTCGAAGGCAAAAGAAGGCAAAATGCTAGGGTAAAATATATATATATTCAGCGGACAGAGGAAAATAGTTTGCTGGCATGGCCCGGAGGCCAGCCAACGCAGCTAGGGCAGTACGGCCACCTCTGTGACCTTGGCCAAAACCGGTAGTTCCAACAAACAATGTACTACATCCCCTTTCAACATCGGCTACCATGTTATTCTAACGCTTCACACTCTGCATAAGATCGCCGAAATTGTGCAACGACAAACTGACCTATAGTGATTGGCCAGCCATCGAATGAGCATAAATACAAAGGAGTGGCTAAACAATAGCGTGCCGTTGCGTAGCAATGACCACGACGCACTATCTCTCGCAAGCAACGATTCGCAAGCGTAATCCCTCCCACACCGCAACATAACTGCTACGGTCCGATAACGAATGCGACCATGTCCGGTAATGGCTAAGTAAACTCATTCACAAAATCGTTTTCACGCCATCCTTTCCACTCTGTCGTGAGTAGCCAGGATATGAGTTCGCTTCAGTGAGCCAATGCAAGATGTCAGATAATAATTGTGAGATCAAATAACTCACTTCTAGCAGTGCCACATTTCAATAGCCAAAGCAGCTCTAAGCATGCACATCACAATCTCAGTTAAATACAAAATTCGATGTTTAAAATATTTGCGCTAAGATATGTATCGTTGCAATTGCCATTTTGCGTGGCATCGCTAACCCAATAATACAACCTCGCAAAATATAATGCATGCAAAAAATTGTATTAATTATGCTTGTTAATGCGTTACTCTTATCACACAAATCATCCCTTGTTATAATTGTCGTTGCCAAAACCACAATTGACGCTTCGCTCTAAGATGACGACGCAGTGGTTTGACTGACATTTCTGCTGGCTCAACGTCTCCTCGTGTGGTAATGGCGATTTCTCACATTGAATCATTGTTATGGACGGACAAAAGGGCTACCAAGTTCGTGTTTGTATTAACTGCCGTAGTGCTACAAGTTAAAGCATTTTGTTTAGTAAGTTTACTTTTACACGTCCCAATTATGCTATTTGTTAGTGTGGATAGCTGCTGCAGATGGGTTGACCTTAACAACTTTAGGTTGAATGGAAGCAGTTGTCATGCAAGCATCACCGCTAATGTGAGTTGAGGAGAAAGAGATGGCGTTGCGAAGCTAGTTGCATCCTGGTCCACTGAGGCCGACGGTAGCTTCTGCTGATGGCGTCTGCACGATCTCGCCTCTGCTCCAACTGAGCACTGGTGACGCTCCCTCGGATCACCTTTCCTCGTTATTGGATGTACAAGGCGGCACATTTATTGGCCAAGTAGGGAGGGAGGGAGTGAAGCTCATTAAACTGCTCCAATTGAGCAATGCGAAGCTCACGTACGCAAGCAGAAATGCGCGTAGAATATTTCCCTGTTTTACAGCATCACAACCAGACCGCCGAAAAGTAAAATGGCGACGATGCGGCCAACAAATCAAATAAAGAGATTGGATTTGTGAAGAGTTGTCTTGTAAGAATGATTGGGATGATGAGAATGAGGTTGAGGTGGGGAAGGGAGGAGAAGGAGAAGTAAGAGGTATAGTTATGTATTTATAAGTTGAAAGGTGTAAGGCTGCTAAGTCCCATTTGTTAAAGTGTCTGATTTTGTGATTTGTTTGTGCATGTGTGGTGCCTTAAGATTGCTTGGGATTTAAAGGTGCTAAGTGCATTGCAGTCGCGTAGGTGGAGGGATTCAGACCGTGGATTTAGCATGATCCGTGGCTCAAAGGTCACACTTCTCATTGTTTTAGCCTTCTCCTCATACCGACTGCCATAGGATGGTAAAGGCTGTATTGCATTCCAGTGAATGCAGTGGTGCTCAAGCCAGCTCCTGACTGGTGTCTACAGCAAGGCTTAACTATTCTGTCGCCGTCGTGGTCTTCGGACAGTAACGCTGACAGGAGTCCACTGAATCCTCGATCAAAGAACCTCAAAAGGTGGCCTAATGACGTGATTGGGATTGCATAGATGCTGAAACCGACTTCTTACTGTAGACATGCGACGATCTTCTCTGCATGGAAGTTAGGTTTATACCAACTGCTCTTGAACATATGATTGGTCATTGGATTGCAAGCAATGCTGCTGTCACCTCACTTTGGCAAGGGTACTGCAACATTCGGACTCTTAGACGACGTAAATTCCTTCACTCTCCTCAAAAACATTCAAAATGATTGGACAATCATGTGGAAGTTACTTCACAATCTCATAATGCTAGTCTGTCCCCAAATCCATGGTGTCAATATGTAGCCTCGATCGTCCAAATGGTTTGTCTTCACACATTGTAACGGGTCGTTTTATTTGAGCGTGAGTCCTCCGTAGATTTGAGAAGGATGTTAACCTGAGGAAGGCGAGAAGAATAGAGAATGTGCAATTGTAAATTGTTGTCTGTATCACATTCAACGCAAGGCATCCTACTCAGATCGACATCGAAAACGGTTTCGTCAATTGTAGTTTGAATGTGTTTTGCCCAACGTGGATAAAATCAGTTCCGGTGGTGCCCTCTTTATGCGCTGTTAAAGAGTTTATTAGGAATTGGTAGAGCCAGACCCAACCATGTCGATGGTGGGCAAAATTATTCCGACACCTCATCCCAATCATGCGACTATCCTCTCAAACAGGGAGAGGACAATTTCTTCGCACCAATAAACGCACTGATAGTTCGCTCGCCAACGAGGGAACAGCAAGCAGTGTGGCAGTCAGTAAAGATCACATTTCGGCCACATTAAAGGGTTCCATGTGGAGTGACCAGCAGGTAACCCAAATGCTGTTAAGAGCATTTTTCTCAATATATTCAAACAATGCATTAACACACTCCTAATAGCATGTGTTGTTCAGGCTTTGGTTCTCACTGCCATAATGAGGACATAACCTCCTTCCTTGAGATCAGAGTAGTACTGAACGCAGAGACGAGGAGAAAAACACAGTTGTAGAGGCTTAATCGGGCGTCTTAGGCACCTCTGGTTGCATCGATCATGGTTACGAGCCAGATGCTGGTGTTGATGTTGACTGCGTTGGTGATAGAGGATTCTCGGACGTAGAGTATCGGTAGGAAATCAAATGCGTCTCTATATCGTCGTCCGAAAGACAAGGAGTAGTGTCGTTGCTGGTTTTGCTGTCATCATATCAGCACTTGCTAATGTTGATAGATCGCTGCCTGTTTCGGTATATCGGTATAACTGAAGTAGACGTGGTAGACTGGACCGTTCTCTTGGGCCTAAAGCATTCGATGGATGCACATTCTCATGCACAAGCACCATTATTCACCTTTGAGCGAGGAGTGTTTTCGGTCAAACGAGTTCAAGCCTTATCACTATAACTTATTTGCCATGTCGCCGATGAAATTTGTCCCCCACGTGTTCATCCGCTTTTCATCCCGAGGAAGACAAAAGCCAAGATGGAGCAGACAAGCGCTGAACTCATTGCACACCTTTCCGAACGCGTCGGTATAATTCTGCTATTACATCCGGCAATTGCACAGGATGGAAGCCATTCGTCCATCAGTGTTTCAAGTTGGGTTCGTCTTTTGTTCCTCTCTGCTGTGTAATGTTCATCGCCCATTCATTACTTTACTGGATCCATGTAAGATTGTGTTATTGACAGTGAGAGATCCAGATTTATCGGTCTAATGGGGTTCGCCCTGTTCAACTAAGGTCGGTGCGCAATGATGGTAGCCGTCCACTGAGGTGTCCAGAAGATGGCGAGAGAGTGCTGTTGCAGAGATGAATCGCTTCCGATAATTTAGGTCTTTAGAGAATAGAACGAGGTCGGTTAATTTCCTCAAAACTGCTTGTTAAACACTCAAGTCATCCAAAGGCGAGCTACCACCCCAACGATTGATGAGAAGCAGTCGGCTGTCCCACCTTCCTCTTTGACTGGCAGTCCAAGCTAACTGCAAACACCCTCAAAGGGCTCGTTTGCGTATACGCCCTTAGCGTCACTGATTTGTGTTGATGGCACTCCAGCCCCTCCCTTTGGCATATTTCCAAGTAAGCAGGCTGTGCAAGCATTGCTCCTCTGGTGACATGGCAATCATCATGCGGAGGTCACATGCTTGTGGTCACGATCAACATTGATAGATAAGTAGCCTCCAGGCGGAGCGGTCTGTTCCTCCGTGTACAATTTGTGGCTGCAATGTCAGTAGCGGTGTGCCAACAATTTCGTAAAGGACTGCACAAGGTTCAGCGTTCACCTCTCCCTACTTAGCGTCATTTAACGCCAATGATGATTTTCTGCTCCTTCCATGGCTCAAATGCTTTAAGAGTTTTTGATTTCTTACTCACCACAAGCCAAGTTAAGGCACCACTTGGCTGTACGATGAGGGTTTCTTTGTCGTGTGAGGGATAATTGCATCAACGCTTTTCCTATCTGTCGAACAGCTGAGGTTCATTTTAGGATAGCTTACGCTTAGACGTGGTGACGTAGGGAGCACGCAAGTGGTGACTGCAGTTGCAGAATGCTATTGCTGCAAAGCATCAATGCGTCTTGGCTTTCTGTGCTTAATCCGCTGACTGGAAGCAGCTGAGGAGGAGTGGACGCTAACTGGGCAAACACAGACATTCCAATAGTCCTCTCCGAAGGACAGCTGACGTCGCTCTCTGATTGATAGATGCTAGAAGGTGGTTTGGTTAATGCTGGACTAAAATAGAATGCGAGGTAGGCAGCTGGCTGACCCATTAAACGATACACTGGCACTAGCCTGCGTCATGATTCTAGCAGCAAGCGTGACTCATTTGACGTGTCGAGCTAATGTTTTATTATCCGAAATCACTCCAAGGGCATCACATCGATTTTAACTCTCTTGTTCCACCCTTTATGAGCGTAAAATGAAGTCCTAATATGGTCAATGTTGCCCATTTTGGTGCATAACCATCACTTTTGGTGTTGTCTCTTGTACTTGCAGTCAGTTGATACGGCGTTTCTTGTCGACTAGCGGACCAGCTACCCGATATTGGGTATGACGATAGCTACACGTTAACCGGGAACTGCCGACGTACGTCCCTCCTTACTCACTGACGATTTTACATTGCCCTTTGCCCGATTTGACTTAAATGGGGGTCAACAAAGCCTTTGGTGTAGCACCAAATTTCATTTAAATCAGCCTCTAGGATAAAGAGAAGAGGATTGTGGAGAGAAAGAGCTGTTTGAGGAGTCGGCTCTTAAACACAAGAACAGCAAAAGATCCGCTGAGGTCCTTCACAGCTCTGTTTGATTCTGGATCAGCGCCTTGGCTCCACAGGAATCAGGTGCAGGGCAGAAAGACCATCAAAAAATGACGGCAATGAATTGGTGGAGGAGGAGAAGGTGGAGGAGAAGGGTGGGCAGGTGGTGCATAAAATGGGAGGAAAAGAGCGTTAGAGCGCGAGCATTTTACTTTCGCCAACAGCAGGCAAGGGATTCTTGATCAACTGCAGCATGAGTTGGAGCAAGAGTTGCTATGTAACACCTGCAGTGTGAGTTGAGGAGGAGGAAGGAAAGAAGAAAGTACAATTGTGTGGAAGGGTGAGTGAATGACTGGCCTTCCACATACCTGCTCATCCACAATGACTAATCAGAACAAGGACAAGGCAGGAGAACAGAGTCTCTAGTGGTCGGGTAGACTCAAGTTTAATTGGCTGTAAAGCTTATCACACCTCACGGATCTCATTGGCCCTCCAATCCAGAAGCCTGAATGTGAATTTGGCCAGATGGGCGTCAATAAGCGAGAAGTGCTGAAAAGAGGAAGACTCTTAACTTCTCGATTCAAGGTCTTCATAAAGCTCTATCAGCTGTAGCCCCATGAAATAACTAGTAGCAAACATCCAACCAACCAATGTCGTTGCTTACCTCCTGGCACACCTGCTACGTATACGCTTTGTTTAAGCATGTGCATCCCGTAAAGAGAAGAAGATTGCGGGTCTAAAGGGTTGAAGCCAGAAGAAGATTTCGAGATTGTGACCCATCATTCGTGTCATATTCAACGCGAAGCATCCTACTCAGGTCGACATCAGAAACGATTCCGTCAATCGTGGTTTAAATGCGCCTCAACCAATGCGCGTGGAGGCATTTACACCGGCGACTCATTTTGGTTGCTTCGAAGACATTATTTGAGAAATTGGTAGAGTTAAGCCCAACCATTACCGACAACCATGGCGATGGTGGGTGAAAGCTCCAGACAGCTCACCTTGGTCATGCGACTATCATCTCAAAAAGAGGGGTTAGTTTAGACAAAATGCGGATCGATGTCCATCTCCTTCGTTGGGGACCCAGTAAAAGGAACACGGTGGTGAGGATCAACTATTTCATCACTAACTAATGGGGACGGATGCCCAGGCGCCCTCTTATGTCGGCATATTCGCTATGTATATGCTTGGTTGAGTATTCATCATTGCTAGCCGTGAAGCATTCGGCGAACACGCTTTTCACTACGGAAGCGTCGTCATCCTCCTTCAAGGGCGATATGGACTCCCAAAGGCAGCATAACCCTCATCACTCTGCTTCGCTCACTGCATCACCAGCAATTGAGAGTATTCGCCACTTGCTCTCACTCTACTCGTCTTAAGCAAACAATCCAAGGAGGAAGGGAGTAGCAAGGAACCTGCGGCATATTGAAGTAAATTGATTGGAGAACGAAATTAAATGAAGGACCGCAATCTATTTTCTCCTGTCACGAGTAGCGCACAGCTGCCTGTCCATGCAGACCAACAAGCGAGTTCATTTTCGATAAACTGAGTGAATGAAAGATGGACAACGTTGTTATGCCACCGATGCCAAAAGTGCTAAACAGCTAGCCCATTAATCGTGGGAGCAGAAGACGATATGACTTCGTTGCAGAGAAATCGTCTATTACCGACAACTCAAACGAACCCACGGAGAGGTAGTACCCGCCTATGCCAACCTCAAGCATCTCCTCATGGG
This sequence comes from Taenia hydatigena, assembly GCA_036345935.2. Classification (NCBI taxonomy): domain Eukaryota; kingdom Metazoa; phylum Platyhelminthes; class Cestoda; order Cyclophyllidea; family Taeniidae; genus Taenia; species Taenia hydatigena. The sequence continues at coordinate 30,238,254 of JADWOT020000001.1, read as the reverse complement.
ATCCTGTGTTTACCAAACGCGTCTCATTTAACCAAGATGATTATTTTATCCAACAAATGTATGCTACAAAGGAGCCGATGCAAAGGCGCGGCTAAAGCGCCATCAACGTTGGTGGATTATGTGGTGGTTGATCTGGCCGTACAAATTGGCAGGCCAGCGTGTGTGCCTCCATCTTCGGCTAATTAGAGCGTCACTTATTAAAGGGACAAAGCGATGCAGCGATAAAACTAGTTCCTCTATAATTGTGCTTAACCTTCATCACTCTACCACATTTATCACATTGTTAGTGATGGAGAAAGTTGCCTCCATGCACACACTCCATCGCACTCATGCGGATGCGTTGGCGCACCGCTGCTAAATTTACAGCCGGGAATTTCACACCGTAACAACTCGCTCTGCCTGGAAGCTAGTTCTTTGCGATTGTAGCAACCGCAACATGATGTTCCAGCCAAAAAGAAGCAGTGCTTGCACAACCTGCCTACTTGGAGATTCGCTGAAGTAAAGATACAGGTCTGTGGCCATTGATGGTTGATGCGGTGGTCAATCCGACTAGTAACTGATTGCTCTTGACCTCTGAGTGGTTGACAGCAGACTTGATTTTCGGCGGAATTGCAAACACCTCTAGCGTCTCGATCTCCTAGCATCCATCGATGCCATCGCCTTCCTATTTCCGGTAGGTGTCTCTTCAGAACAGATACAAGTGGCATCCGTGCTCCACCCCACAGCAATAAAGACACCAATGAGCGATTTACACCTCCGTGCACGCCATCAAAGAGCGTTTTAAGGTTACTGTGAGTTAAAGTGGGCAACGATTCCATCAATGAACCTAACAGTATGTAAAGAGACTGCATTTCGTTTCTTAGTTCACGTCTGTCAAGAATCCTTTGTTTCGTCCATGTTTCTGATTTATCAATGTCTCATCAAGTGGTCCGCACATTATGTAAATACACCTTCCAAACATATTAATTGTAGAGTTTTGAGCATCAGTTGAGAAATCTCTTAGACTGCTTAACATTGATGTAGTAGGTGGGGCCGAACTGGGTGCTATTTGAGTTGACAAGGATGCCAGCTTGCTAAATACTAGCTAGCTGACTTGATGACAGGTGGACAAACAGTCCAACTGGTATTTGCGCATTCCATGGTTAGTTGGCCAGTTCTCTGGCTAGGTGAATAGAAGGGCTAGTTTGCTCGTCAGCCTCGAATGCACGCAGGCGACTTGCCATAGCTTCTCTCACTAGATGGGTCGGCGTTCATCCAGAGAGAATTCACTGCAAGGTGATTTAAATGACTGCCATAGCACACTTAGGAACTGCATTTATTTTAAGCTCACAATTTATTCTGTTAACTCTACTTGGACACTCTAGCAGGTTAGTAATGCAGTCCATGTCTTACTTCAAATAAAACCAAGCTTTCGTAGGCATACTTTTCAATTTTAAGCCAACTTTCATGATAGGCGTTGCACCATTAGCTGATTAGGTAAAATAAACGGGGACTAACAGAACTGTGCTGGGTCCCTGAGGTAAAGCATTATCCTGTGACTGCGTGGTACCTGTGGCTAGAGAGTTGTCACTGAAATGCACCAAGTGTGGAGCACTTGGGAATAAGCCCAACCATCATTCATCACTGCCACTTAGACGTGGTAGGTGTGTTGCAGAGCTCGACAATCCACTCGAGCTCCTCGATTCCTCCAAGGAACATGAAAACCTTCCTTCTTGAAGTTATGGACATTGTCCTGCTAAACTAACCTAACATGACCTGTCAGCATGTTGAATTCAAATATTAAAATGTGATCCATTTACTTGGCCTTTTATTCCTCTTATCAGGAGGTGGGAGGGGGCTACAAGACTAAGAGATGGATTTACTGAGCTACAGATTAATTTAATCCACAAAACTCAATCCTAATCTTCCAACTGGACGATTACCCTACTGTAGGCGCCAATCTCTCTCCTCATCTTTCTCATTCTGCCTTCAAGCCAACACATTTCATAACACTATTAATACTAATTGGTCTCTTTATTGCATTAACCTTGGATATGATCCACATGGATCCTCAAATTAAGCTTATATTTCTCACTTTGCCTGGATCTCCTACAAAGCCTCACAGCACGGCGGCCACAGTAGATGTTCAACTCTCTGGACCTGCATTAATCATGCTAAATCACAGAAAATGTACAATATTGCAAAGTGGGTGCATATGAAATCACAAGGCTGTTTCCTTGGTTGGGAGCCGATTTCCTTTCTGCCCCTCTCTCCTCTCACTTTGCCACACCCTGTTGCATGTTTGCATGGTTCAAACAGAGCTTTTGTCATGTCAGTGCCTTCTTTTCACCTTTCTTGTGGGCAGTACCAGGTTGAAGGCAATGGCACAAGCATTGGTGGTGGTTGAGGAAATGTGGATGGCGTATGTCGATTTCCTCCTTGGAATCCCTACATCGTCAAACATGTCAAGAGATCGCGTGTGGGCCAGCTTAATCGACATCTAAAGTCCAAAAGCCGGAGGTTGAAACTCCTCGCGATTTCTCTCCCTGAGACACCCATCTGGACACGTTTATCACCAGAAGCCTCAGTCGATTCGACATTAAGATCTGCGCAGGGTGATAGTCTCCATACTCGGGTGGATAGTGCACCCAACGCAGATAGGTAGGTGGGTGGGTAAGAAGTCGGTGATCTGCTCAGCTTATCACACGAATGTCCTTCCCTGCTAACTTAGATGGGCAGTAAAGCTTGCACCACCTGCAAATAGAGTAGCTAGATTGTGGTCCTTCGTTCACATTCTTTTTTAACAAATCCTTGAGCAGTGTGACACTTGACTTTCCTCCCTCATTACGATAGAGTGAGGGCAGGCAGAGCGAGTCCTTTTCTCCTTTGAGGGTAAAAATGATGCCAGTTCTGTGTAAAGAATCGTATTCGTCGAACGCTCTTCGTCTAACCTTGAGAACTACTTAGTCCAGCGTATAAATATTACAAATGTGTCTACTTGACGAAGCCGCTCGTGGTCTGCATCCATTAGTGGATGATGTAGTGCATTGGATGATCAGGCCGTTCGTGTCAGCAGAGCTGCACGTGTGCATGTATCTCTGCCTCCTCGCAGCAGCATCTGTCACAAAGGCGACGACAAAGTGGTGACAGCACCAGGTCTTCTCATACGTCCTTCATCCTTATCAAGCTACCTCGTTACTCATGCGACTAGTAATGGAGAATGTCCCCCACCTACATTTAAGCTACTCGGTCTCAGAAAGCGATGGTTAAGTCGGATGGGATGAACGCCAAACCTATTGCAGTATGCCAGGAAATCGACCATGGATAGCTACTACCCACCAACTAAACTCCTCGCCATGTTAAAGGTCGCCGACACTACGCACGAACAGAAGGGTCTAACCGACATTTATTTGTGCACGTTCATCCACAGGAGAGTTTAGGTCTAGCTAATTGGCCACATCCAACTTTTGCGGGGGTCAGATCTGCTCCAGAGCAAAGTTGAGCATCTGCACTCATCCATCTCGGCTGCATTCATGCACGCACCAAACATTCCAATCATTTACGAAGCATGCGTTCTATGGTTGGCTTATCTTTGCATTTACGTGGACCTTCTTTCAACCGGCCATCAATCCATCCATCCACATGCTACTCGTACATCATCCGTTCAATTCATTTCTTGTTCTTTTACCCATCGATTTGTGCGTCTAGCCACAGTAGCCATTCAGCTACTACATTTTCCTTAACTACTTCAGCAAACCATCTCGTCCATTAGTCCTTTCAAGCATCCTGCCCGATTGTATTCCTCGTTGTACTTTGGGTTCAACAACCTCTGCCTAACATGTCCAATACAAGGAACGAGAGGGGACAGTTCTCTATCTGCTGAATTCGCTAAAGGCAGCAACAAACACGAACGAGGTTACTGTTCATAGGAAAGGCAAGATGGAAGCAGAGAAGACGAAGGCGTCTTTGAATGGAGAAGGGTCTAATGTCAGTGCTGGGGGGAGCCGACTGCTGACAAATGTTACGCACTAATATTTTATTTGAATAGGTCTACATCGCGACTTATTCGGCGCAGGTGCAGTGCGAGGTTTCATTTCTCAGGTTTCTGATCCGCTTGGTCACCTTTCCCCACATCCGAAGCATGCAGATGCTCAAATTCTCTCTGGGTCGGCTTTGGCTCCTACAAAAGTTGAATGTGGCTAAGTAGTTAGACCCAACTCCTCCTGTGGATGGACGCGCACAATGTGGATGGTAGCTAGCCCTTTCCACTCTGGGTGCTGCCCGTGGGCTTCGATTCGGTGAGGGTGTTGTGCTTAGCGTTTGTTGGCAGCAGCTTCATGTGGTCGGTTCTCTGATAGACTGTTAAATTTTATAAACCATTTAAACTTGTATTGGGAAGCGTACTATTTGAGTTGTGGATAGCACATGCTACTAACGAGTCATTTGAGCAGATACTGCCACTTGCTAATTTCCAAAGATGTTTCTGTTTCTACTGGTGCTTGCATGAATTTGAAATCACTTAGAGGCCAGCGTCACACATTTTTCTATCCAAATTTCCTACTTTTGTATTAAAGGATTATAAGTTGCTTCTAAAAACGCTAAAAGCGATTGTATTATGCTACCACAAGTTGTGAGAGGAGGACCACCAGATTCTACAATGTAGACCATCTCTTAGGTGATGGAAAAGACCTTTGTACTCAAATGCGTAATTAAATAATGTGAAATTTAATTGTTTATGTGTTTTGAGCTTCGTTTATAGCACCCGTGATGAGTGATTTTGTGCGTCGGTCCTCATACTAGTTTTTGAGTTAAAAGCAATCAGTCCTGGGTCAGAATTTAAATGGCTTATGATATTTTTTGCTACCTATTGATTGTTAGGTGTCTCAAAGATCTTGTTTGGTTCATTCTTGCTGGATTACTTGTGCTAGCGGCATTTGATTGTGATGTGCCTTTTCGTTCCTCGTTCATCGAAGTGATGGCGCTTCCCCCTTCTACTCAACTAAGCACCTTCCTTTAGGCTTACAATTAAATCGAAGACGACATCCTCCTATTTATCTTTAAGAGTCACAGCAATGAGTCATGAGCCGTATTTGGTTGTAGTCTTTAGAACTTGATTTGCTCTAATCGTATCTGCTAGGTGAAACCAGTTACCAACAGTTGTAGCGGTCAAGGAGTGGGCTTTACACGCAACGCCTGTCAGCGTGTCCGTCTAACAACCATCTCGAACACGGAGGCAGTGTCGAACTAGCTGATGGAACACTTGGATGCCTTTGCCACTGCTTGAAATGGATATTAAGGAGGACCTTGTGGGTTGCATTCCTCCCCTGCTTCTTTACCCAGAAGATTCCATCACAGGTTTACTGATCCCACAATAATAGCGTTTTACTGCCGCGCCTCTTTGGCCATCATTAAGAACCTACGTGAAGGAAACGATTGTCAGCCATAGGAGGCATCTAAGATCTATGTGGTCTGGTGCTACTTGCGTTATTTCAGTAGTGCATGTGCGTGCTTCTAACGTCTGCCTACTGGAGTACACGGGAGAGCCGTGCACAAGCCGCTGTGTGAGAAGGCTCCTGCTCACCACTAGAGTGTGCTTATTATTCTTGGTATGTAAACGAAACGAGCGCTAGAAGCATGTGATGACAATGTGAAGGCTGCAACCAACATGGCCTTTTCGAATCCTGATGCATCAGTCAGCGCAACATGCTTGACGAGAAGTACAAAGAAGACAATCACACAATGATTGCATTTGCTGTGAATTGGTTGCTTGTGTTAGCCTTATTGGAGAGTTTACTGCTGTGCGTTGCTGCCCCTATCCTACTCGTATTTAAAATAGTCGGTTAACGAGGTAGTTGAGCAGCTGAACGGGTCGAAGCATGAATGCTAACGAGTACTCAAGAGAGGTAAGGATGAGTAGCATGAGTGCTTTAAATGCAAGTGCTATTGAGTGCTCAGATGGTAGCTGGGAGCATAGGTTTCAATTTGAGATAATTGAGCACCTAGGTGGAGGAATAAAATGATAGTGTCCTGCTTCTCACAGTCTAGCTACTTCAGTCATGAGTCGTCCACACGCCCATCTTCCCATGCAAGCAAACGAGCGAACTGACCAATTGGTGGACAGTCTAGTAAGACGTCATGTTTATGTCCGACACCTCAAGCAAACATACGTCGAGGTGGTGCTCGTCTACGTCAACTTTAAACATTACACCATGAGCTTGTACGTCCAAACTTGACTCAAAATAAACTAGAAGGCTGAATATCCGCCACCCTCTCTCAGCCGTCTTAAGTGGCGTGCACATCTGTCCATGGAGGAGTGGCGAATCCTACTCCATTAATGCAATTGCGGTCAACTTGCGCAGGAGGTTAAAGAGGATCCACTAATTACACCTCGTGACGATGAAGTGAATATTCAGCTGCCATTCTCCGAGACTCTGGCATCCACGATGTCTGAAGGATATTTTGTACTAGAAGGAGGTGCAATGATCACGGTACTGGCTGCCACTAAAGGTGTGTTGTTTGGAGGGGATCTATACCTCGTAAACCAGTGGATCGGTTACCAAGAACACTGAAAACATGCCCATTAGTAGCACAGACTGAAATCTCGTGACCGAATAAGTTTAGGAAGTGATCAGTAAGCAGGTCTAAGCACAGTAATTGGCAACGAGGCAGAAACGACTACGGCTGTGCAAGTTGACTGTAATTGCACTGCCCTATGGACGGCCTGACACGCCTCTTAAGTCAGGTGAAGGAGAAGGGCAAATGTTCAGGCTTGTAGTTCATTATGCAGCGAAGTTGGATGCACTAGTCCATGGTGTAATGTTTGAAGCTGATGTAGATGTGTACCAACCCTCCATAGGCTTGTTGGAGTTGTCGAAAATTGACAATTTCTCTGCGACAGAGTCATGTCATCTTCGCCTCGACGATTGATGAGCCAGCCATATAGCCCTTCCAACACTCCGGTGACTTGATGATGAGGTCACACAACTAATGCATCTGCGAGACGTCTTTCCGTGCCCATCTGCCAATCAGTCAGCTCGCTTGTTCGCTTGCGTGGGAAGGTAGGTATGTGTGCGGCTCATGACTGAAATAGCTGGACTGTGGAAAGGAGACCGCAACAAGACCGGAAAGGCCCTTGCTGAGTGTAGTGCGTTTTCTAAATGAGGGAAAATCTAGGAATGCTTAGAAGTTGCTTCAAGTACTGCAGCTCATCAAGAATAGCGATTGTGGCACCCACCCGTTCCCCTCTTTAAGAAGTCCAGCTCTCTCTGCCTTCCCTTCTTCTACTCACTCATCCGATCCTGTGATACCTTAACAAATCTTTACTAATCAATTCCTTAAAATCAAAAGCCATGTTCTTAGTTCCCGTTTGAGTATTTAACAGTATCTGCATTCGAGACTCTCATGCTACTCATCTTAATCTCTCTTAAGTACCCGCTGCTCATTTATCATCTGACCCGTTGGTCTGAACCAGCTATCGCGTTAATCAAATATCACAGGCAGTGGTAACTCAGAGGAAGTCAGGGACAGCTACTCACAGCAGTAGAGTCTGACGAGCAAGGAAATAAGAAAAATTCTCCCTTATTTGTTCTTTTCTGTCTCATATCTCCCTAGTGGGTCCTAACACCCCTGAAATTACGAGGATTCGCTTAGTCGGAAGAACACCTCTGTGGGTATCACACTTGCAAGAAGTAAGCGTAACGAATACAATAGTAAAGCCGACTAGACTGTTGTAAGGATGAAGTCAGGCGAGGCCTAGAATTTATCGGGGCTGGTAGATGTACCTTTAAAAAGTCAAGTCCACTGATGCATGACCAGGATTTGCCCATCGTACTGCCAAACGCAATACTGGAACCTTGTGCCTCAGTCAGGTGATGCCATAACTAGGCTTGTGGTCAGTAAGACGCCGCACACCCTTAAGGCATGCGTTCCCACCAAGTCACCTCTCAGGGTTTGAGCCTATCATGAGAAGCTCCCTGCTATCCCGTTGACGACTTGCAGTTGCTCATAGCTGTCAAGTAGGGGAAAGTGATGTGCTTTATCAGCTGCTTTGTTTAATCATCGCTTAGAAACGTTCACTGGCAGCTGCCACCGTAAATACTAGCCATAGCCTAATACACCCATTTTCGTCTAACTAGAGGATTGAAATCCTTTGGTTTGACAGTATCACGAACGAATGACAAGTTAGTCAAGCGGTTAACGCCTGGTTGATACCTGAGTGTGTGGGGGCCAAATGTTAGACCTGACCTGAAATGTTGCACTCACAATGTGTTGATACGTATCGATGGGGTTGGCGGCATGTGAAAAACGCAGGTGAGCTGACAACTCCCGCATCGTGACAGGGTAACCACCCAGTACAGCTAAGTTGCAATATGATAATAACGCACCTCGCTGAAGCCTCCTTTAATGACCTTTTTCCGAATTAAGGGAATGTCATCCTCCATGCAAGGTGAGGCTGCTCCTTGCACCCCATTTTCATCTTCAAGGTCAGAAGTTTAGCAACTTATCCGTAGAAGTGTCCACAATGAATTTTGCGTTTATCTGCTTTTCCTTGGCCTTCAATTCCCTACTCTGCCCGTCGCAATGGAACGGAAGTAGCCTTACGCTGCTCCCTAGTCATCTTTGCCATTATGGATTTAGTTCCCTTCCTTAACGAGAAGCATGTCTTCAGAACGGCCACCGCCTGACTAAGAGGATGGTTTAGCAAGGCAAGTGTGTCAAAACTGGTAGATCTATTTGACAGTTTGATGCGTGTCTTTACTCATCAACTCTCCAGCAGCTGCAGCAATCTCAGCGACGGTGACGATGAACACAGGAGCCTGACATCCTACCATTGCTCGTTTCGCAACAAGACTCAATTGCCTCCACGGTGACCATCATCGTGGTAGTGGCCACCATCTTCAGACATTTTGGTCAGAATTTGAAGTGTTACAGCGCAGCATTATTAGCTGGATTTGTTACACTCGATTCATGCTCGCAACAGCGACTCACATCGCCTTCCTGACAACTCGCTTCCACGCACACGAAATTCAAGTCTTTGTCTTTGCTCTTTTGAGCAATAAGCCAACCACATCGCTATTCTCACGTTTCGGTGACGTAAAGACATTGTCGAAGGGAAGCTGCTTTGCGCGTTTTGCACTCCCTAAGTGGACGTTGCACTGCTCAAATAATGCAATGCAATCAACTTGGGTTTTTCGGATCCAACCTCCTCTTCGCAATCTGAGCTCATTGTCGAACACGATCAAATTTGCCATAACGTGGGCTTTTTGTCGTAAAACAGAAACGTAAACACAAGTGAAAGTTTCAAAGATCTGATATAAAATTCTTACCTACCTTCTACTTTGATTACCTTCACAACTTTTCACTATGAAGACAATCAAAGTAGAAGGACGGGAGGAATTTCACCTCAGAGTTTGAGACTTTTCGCTGCGTTTGTGTTGATATTTTGCAACAATATCTTCCAGTTCTTTGGGCATACCCACCAATTAATTCTAATTTACCCATCTGCAATGAGCCACATCATTGCTAGCCCCTTCGTCATGAAGACATCAAGGTCTGGAGGGGTGGCATCAATGCCTCCAGAGAAAGTAGACACTGTAATGGGGTAAGCCGTGCTGGAAACTAGTCAGTTTAGCAGTTAGTAGGTCAGGTAGATGGTTTAGTCAAACGAGAATGGAGGAACTCATCGGATAGAGGCCAGAAGACAGAGGCACTGTTGCCCATTTAACGAATGAGTCAAGGTGCGACTAAGTGAATGGGATCTGGCAAGGAAATCGAACAGCGGTGAAGGCGCTTACATATGAGTCCATGTTGATGGTTACTGATGACTCTTGACCTGTGAGCAATTGTCGGAAGACTTGGGGTTCACTGGGACTGTGAAAACCCATAACACTTCGCTCTCCTGCGTCTAATCGATGCTGTAGCTTTCCTTCTTCTGGTCGGCACATTTTTGAAAATTTGGACGCCAATGAGTCACCAAGAGTAAAAGTAACAGAGAAACATCTGAGGGCACTTTTGGTGGACATCTTGCGTGTCAGTGAAGAGCGTGTGGAGGCTACCGTAACTCAGTACCCACGATTGTATCACTGATATGCAGATACTGTGTCTCGGTTCAGAGTACTTATTTGTTGATAATCCTGTGTTTTGTCTGTGAGATCCTTTAAGCGATATCCAGCCTCTTACAGCACGTTGTTGTGAACAACAATTGGCACGCTTCCCAAACTGCTTCATGCTGGTGTTGCAGTCAGATAGAGGATTGACTAGGAAGCGAGCTCGATAAATAACTGACCAACCAGCATTCATGATTGGTTTCTGGATTCACTTTGCTCTTCCCAAACCAATGAATTGAGTGCAGACAGAGGACATTCTACATTACTGATGACATGAGCGAGGTTAAGTGATGAGAATAATGCACGCTCACAGAAGGACGAATGCTATCGCGCAGTGGAAGATTCGCCGACACGCACGATTCCTTGCCGATTTTAACCACCAGAATGACTGCCGCGTTACTCGGCAAAAGAGACAGTTCGTCAAAGGCTTCATTACATCGGCGCATCTGCGATAGATATACTTAAGTAATTAGCCCTCAATGATAGACGCGAAGTGTTCGACGAATATGCTTCATGCTACGGAACCGTCGTCATCTGCCTTCGATGGCGAAGAATACTGCTCGAATCAGCATAACTCTCTCGTCACTCTGCTCTGTTTATTGTGCCAACAATGAAGAGCGCTTGTTTCTTGCTCTCAGCCCACTTGTAACAAGGGAAGCAAGGCGGTTCTACTTCTCCTACAACCATTCACCCTTATGAAAATCTAGTTCGTTCTGAGTCGGCATTATTGGTATGTGGTTCCACTATGTACTACCTCTGTCACAATCGATGACTTTCTAGTCACGAAACATGAGGCGCTCGCATACCTGCATTTCTCTCATGTGGTGACCGCAGTAATTTGGGTCGGATCTAGTGCATGACCAACTTTTCCTTTTGAGTGTTTGCCTAAAATTAACATCCTGACCTATGTGCCCTATGTCTGTGAAAATGGCATTGAAAGGCAAATGAAACTATCTGGATTCTTTTGTATGATGATAATTGGTCTACCGGACTGCGTCAGTACAAATAAAGTCTGCTTGTTGCCCACTCTCACTCTGCTCTTTCTAAGGGAATGAAAGTCGAGCCTGTGAAACACTTCTAAAAATTTGCTGGTTTGTTTACGCCTTCATGCCCGTACCCAAAGGTATCTGACCACAAAGAATCATTCCTCCATCATTCCAATTTGCAGCTTTTGTTAACCTAAAACGAGTGAATTTAGAGCAGACAGCTTCCCGTCCAACATTAAGGACCATTTCGTCAAGCACATGTAGTGCAAATGTGCCGATGTGCCGAAATGGCTTCCGATTTGTCAACGTTGGCGAATGGTTCGGTGACAAAGTGCCAACTCAATGACAATGATGACACAAAATGCGGCCCAATACGCCAAATGGGTCACCCCCGCTGTTGGAGGTAAGACATAGGTTAGGTCACGGGTTGACCACTAATGCGTCAAGTGGGGGAGGTGATGGCTAGTGGAGTGCGCGATCGCCTCCAGCATTCAAGGCATTCATGAAATCAGATAGCAACAAAAATTTCAGCACTGCTAACCCCTGACCGCATTTTGTCCAACTGGGAGGACTATTCACTCAACCACATGAAGAAAAGCTGTCCTCTTTGCGACACCGATTACCAGGACTCAAATGCGGCATCGCACAGAAACTAAAGTCTGAATCTATAAGCTGAGGACTGAGTGTATTGACATGAGAGGACTGGTAGTTGGGGACCCGACGATACAAATTGTGCCGGATAAAGGGTCTTTGGGGGCAAGCGACCTCTCGCCAACGAAGATAAATCGTACTAAATTTAAAGATGTTCGCAGTTTAAGCGATCTGCTCTAGCCGTCCTCGCCCCCAGCGAGTGAAGTACAATTAGTGTGAGATCAACTTTGGCTTTTATCTCCCCTCACTTGACTACCCTTTCCTTAAAGCGCGTATGGTGCGTGCATATAAATGACTTTCTCTGTCTTTGATGGCGTGATGAACGAGGTAGCGTGAAGGGGACTAGGCACGTTGTTGCTGCTGCGAGGCAGAGGGAGACGCCCACGCCACTCAGTTGGCCTCGCAGGTCAGATTCATGGATGCATCATTTTCCAACGTCACAACATCATCAGCTAATAGGCGAAAATAAGCAGGGACTACCAAGACTGTATTAGGTTCTCAAAGAGAAACCTCATGTTCATTCTCCATGTTGTCTGTGGCTAGAGAGTTGTCACTGAAATGCATTAAGTGCAAATCAACTGGGAATAAGGCCAATCATTAATTGTCATTGTCATGAAGACGTAGCGGATGTGTTGCAGAGCACAAGGTCTACCGTACTCCTCAATTTTATACGAAAGAACAAGAAAACCCGCATTTATAATGCTGCGTGCATTGCCCTGCTAGGCTAACTTAACAGGACTTGCATCATCTCACCATAGCCATTTAACTTTTCGGTCCTTCTCTGACCTGACTGCATTATCCTTGGCCATGCTGGCTTACATGGGCAGTAAGGCTTACGCTCCTCGCAAACAAGGTAACTAGATTGTTATTTTTGTTTACCCTCCTCTAACAGGTACATTGAAATGTGTGACAGACTCAACTTTCTTTCCCAAAAACAGTAGAGTGAGAGCAGGCGAAGCGATCACCTTTCTGTCTCAAAGGGAAATGACAACAGTTCCATGTGGAGAAGCGTGTTCGTCGAAGCGGTTGTGGTGGTGGCTGATCTGATCCGTTCTGATCAGCAGAGCTGCGCGTGTGCACGCATATTGGCCTCATAGCAGCGGCACCTATCACCTGCCTAATCACAACGATTAATCAGAACAGAGACAAGGCAGCAGAACTGACAACTGAGTCTCTGGTGATCAGACAGATTTAATTTCAAATTGGCATGGAGCTAATCACAGTTCACAGGTCTCATTGACGCCTCAACCAAGATGCCTGGAGGTAAATTTGGCCAGATGGCGCCAATAAGAGAGAAGCACCAGAAGAAAGGAGACTTTAACTTCTAGATTTAAGGCCTTCATAAGGCTGTGTCACTTGCTGCCTCATGGAATAATTAGTAGTAAATAGCCAACAAACCAGTGCAGTCGCTCACCTCATGGGTACTCTCCGAGCCAGCACAACCCTCATCACTCTGACTAGTTCATTGCACCACCAGTTGATTGCTCAAAGCTTGTTCGCATTCTGCTCGATGCAAAGAAAACAAGGTAGCCCTATCATTGCCTTAAACTTCCGCTCCCAAATAGGATCTATTTAATTATAAAGTGTCACAAAACCTATGCAACCACGTATTGCTCACCCAAATTGCTAGCTTTTGGACTACTGCAAGAGCTCAACTCACTCTTTGCTCGAGACTAAACCCGTCTAAGCGCAAACTGTCTTAGAAGAACTCCAGCTGTTCCACAGTTAAAAAGAAGGTTGATGCACTTATCCTTCACACGACAATGAAATCCTCATCGTACAGCCAAACGTAAGACCAAAATCTATCCATCAGTCAATTAATGCTTTAACTTGGCTTGTGGTGAACAAGAAATCAAACACTCCCAAGACATTTAAGCCGTGATAGGAGCAGTATCCCATCATTAGAGTTAAAGGATGCTAGGTAGGAGAGGCGAACGCTGAACCTAGTGCAGTCCTTAATGGACTTGTTGGCACACTGCTACTGACATTGCAACCCAAAATTGTGCACAGAGGTACAGATCGCTCTACGTGGAGGCTACTTATCCATCAATGTTGATCAAGACCACAAGCATGTGACCTCCGCATGATGATCGTCCTGTCATTAGAGGAGCAATGCTTGCGCAGCGTGTTTACTTGGAAATATGCCAAAGGTGAGGAAGGGGCTGGAGTGCCATCAACACAAATCAGTGACGCTAAGGGCAAATGTGCAAAAGAGCCCTTTGAGGGTGTTTGCAGTTAGCTTGACTGCCGGTTGGGTAGAGGTGAGTGGGACTGCCGACTGCTTCTCATCAATCGTTGGGTTGGTAGCTGGCCTTAGGATGACTTGAGTGTTTAACAAGCTGCTTTGAGGAAATTAACGGACCTCGTTTCATTCCCTAAAGGCCTAAATTTTCGGGAGCGATCCATCGCTACAACAGTACTCTCTCGCCATCTTCTGGACACCTCAACGGACGGCTACCATTATTGCGCATCGACCTTATTTGAACAGGGCGAATCCCATCGGACCGATAAATCGAATTCTCTCACTGCCAATAACATGATCTCACAAGGATCCAATAAAGTAATGAATGGGTGCTGAACACTACATAGCAGAGAGGAACAATGAGTTAAATCCAACTTGAAGCACTGAGGGACGAATTGCAACTAGCCAAAGAGGTGTGCTCCATCCTGTGCAATTGCCGGATACAATGGCAGTATTATGTAAACGCGCTCGGAAGGGCATGCAATGAGTTTGGCGCTTGTCTCCTCCTCCTTGGCTTTTGTCTTCCTCGAGATGAAAGGAGAGAGAACAAGTAGAGGGCAATTTTCGTCGACGATGTGGCAAATAAGGTATAGTGATAAAGTTTGAGCTCGTTTGACAGAAAACACTCCTCGCTTGAAGGTGAATGATGATACTTGTGCATAAGGGTGGGCATCCATCAAATGCTTTTGGCCAAAGAGAACGGTTCAGTCTACCACCTCTACTTCAGTTATGCCGATATATCGAAACAGGCAGCGATCCATCAACATTAGCAAGTGCCGATGTGATTACAGCAGAACCAGCGACGACACTACTCCTTGTCTTTCGGACGACGATATAGAGAGGTATTTGATTTCATACCGATACTCTACGTCCGAGAATCTCCCATCAACAAAGCCGTCAATATCAACACTAGCATCTGGCTCTTAACCGTAGCCGATGCAGCCAGAGGTGCCAAAGACGCGCGATTAAGCGTATACAACTGTGCTTTCCTTCTCGTCCCTGAAGTCAGCGCTGCCCCGACCTCAAGAAAGGACGTTATGTCCTCATTATGGCAGCGAGAACCAGGACCTGAAAAACACATGCCTTTGGGAGTGTGTTGATGCATTGTTTGGAAAAATTGAGGAAATCGCTCTTAACAGCATTTGGGTTACCTGTTGGTCACCCCATGTGGACCCTTTAATGTGGCCGAAATGTGATCTTTACTGGATTACTCGTTGGCGTGCAGGCTATCAGTGCGATTAGTTGATCGTGTTCACGCAAATAATTTGTCCTCTACCTTTTTGAGAGGATAGTCGCATGATTGGGATGAGCTGTCGGAATATTTCCGTCCACCATCGACATGGATGGGTCTAGCTCTGCCAATTCCTAATAAATTTTTTAATAGCGCAGAAAGAGGGCGCCACCGGAACTGATTTTTTTCATGTTAGGCAAAACATATTCAAACTACAATTGACGAAACCGTTTTCGATTTTGATCTGAGTAAGGCGCTTCGCGTTAAATGTGACACAGACGACGATTTACAATTGCACAACCTCCATTCTTCTCTCCTTCTTAGATTAACACCCTTCCCATATTTACGGAGGACTCACGCTCAAATGAAACAATCCGTTGCAGTAGTGTAAAGACAAAACATTTGGACGATCGAGGCTACACATTGACACCATGGATTTGGGAACAGGCTAGCATCATGAGGTTGTGAAGTAACTTCCACATGATTGTCCAATCATTTTGAATGTTTTTGAGGAAAGTGAAGGATTCCACGTCGTCTAAGAGTCCGAATGCTGCAGTACCCTTGCCAAAGTGAGGTGACAGCAGCATTGCTTGCAATCCATTGACCAATCATATGTACAAGAGCAGTTCGTCTAAACCTAACCTCTATGCAGAGGAGATCGTCGCATGTCTACAGTGAGAAGTCGGTTTCAGCATCTATACAATCCCAATCACGTCATTAGGCCACTTTGCGAGGTACTTTGATCGGGAAATCAGTGGACTCCTGTCAGCGTTACTGCCCGAAGACCACGACGGCGACAGACTACTTAGGCCTTGCTGTAGGCACCAGTCTAGAGCTGGCTTGAGCATCACTGCAACCACTGGAATGCCATATAGCCTTCACCATCTTGTGGCAGTTGACATGAGGAGAAGGCTAAAACAATGAGAAGTGTGGCCGTTGAGCCACGGATCATGCTAAATCCACGATCTGAATCCCTCCACCTACGCGACTGCAATGCACTTAGCACCTTTAAATCCCAAGCAAATTTAAGACACCACACATGCACAAACAAATCACAAAATCAGACAACTTAACGAATGAGACTTAGCAGCCTTACACTTTTAACCTTATAAATACATAACTATACCTCTTACTCCTCCTTCTCCTCCCTCTCCCACATCGAACTCATTCTCATCATCCCAATCATTCTTACAAGACAACTCTTCACAAGTTCAATCTCTTTATTGATTTGTTGGCCGCATCGTTGCAATTTAATTTTTGGGCGACCTGATTGCGACGCTGTCGGACGGAGAAATGGTCTACGCAGCATTTCTGCTTGCGTACGTGAGCTTCGCATTGCTCAATTGGAGCAGTGCAACGAGCATCACTCCCTCCCTACTTCGCCAATAATTACGCCGTCTCGTACGTCTGATAACGAAGGAACGTGATCCGAGGGAGCATCACCAGTGCTCAGTTGGAGTAGAGGTGACACCGTGCAGACGCCATCAACAGAAGCTGCCGTCGGCCTCAGTGGACCAGGATGCAACTAGCTTCGCAACGCCATCTCTTTCCCCTCAACTCACATTACCGGCGATGCTTGCATGACAACTGCATCCAGTCAATCTAAACTTGTTAAGGTCAATCCATCTGCAGCAGCTATCCACACTAACAAATAGTATAATTGGGACGTGTAAAAATAAACTTACCAAACAAAATGCTTCAAATGGTAGCACTACAGCAATTAATACAAACTCGAACTTGGTAGTCCTTTTGTTCGTCTATAACAATGATTCAATGCGAGAAATCGCCATCACCACACGAGGAGACGTTGAGCCAGCAGAAATGTCAGTCGAACCACCGCGTCGTCACCTTAGAGCGAAGCGTCAATTGTGGTCATGGCAACGACAATTAAAAACAAGAGATAATTTGTGTGATAAGAGAAGCGCAATAGCAAGCACAATTAATGCAATTTTTTGCGTGCATTAAATTTTGCGAAGTGGGATTAGTGGGTTAGCGATGCCACGCATAATGACAAATACAACAATACATATCTTAGCGCAAATATTTTAAGCACCAAATTTATATTTAACTGAGATTGTGATGTGCATACTTGGAGCTGCTTTTGCTACTAAAATGTGGTACTGCTGAATGTGAATTATTTGATCTCACAATTATTATCTGACATCTTGCATTGGCCCGCAGATGTGAACTCATATCCTGGCTACTTACGGCAGGGTGGAAAGGATGGCGTGGAAACAATTTTGTGAATGAGTCTACTCACCCATTACCAGACCTGTTCGCATTCGTTACCGGACCGTAGCAGTTATGTTGCGGTGTGGGAGGGATTAAGCTTGCGAATAGTTGCTTTTGAGAGATAGTGCGTCGTGGTCATTGCTACGCAACGGTACGCTATTGTTTAGCCACTCCTTTGTGTTTATGCTCATTTGACGGCTGGCCAATCACTCTAGTTTAGAATGTCGTTGCACAATTTTGGCGATCTTATGCAGAGTGCGAAGCATTAGAATAAGATGGTAGCCGATGGTTAAAGGAGATGTAGTACATTGTTTGTTGGAACCGCCGGTTTCGGCCAAGGTCACAGAGGTGGCCGTACTGCCCTAGCTGCGTGGGCTGGCCTCCGGGCCATGCCAGCAGTCTATTTTCCTCAGTCCGTTGAATATATGTAAACATGTATATTCTGCTATAGCATTCTGTCTTCTTTTGCCTTCGAGGAAGCCTCGGGACGCTACAGGAGAGGTAATGCTAGATGTGAGGTGGAAAGAGCACATCGGGAATGAGTATGCCCATTAAATTGCTATATTGCAGATGTCTGTCGCATAGTCGATAAGCTGCATCGCTGACAACCCTGCTCACTCATTTCTTACTAGAACTGACACCGTTGATCAATATTTTAAAGTGGTGGCGCCTCTCACACCCACCCACTCACCCAATCCACTAATGCTCGTCTCATTACCACCCACCCCATCCTGCTCGCATAGAAGGCAAAAAGAAGGCATTGCTGTGTCACAACTCTGTTAGCACGATACAATCATGCTATGGGGAGTGGGGAAGAGGGATAAGGAGAAAGGGAAAAAAACGAGGTGAGTGATCCCTAACAATTTAAATAGCAGAAGATGCGCCATCTTCCTGCGCGTTCTCCTCTTACTCCAGGTTGATGTTTTGGCCCTAAAATAACCAATGGAAGAAGAGAAGGGTGAGGATGCAAAATGAGGAGGAGGAGAGCGTATGAGTACGGAGAGCTTACGGGGGTGTTGAGCATTCCACTCTCGCCACCAGCGCTCAGCTATAAGAAGGAACAAAAACATGCAGATGTGGCTAAAGCCTGTAAGTTAGGTGGTTTAGATTGAAAATAAAGCTAATGCTACTGCTAGCTGCCCAAACACTAAAAGCAAGTCAGCTGAATGACGTATAATTATGGACCAAGTGATTGAGCACAAAGGCATGAAGTAAGTCTTGAGCTAGAGCCACTATGCAACTCTTACAAAGTGGCTTGACCTGTACGAGGTGGAGGAGGAGGAGGAGGAGGATAGAAGGGATTGCGACTCACTTGGATCGGTGCCTAGACACACGGCCTCAGTGGCCGGTGCAACCTCCTCGTCACGAAGAGAAGAGATTGCATAAGTGGTTGCCTCCCGGTCCACTGAGGCCGGTGGCAGCCTTCGGTGGTGGCGCCCATAGGGTCTCACCTCAACTCCAACTGAGCGCTGGTGGCGCTCTCCCGCTGGCGAAATGGACACACTTACAGTCGACAAGGGTTCCAGCGATACCAACAATTGCCCACAGGTACGACCATGTGAGTAGGTTCAGCGCACTGCTCAAATTGAGCAGGGCCAAGCTCACATACGCGAGCAGAAATACGGCATACAGCACTCCTTCTTTCGACAACATCGCGAGTAAGTCACGGAAATATGAAACTGGCGACGATGCGCCTGACATATTGATCGATGGATTGAAGACGACAATTTGAAATGCACGTGACAGCGTGCATTGAGTGTATCAGAGTGGTCGCGAGTGACTGAGAAATGCAGGGTTTTGTAAGCGATCTGGACAAGGAGAGAGTCGACGACCAAATAGCTGCAATTAATGTAGACAGATTAAAGCACATTAAGTGACATGCGGTGTAGAGAACTAAATACCACTCCGAGTCATGCTTTTCTGTTACTGTCGTGGTGTTAGGCTTCGAGGGTGATCTGGATAATAAGAAAGCTAAGGGCAGAATTGAGGGGTCTTCGTGGATCATGTCCAGTGGTAATGCAATAAGCGGAGTGAACGAACAAAAAGTCAGCGATAAGGAAGAGATGATGCAGTCATCGGTAAAAGGTGTTCCAGCAACTCATTTCCCTCTGTCTGTTGAATATATGCATTCTACCCTGATATTCGCCTTCTTTTGAATTCAAGGGACACTTCGAACCCCACAGTAAGGAGCTGGCTTGGAAGTGGGATTATGAGCAGAAGGAGAAGAAAGAGGAGGAGAGGGAGAAGGGACCGCATTGACAAAGTCACAAGAGTGGGAGATTACGGGTGCGATTCTTAGCCCTAACATTATCTGTGGCTCAGTAAACATGCATCATACTCCCTTAGCCTTCTCATGTCTCCTCACAGAGGAAATCAAAGAGTTTAGATCATTCCACACAAAAGGTAATCCAGTTAAATTGTTGAGCGCTCCCACCCCTATCATGATCAACTATCCCAGCAGAATCGAACTCGTTTTCACAATTGCATTGGGGTTAGTGGCAGATGAGGTAAGTTCAGACAATTAGCAGTCATGTCATGACAGCTGCCACACGAAGCAGAAGCTCAGGTAGCACTCCACTAAACAATAAAACTGTCAATGTGGTTGATGCTCAAATCAGGAAGTAATTGCAAATTTGGCTACTGTGCCACAGCGTCTACGTGTAGTGGGATGTGCAGACATCGCAACCGAAAATCGCCATCTGAAAACGTAGCTTACAACCGACCAACCAACAAGATGTTAAGCGGAATTTTGCACAAATGCGCATCTTGTGTAAAGGTGAACGACACCTGCAAGACCATGTGAGTAAGATCAATCCATTGCTCCAATTGAGCAAGGCGTCTATTCGTTTTGAATATGAAATTTGCTACAAAACACATGCTTAAAGTAAATTAGAGTGTACAAATAGTCAATAAAATGGCATGGCTAGCTGTGATTTGAATTACTTTTACGATTTGCTGACAAACATTACAATATCGCTGTTACGTATTCATTTTACTGACGTAAATTGCAAATAGCTATTAGTGCGTTCGCTATCTTAATTATACGCGAAATTTGAAACTGTTGGCATTTGTCGTAATTATGGTCTTATCAAAGGTAGTATTTGTCGTAATTGTTGTCTTATTAAAGATACATAAAAATTCAAAGCTTGTTTGTTTTACCTGACAAACTTTGAACTGATTAACCGGATTTGTGCGCGACTTGCGTAAGTGGTGCGCGTTTACGGGGATAATTATTCTGGATTAATGCGCCTTTATCCGCCGCCTAGTGTCGGCAACCCGGTAGGTATCGAGTATCTCTTTATTGTTTTTAGTTATTTAATTGTTGTGAGGTGCTTTAAATTCCGATTTGCTTCCTTTATACACATACTTGTTTGAGTAGACGCAAAGGCCTCTCAGTGTGATTGTTGACGGTTATTTGTCAACTGCAAGGTCTCCTCACGTGCATGTTTCGCTGTGTAGATACAAATTTTGACTGTTTTAGCAGCTTTAGGTTGTTTGTGTTTTACTGACGTTTGGATTTGAGTAATGAGGCGTGATTTTGTGGAGAGGTGCTAAAACCCTACGAAGAGCTTGGCAACTACTTGTTTGGTGCTTTCTTGCGATTAAGCACCCAGTTTGTGAATGTGTGTCGATGTATGCTTTTGCCTTCTTGACCAGTTTATTTGTTAGACCAACCGTCTCAGAAATAGGTGCAGTTGCTGTCACAGCTTTTTGTTTTCTGTTTGCACTGCCTAATCGCGTTGCATTTTTTGCTGCATAACACTTCTTTGGATTGAGTACGATTGCTTTGGCTGTTTTTAAGGAGTTTGTCATTTTAGTAAGAATGAGTTTTGATGAGTGAGGTCCAATTTGATGAAGGGACTTGTGAGTTTGGTAAAGTAAACGAAAAAGTCTCATAATATGGCTGTTAGGACGTTTTGTTTTCCAACCACGATGCCTACTCACGTACAATTTTAGCTATATGACACCTCGAGTGATAAGTTAATATTGTTTTTGGCAACTTGTAATTTGTTTGCTTTCTAATGACGATTGATTTTGTTGGGAGGAGTTCTAACGTTGCTAAGGATGTGGCAACTATTTGCGTTCATCAAAAGGGCTGTTTATTTTCTGTTGCAGATTTCATTAAATACAGGAGATAGTTAGATCGGCAATCATCTATCCATGCAATGCCTTTACTTCCACTAAAGTGTGCAACTGCTGTAAACAAATGTTAAATGGCAACGGACTAAAGATGTTAGCACTTGCATTCGTCTTCATCGACACTGAAGGGCGTTTACCTCTGTGAGGTGGGTAATCGGAATTCACTGAACTGCAATGATGCCTATCTTAGGAGGGAATGAAAGACAACGCTGTGATGTTGGGTGTGCCTTCAAATCCCCAGTGAGAGAAGCTACTGTTTCGAGCTACACATCTAGCCACAAACCATGCATTTGCCAGGTAGTTGCCTGATTGGTCAAAACATTACCACGCCTTACTGAAACCTCAGCAAAGAATCTCACTGGTTTATAAAGTTGGCAAGCTCTTAGTAACTACTCCTACCTGTAAGAATCCAGGTGGGAATATCGAATGGCGCCGCTACCTGCAACAGGTGACTTACTCGAATATGCGGTCCAGCTCATGCCTGAATGATCCTCGATCCGGCACAAAGCAGTTGTCTTCTGCACCCCATATTTACTATCTTCTCTTTGCGGTAAATCGATAGCTCGTCTTCGAATGTGCAAAAGAGCCCTTTGAAAGTGTTTGCTGGTAACCTGGACTGCTGGTTCCGTAGGGGTAGGTGGGACTGCCGACTGCTTTGGTTGGCTTAAATGTTTAGCCAATAGCTTTAATGAAATTGACTAACCTCGTTTAGTTCTTTAAGGACTTAAATTTTTGCAAGTGACCCATCGCTGCAACAGCACTCGCTCGCCACCTCAATGGACGACCACCATCATTGCGCACTGACCTCAGTAGAACTGGGCGAACCCCATCAGACTGGCAAATTTGGGTCTCTCACTACCATTAACACGTTTTTATGAGGACCTGGTCAAGTAATGTATGGGTTGTGAATATTGCATAGCAGAAAGAAACAACGAGTTGGACCCCAACTCGAAGCACTGCGACAACTCAAGCATCTTCTGCTCTGTTACTGGAAAATCATCCAGTGCAATGGAAGCTGTGAATTATAATGTTATACTTAGCTGAAGTCACCTTTTAACAGTCTTATTCTAAGTTGATGGGTGAACTGCTTTCAGACAGACCAGAGTGCTCCGTTTTGTGCAATTTCTAGGTACAATGGCAGCATTATGCCGACGCGTTCGGAGAGGTGTGCAATGAGTTCAGCGCTTGTCTCTCTCTTCTAGGCCTTCATCCTCTTGGAACAAAGAGAGAGATACCAGGTAGATGAAAATTTCCGTTGTTATTGTGACGAAGAGCGTAGCGTGATGAGGTTCGTGCTCGTTTGACAGAGAACACTCTTCTCTCAAAGGTGAACAAATATGCTTTTGCACGAAAAAACCGCATCTACTGAGTGCCTTTGGCCAAAGAGAAAGATTCAGCCTACCACATCTACTTCAGCTAGACCGACATACCAAAGCAGGCAGAGATCCATCAGCATTAGCAAGTGTCAATGCGACGACAGCGGAGTCAACAACGACGCTGCTCTTAGTGCCCCTGACTGTGATCAAGACACGCATGCGATCTCTTACTAACACTCGACGTCCGAGAGTCCACAATACCCATCAGCATCTGGCTTGTAACTATGACCGTCGCAGCCAGAGGTGCCAAAGACACCTGATAGACGTCTACAACTGTGCTCCCCTCCACGTCTCTGTGGTCAGTGCTACTCCGACCTCATGGAAGGCGGATATGTCCTCATTGTGCCAGTGCGAACTAAAGCGCGAACAACATGTGCCTCTAATTATGTGTTAGTGCATTGTATGAATAAATTGAGGGGATTGCTCTTAACAACATTTAGGCTAACTGCTGGCCACCCCATGCGGGCCCTCCAATGTGACCGAAATGTGGAATTTAGTTACTGTCGCACTGCTCGTGGCTCCCCCGTTGACAAGCTGACTAGCAGTTTGATTAGCTAATCATGAGAGATTGTCCAAACTAACATCCCTTTTTGAGACGGTAGTCGCATGACCAAGATGAGCTGTCAGGCGTTTTCACCCACTATCGCCATTGTCGTCGGTGATGGTTGGGCTTAACTCTACCAAGTTCTCAAATAATATCTTCGAAGCAACCAAAATGGGTCGCCGGTGTAAAAATGCCTCCACGCGCACTGGTTGAGACGCATTCAAACTACGATCGACGGAACCGTATCGGATGTCGATCTGAGTAGGATGCTTTGCGTTGAATCTGACACGGGTGATGAGTCACGATCGCGAAATCTTCTTCCTCTTCCACCTCCTTTGACCTACAGTTTTCTTCTCTTTACGAGATATACATGATTAAACAAAACGTACACGTGGCAGGTGTGCCAGGATGTAAACGACGACATTGGTTGGTTGGTTGTTTACTACTAATTATTTCATGGGACTACAGGTGATAGAGCTTTATGAAGACCTTGAATCGAGAAGTCAAAGGCCTTCCTCTTTTTAGCACTTTTTGCTCATTGACGTCTATTTGGCCAAATTTACATTCGGGCTTTTGGATTGGAGGGCTAATGAGATCTGTGAGGCGTGATAAGTTTTACATCCAATTAAACCTGAGTCTATCCGACCACTAGAGACTCTGTTTTCTGCCTTGTCCTTGTTCTGATTAGTCATTGCGGATGAGCAGGTGGGTAAAAGGCCAGTCATTCACTCACCCTTCCACACAATTTTATTTTCTACTTTCCTTCCTCCTCCTCAACTCACACTGCAGGTGTTACATAGCAACTCTTGTTCCACCTCATACTGCAGTTGGTCAAGAATCCCTTGCCTGCTGGTGGTGAAAGTAAAATGCTCGCGCTCCAACACTCTTTACCTCACATTTTATTCCCCGCCTGCACACCCTTCTCCTCCTCCTTCTCCTCCTTCTCCACCAATTCATTGCCGTCATTTTCTGATGGTCCCTCTGCCCTGCACCTGATTCTTGTGGAGCCAAGGTGCTGATCCAGAATCAAACAGAGCTGTGAAGGACCTAAGCAGACATTCTGCTGTTTTCGTGGTTAAAAGCCGATTCTTCAAACAGCTCTTTCTCTCCACAATCCTCTTTTCTTCATCCTAGAGGCTGATTTAAATGAAGTTCGGTGTTGCACCAAAGGCTTTGTTGACCCCCCATTTAAGCCAAATCTGGCAAAGGGTAATGTAAAATCGTCAGTGAGTAGGGAGGGACGTACGTCGGCTGTACCTGGTTAACGTGTAGCTACCGTCATACCCAATATCGGGGAGCTGGTCCGCTAGTCGACAAGAAACGCCGTATCAACTGACTGCAAGTACAAGAGACAACAACAAAAGTGATGTTTGTGCACCAAAATGGGCAATATTGACCATATTAGGACATCATTTCACCCTCACAACGGGTAAAACGAGAGAGTTAAAATCGATGTGATGCCCTTGGAGTGATTTTAGGTAGTAAACATCATACAGACATGTCAAATGTGTCACGCTTGCCGCCGCAATCATGACGTGGGCTAGATCTCGGAATGCTCGTCGATCTACGGAGAAAGAGAGATATAGTGACAAGAGGATAATGTGATTAACTGTTGTGTTCAAGGCATTCATGGAAGCGGATTGTAGCAAAAATAAAAATGACGCTCTTCAGATCTTCCTGCACTGCTGACTTCTGCCGCAGTGAATTTCCCTGACCAAGAACCTACTTAACGGCTCTATAACTGACTAGCAAACGAACCAGGCCAGCCATTTACCAAGCGTATTAAAGACAAATTTTGTGGTTCAGGAGACATCGCCATTCAACACGGAGCTACTAACTCATTGATGAGTAGCTTACCACACCTCCTGTGTATCGTTTAAGAGCCAGACAGCTGCCTATCTCGCAGCCTATTTCAGCCAATCATTAACCAAATCACTTTCTAGCATCCATCTACCACAAGAGGAAGCCACCTGCTGCTCAGATCAACCCTTCAACTTTGTTTAAGTTCATTTATTTAAGCTCCGTGCGTACGACGCCTGCTGCGATATCATTTTATCAAACAGACACAGCACAGAACTCTTGACAGACGAGAGCTAACAGGCAAGACGCCTTCACCTCCATTACTAGCACCGCAGCAGTGGCAGGGTCTCCACATCATACAACGAGGACTCCGTCGTGTAGTTTAAATCCACTGCAGAATTCCAATGCTCTTCACTCATACGCGAGAAAATGCAAGCAGAAAAGGGCTTTTGTGTCTCTATCACCTCTACATTCGTGAGTTTACTCACTACATGGATTTAAGAAATGCCAAGTTATGAGTTCGCCATAAATGTGCCAGTTAATGGGGCTTGAATGCGTCAGGGAAACACTGCTGGTGATGCCAATCATTCAGTAATTGAATCCATCGACTGGAGAGGATAGATGGTTGGTTGGATGGATGCAGAGAAGTTTGCAAGGGTGGAACTGTCTTGAGGACAAACATTACCTGATAGACCGCTCGTCGTCACTTGATTCTAATCATTAAGATTCTTCGTGTCTTGGGCACAAATGGGCGGCACGTCTGTGCATGAAGGGTAGAAGGAGGAGGAGGAGCAGCTGAGTTGACAGTATCATTAACCTCTTTAGACAGGAAGGCCAAGTTGACGTCTACATTCTGCTCTACCTGCCCTTGCTACTCTAGCAGGCACTGCATACCTAAGGGGTTTGTCTCCACTAACTGCACCACCGTTCTCTCAGCCATTCCTCGTCACATGTCCATGCACTCAATTCCCGACTGAATGGTAGCATCAGCAGTGTTTGTACGGCAGAGGCACTTGAGCAGAGATGCAGAGGAAGAAACGGTAGTTGTTTACGTAAATTCAGTAATAAATCGAGCCTCTGACTAAAAATGCTCTTAAAGGCAATGTCGCGCGGGTGGCATGGTTGGATACGAGCCCACATCGCTGTCGAGATCGTCATTAAGGCGATAATGAGTGGCATTATAATTACTGTTGCAGCTCCAATAGCATCGTCGTTGTCGCAGTGATTGTTGATGCTGATGTGAGGAGGCGCAACGCAGACACACGCACCGCATCACTGAACTGGTCATCCAGATTGACCACCGCCTCATTCACCGATGTTGGTGGATCTCTAAGTACTTTAGTATGTTGACATGTATGCGATATATAGACTCGACTAAGTAGTCCTTAATGTTAGGGAGAAGTCTTAAAGGACATGGATCTTGGTACGAAACTGTCGTCACCTATGTTCTCGAGAGAATTATGCTGGTGTGAGAGTTGTTCCTTTGGCCCTAGCGACTAAAACGAACGAAAAAGCGTGATAGCGACCACCATATTAATATGCCACCAGTAATGCTAGTCTTCCACCTGCACTCTTCTTAATCGCTACGAAGGAATAAAGTTCAAGGGAGGAAGGATGAGCAGCAAACTTACTGCGAGCCTCGTGAATATGGTGTCGCACCACCGCTGACAATGCAGCTAGAAGTTGCATGCAGAAGAGCAGATTAGCTCTGTCTGGAGACCCTTCTTTCGCCAACGTGGATCGGAACCATCGGAACCAAGTGATGTCAACATCAGCCCAGTTTTGCACTGATTAACAGACCAGTCACGAAACAGACGTCGCTTGCACAACTCGCTACCTGTCATGCAGATCCTTCGCTCAATCTCGACTCAAGTTTTTCTCTTTTCCTTATTAGAGTTAGCTCTCTTGAGGCGGGTAGAAGCAGAGCAGGTAGGGGCATTCTGCGGTGATTAAAAGGACAAAGATGGATTGAGAGGGGTTGCGTTCAGTCAGCTGACACACAGTTTGTTCGAGGGTGGATGACGATGGTTCCGTGACAAGGTCAATGTACCCTGGCCGCATTTCGTCCAACGAGGAGGACTAACCACTTGAATGCATGAGTGAATTTCTTCCTCTTCATGGCAGTGATTACCATGACTTAAATGCGGTATTGCACAGACGCCATTGCCAACACTTTATAATTATGAAGCACCAACGCCTGCATTGTGCCTCACCATGCTCCATTTACCCTACCCATCTAGCACATGGGTAAAGTTGCCCGCGTGCGTTTACCATTCGTTTATTGCAAATTATCGGCTCCAGAATCGCGCCTCCTTTAGCCACCCTTTTGTCACTCTTGCCTCAACAGTCTTCGCCAAAACCAACCTAACATAAGTCCATCTCTTCCTTTTGAGTCATTATTCCTGACCACTTTTTGATGGAGCTTTGCTTGCCTCTCATCCATTTGCATATGGCTCACTGCTCACTTGCACTTCAACCTCATCCCTCAAACACAATTCACTTTTAATGATGTAGACAAGACTGGACAGTAACCAACATGTTGCCTGCTTCAACTTAACTCCTCAGCATATTTAAGGTTCATAATTCCTCTTCTTGCTTCGTTTTAAAGGTACTGCTTGAGGTGCCCATTCACATTTAGTCGTATCGAAAGTTTTCGCTGTTTGTAGTCTCTGGTCTGGTGAAACTTCCTCCTGCACATTACCTCATCGCGTAAGCTTAGCTTTTGTCCTTTTGTGCAAGACAGCCAAAGTGTAACAATAATATGCATCCACCTTTTCTTAGTCAGATTGGGATGCACAAAACCCCATTCGCTGATTTTTTCCATTAATAATTATTAAGTGTTGTTAGAATTTCGCCTCATGCTTACATCTGTATTCACAATCCCTTCGTCAAATAAAATTAAACCTACAACTGACCAAGTGCTGCACCTGCCCAGGCCACTCCGAATTAAACCACCATAACAATACATCGCCTATGATGCAGAAAAGGAGTGCATCAGCACTTCCCATCCATCAATGAAGAAGGCAGACGAAAGTGTGATCGAATGACAGCAGATGAATTGAATTAGCTCAGATATGAATTATGCAACAATGGTTAACCGATCCCAAGAAAAGTCCTCAAAACTTCTTCTCACAGGACCATTGCGTTATTTACTTACATCTGCAGCTTCCAGACACCAATACGTTGGCATTAGCTACAACAAAAATAACAATGATGACAAATATGTGTGGAGCTTACTCAACTATTAATAGGTATAAGTGAACCTACAAGATCTGGGTCCCTCAATGAAGCCCAATGAAACTGCAACAGACATTTGAATGGTTGCAACGTGATTCATTATATTTACACGACCGTCTGTTGTTTTGGTACACTCATCGTGTGATCTACAAGACACCAACCTAGCTTGAGCGTTGAGGACTGTATCATCGGAAAATAAACATTATCAGATACTCTGCTTCCGCTATGGCCCAAGGTGATGCCACATGTATCCACCGATCTAATATAGGATTCTGTTCCACTAAGCACCAGTGCATTATTAACTTATCGCATTCAATGGTAGTGTTTTGGAAGAATCTTGATTTCCAGACGAAGAAATCGACTTACTCTCAGTGCATGAACAAGCACATTTGTGTCGAGTGGCAGGAATTAGCTGTCCTGCTCCCCAACGCGCTCATAGTCGCAAGTCATCCTTGCCGTTTTACAGCTAGCCATCTGATATGAATTGGGAAGAATTTGCAAGTGTCAGTGTATTTTAAAGGGCACCAACAATATTTTACAAATAAACGAGTCCAAATACCACGCTCTTGTAAATCTCGAAATTCTCAGATATGCTGAAATATTGGTAAAATTGCAGATATCATTGCTATAAAGTAAGGGCGAATGTGCTTGCTTTACAAAATGTAGTAGTTAGACGTGCAAACGCACGTCACTTGGATCAGCACAATGAGCAAATTTGAGTACGGTCGCTTGCATCATTTCCAGAAATTTGACTCAAAATCCAAAGAGGAAAATTTTTACGAGATAGTGTGCTTCACAATTTTTAGATGAAAGCAGATATTTCCATTTTGATGAGTTATGAGGCGCATAGAGTGACGCATCCAATTCGCACGTTTAATTTAGGTTAGCACGTGCGTCAATGAGAATATACATGCCATTGTCGATCGTTCTTCTCTTTCCTCCTCTTCCCTTCTTCCACCCTTACCAAAGGAGACAGTTGGTTGCCTCTAGACACATACTATTGTAAGGTAGAACGAAGGCGTCTCGGGCCCTGGAGTGCAAATCCGTTGGTTCGCGACCAGATTAAAATTATCCTCCCGCCTCTTGCTCACAAACACAATTAAGGATCATAAATATTACAAATATATTTGAGTAACTTAGATTCGTTGCAGTTAAAATGAGGCATTGAGTTTTGCGTAAATAGCTCTAAAGCTGTAAAATTGTCGATTTTTAAGCCACTCCATATACACTACGCCCACCTACACTAACTCAAATCTTGACACATCCATCCAAGGGGCTGAGCACGCAGATTCAAGCACTTGCCATGATGCGTAGTTGGATGAGGAAGGTTTTTTCTCAGCGTCTGTGTTGCGGGTAGGGCGTTGTGCCACAAAAGCGGGTCGGTGCTCTACAACTACTAAAACACTTGCGAGCTCTGGAATTTATTGGCAGTTCCGATTTCCGTTCACAATTTAATTATTCCACGAAATCCAAAAGGGCATAAAATTAGTTCTAAGAGATTCTTCGTTTGAAATAATTCGTATTTAGCAATTCAGCCAAATCTTGAAGCAATTGTTTTGGTCCTTCGTGTTCATCGATGCCAAATGGACTGAGTGGTGGTCTGTGTATGGGAGCTGTTATTGCTTCTTTTAGTGAACTCAAGAGAATTGCGCGGAATTCGCATTCACCTGCGACGCGATCACACGATGGCCAGTCAAACGCATCTAGAATTCGAAAGCGAAACATGGGACCAGGCTGACCTGAATGAAGTCCGTGCTCTCCTCCACGGATGTAGCGGTAATGTTTCGCAGCAACACCCTGCTATTCGCATTGAGAATTTAACACTGAACGACTTCCGTACCCCCCTCAATCGGGTCCGATTTTCCACCTTTCGGATTGCCTACATCGAGCAGTATGAGGGATGCCAGTACTATGTTGTAATTTTTTAGTATGCCCCCTTTGTATGATCTTAGAGCGAAATATATTTGTACACATTTTAATGCGCTAAGTTCCGCTGATATATGAGGCTTTAGGAATAGGATGTTCATTAGCTTGAAAGCAGACAGCAGTCGCATTGTTGTTTTGGGGTTTGACAACCTTCCAAAAGATGCGCTTTCTTTAACCGTTCCACAACATCGCAAGTCGGTATTACTGGTGATTTTTCACGTCAAAGATCGCTATTCGTGTACCATAAATGGGAGATAGCGTTTCCGCCTTGTGATCCAGAGCTGAGGCTGGCTCAGGTCACAGCGTTACGGCTGCGCATAATTTGTCGACATTAGAGTCAAGTATTCTGCCACCTCCATTTCCTGATTACACTGGATGGCACTGGATGGTCCAAGCACCGAAGCACAGCAAGCAACTTTTGTTATTCATCCAAGTTATTGGCGTTTGATTAGGAAAATTATATTATTTTGCTATCGGCTTTAAGAATAAAGGCTGGATATTCATCGCCTCAAATTCGGGAACATTCGCAAGTGCACTTCTTTGCCCCGCAGATAGAAGGATTTCCAAAAAATGACAAAAAATAACGCACAGGAAAGGAGAAAAGACAAGCAGATTCGGTTAATAGTGGAAAACATGAGAACCTTCGAAGTAAGTTTGAAATCGGCCCTTCAAATGCCGTTAGTGGTTGAAGTCACATCCATCCAGAATAAGAAACTTAATTAGGCTTCTAACTAACCTCCTAATTGAATCAAATTGTTCATGTTCGTTCATAATCGTCGTTGTAGTACTCGGATTATTTGACTTGGTAAATGCATTTTCGTTCCAGCAAATAAGTTTATTTTTTGTGAATCACCAATGATGGGCACTGCTTAGTGTTTTTTGCAGGCCACACTAAGTAATCTAGAAAATTGCATAATTGATGTGAAAAACTCTGAGCAATGAAATTAAGGTGAAATAGCGATGCGATTTTTCACTAATTTCAAGTCGCCTTCTAAAATTTGCAATTCATGTCAACTGCAATTACCCACGACTCTATTTCCGATGGCATGCAATTGCACGAATAAATGAACAGACAATGTTGCTGCAGACGGGTCTTAGCTTTCCTCTTCGTCCCTTTCACCCTTGCCATGAAAAAGTTGGGTATTTCCACCCACCTTCATTGCAGCACAGGACAGATATGCAGTCGCAGGGACAAAGTACTAACGACTGAGGAGAATCAGGCCTAGAAGACCTACCACGTGTGTCACCGATCAGGCTAAAATTGGCCTCCACCTCTCGCCTGCAAAGCGCATTTAAAGAGCATAAGTGTTACGGTTACTGTCAGCTTTAGGTGGTCATGGGATATAACACTTAGGAAAAAGACACTACCATCGCAGAATTTGTTGCGTCACATATGTGCTGCTTACTGTGGATCGACGAGTCCGAGGTTGAGCACAATGCTTCCCGCACTTCCATGTTTCAGAAGTTTTTATCCATCTCGAAACATTACAACCATTTGAGACCTAACGTAATTTTTTGTCAAGAATAGTTTAAGGCAATGAAACTACTTCTGCGAATCCAAAATGGTGCGGATTATAGAGTAGATAGGAAAGATTTGGTCATGAATTCTCTGACTTTACTGCGAGCTGACACCAGTGGGCCTTTCAAAAATGTGTTACATGCAGCAAGCCCAATCTATAAAAGTGTCCAACATCTAGATACCTACAAGGTCTAATGCCATTTCAACACATGATAATCTTAAATGCAAAATATTAGAGGCTAACCAATGCCTTAATTGTTTCATTAATTTTTGAAGCAGATATATCAACCACTAGGTGGATATCGAGGGGACGAGCTAAGTAAACTGCTTTTATGCATGGTCGTGCGGCAAAATTGAGCCTTGCTATGACGGATTGGGCCCAAGTAATGCAGATGAATGATTTAATGTGCAGAATACCTCCAACATTCATGATGATGTGCATCCAACATTTGCATGCCTTACAGTGTGATGACATTATAATTGGCGCTGACATCTATTAAGCACTTATGATAAAATGAAGTCGTAGTGCTCCAACCGTCTTTAAGGCATAAGACTTGGATACCTACAAGCATTGGTGGAGGATATTGGCAACTTGAACGAAATTGCAGACCTTGAGGACTGTAGAGTCCGTGTGGGGAGAAGTTCAGTTAAGCAGACTTCGAAGGATTATGTTGCATCACCACAACCCAGCCAAAATTGTTCCCTGTGAAGAGCACATAAACGCAGCTCGTGTGTATTTTGCTCTGCCTGTAAAAACGTCAATTTCTCCCTAATTAAAGAAATGCTCTTTGTTATGCCTTGCTAAGAATTGCTGCGCCAAGTGGCTTAACTCAAAGGAATTCTGCAATTTTGGATTAAAATATCATCAAGCATTGACCACTGATCTTATAAAGGAAAGTCTTCTTTGATTTAGTGCACCCAGTAAAAATTCGCACAAATCTGCTGCGTCATGTGCGCAACTCTAACCTTCTTAAATGAACTTATGTAAAATCGCAAAACGCTGCTTTGAAGCGCTCCTGACTGACCATCAACCTAATGGCCACCTGTTTCTGAGTATCAGGCCTCAAAGACCAATTGAAAGACGAATTGAAGCCATCGAGGAAACAGTAAAATTTAATGGGGAGTGAGATTTATGTTCTCCATAGTGATTGACAATTTTGACTCAGCCACCATGTAAGCGTGATTTCTCTTGCCTTTTGAGCACATTTTGCTCGAACGGATTTCACTCAAATCTGACTGCAATCGGGTTGAACTCTAATAAGACCAATGGTTGTCTTGGAGAAGTCAGCTGCCCCAGGAGTGAAGTGGATAGGATGGATTAACGCACTGCATGGACTTCAATGTTGCCACATTCATCTAAGCAAATCAAAGCCTTGCTATTCTAAGGATTAATTAGGTTTTTCGAAACTCAGCAATCACCTCGGGCGTGACGATTGAACCCTCTTCAACAGGCACTGGACATCTGTCCACGACATCAATGGGCTTCAAATCTTTGCGCGTAGATGCCAAAACAAAGTGTTTTACCACACATTAGAGCCTAAAGAAAAGCACATCTAGCAACAATTTTTAGTTTTCATTTTGCTAAATCAAACTTTCTCACTAGCTGCGCTATAATGGGCAATAAATGTAGAAATTGAGTAGCCATCGTGTCTTACGTTTCTCCTTCAACTTTAAATAAAATTGAGGTAGCAGAACGCCAATCGACTGCAAATCACGTGATTTTAGGGGCGATGGTGCATGCATTGCGATAAAAAATGAGCTACAAGATAGTCTTTCACCTTGTAATGTAGCCGTGTAGTGATGATGCGAATTAGAAAGCGGGCCTTCCTTATTCCATTGCACAAGCGAAGTCGGTTCATGTCGTAGTGCTTGCTGCGAGTACCCATCGCCATGACCTTAAACAATAAGTGGAATTCGATGTCAATTCTCTCCACCAAATCTTTTGTCATGTCGGCATCTGATTTCACCGAAACTCACTTTGCCTATACCTTCATTTACAAAGAAGCCGTAGCATCTTCTTGATCTCTGCTAACCTCTGACACATACGTCATCCTCCCGCCAAGCATGGTATCAGTTTGTAGTATGGTTTGCTTCTCATTCACAGATTCTCCATACAAGTCGTTCGACATCTCTGAGCCTCATCGCACTGTCAAGTAATGACGGAATAAATTGTCCACTTCAAAGTTGTAATGATATCAAAATCCAAACGCTGCAGGCAATCGCAAATTCTAGTTCAGTGTCTGCTGAGCTAAGCGACGGGTGATGCCCGAAGTGATAGAAAAAATGCGAATAAATGGAAAGGGTGTTGGGCAAAGAAATCCCTATATTGAAAACAAAAGAATAAATTGGTTGGCGTTGCATGGACTATTCAAAAGTAAATGAATAAAACAAGAGACTGTAAAAGCGTGGAAAAATGAATAGATGAGTAAATCAAAAATAAATAAATAAATAAGGGAAAGAATGGATATTTGCATGGATTTGGATGAAAGGGCAGGATTTCGAGCTGAAATATTATCGAATGAATAAAGTGCAAAATAGTGTATGGTTGCATCAAATAACCGGAACTAAAATAACGCAAAATTTACCCATTTGGATGGATTACTGGAGATCAACTTGTCTCACAGCTTGTGGGCCACCGGCAGTACGAATAAGGCGGCGTTGGATTGGTGGATTTCTACCCGAACGTCTGAGCTAGTCACAGGACATGATGCGTCTGAGATGCGCATCCTGTAATGCGGATGTACATAAAATAAAACAGCATCCTAGAGCTCTGCTTGCTTTTATTTGTTGGATGAGGTAGGCAGACAGTTATGCAAAACGCAATTCACTTAACTGCAACAGACGAATTCAATCAGCTTGCTGGCCTGCATCAGCACTAAAGGGAGACTCACTCGTGCTGTGCCCTGGGTCGAAGTGTGCACAAATCGGTGATGTAAAATGGGTTTGAGTAAAAATGCTTATGCGAAGCAAGAGAAGGATAGAAAAAAGGCAATTGATGTGGCTTAATATGTTGATAGTTTTGTTCCTTGACATATGCACTTATTAATGTCACCATTTTGGTGAAATGCGTCTCTTTAACTATGCCTGAGGAAGATAAGGTGTTCCACCTTTCACATCGTTGATTACAAGATAAAACTGAATGACTTGTCTAGTCGCATGAGAGGATGCGGTGCCTTTCATGTTAACGCAACGTTATTTGATCGCAATTGTATGCGTGGTGCAGATTCATGATCTCGTTATTAGTAGCTAACTGAGATTGAACCCAATCGTATCTTGAAGTGTTTAAGTTGGTGAATACTTGAACCCTAAATCGTAATCAAACAGCTTCTCATCTTCATTTACTTTTGCGCCTTTGTCGCCATGAGTTTATTCAGGTAAGACTTTTGACTCAATTACTTGAATTGCACAGCACCGACTGATTGGGCGTATCTATTGACCACAAACCATTGTGTGTTGCTGCAAATCGATTTGACTTGACTAGCCGCACCTTTACTTATCACATCTTAATTTTCACTTGTCATCAACATGCAGCCAGTGCTGATATATTG
Source organism: Taenia hydatigena (assembly GCA_036345935.2). Classification (NCBI taxonomy): domain Eukaryota; kingdom Metazoa; phylum Platyhelminthes; class Cestoda; order Cyclophyllidea; family Taeniidae; genus Taenia; species Taenia hydatigena. The sequence continues at coordinate 30,202,737 of JADWOT020000001.1, read as the reverse complement.
GCTTGTTGCAGCACATCGGAGGAAGAAAAAGATGAGAGGAATGCAATGATGGAAATGTTGCGTGGTATCTTTCAACCCTCACTTGAATAGGCAGCTGGATTTTATGCATGGAAAATTAATGCCAGGTGCACGTGCTAAGGCTCGTTTGCAAAGACATTCAGAATTCAAACTTCTGCCACACATCCGTGCAGGTTAGCTATTGGATGCGATAGTCAGACCCCTTCAGGTTGCGGTAAGTTGCTAAGCCAAGGTACACCATAAGCGGGCAGACCACTTTTGTACACCTAACACACGCGAATGATTTCTGATGGGATAGCTTTCCGACCCCACATATAACTTTTGCATAATTATTAATTGAGACCGTCAGCTCTCTAAAGAACTCGAAGATAATGCTTGTAATTTCGTAGGTGTCGATTCCCGCATCATTTATTCCAAAAGCAACTATCTGCTCCGCATTAATAAATCGTTGGTTAGTCTCTATACTTCTATGATTGGTGTAAAGTGGCCCGCAGACTCCCTTGACAAGGCCAAGACATCGAATACGACGGAGACTTATTCACCCAACATGGCCAAATGTGTGCCAGATAAAATTTCATCGCAGAGACGACCAAGGCTTTTTCCAGCCGAAATAAAGTTCTTTCTTTATGTAAGTGGCTTTTGATTATTTGTTTTTGTCCCTCTTCTTCAGCTCTTCCAGGTGGGTTCGGTTTTATGCGTTTCTTGAATGGAATGCACGCATCATTGCAAATTAGCTGCAACACCAGCAGGTACTGTAGCCTGTACTTGCAGTTGAATGCAAGCATCAATAGCATGACTTGAGTGCAAGACATCTGCGCCTCTTGGAGCACCATGAGAGAGGGAATTTTATGTGCAATGGCAAATTGCAACTTTGCATTGCATTTTCTTAATCGTCCCAAACAACTACATCTTACCGAAATTTCATCAGCAGACGGCATAAACACTGTAGCGAGTTGAGAATAGTATTGGAGGCAGTGCTGATGATGTCGCCTACTTGTCTCTGCCGAAAGCATGGTACAATCGATAGATCGCATCTGTTTACAAGAGTTTGACAAATTTCGATAGACGAATTTAACCTTGCAAATTTAAGTAGGGTGTTAAAAAGCAAACATTGGCTGTGAACGATGCTTTGCTTGGGGTTGACGAATTAGCCGCACATCCGGTGTCGTCCATGCCTACTAACTCACAATTCGGCGCAAATCGGTTGACATATGGATGCATATCTTATGCTTGTTGGATGTAGTTGGTCGTGTTTAGAAGATCCAAAGCCAATGATGGATTGCTGCGAGTAGAGGCGGTCGAAGGGGCGATGAACCGCGAAACTGATTTGACTGCAAAACTGATTTTAAAGACAGTGCCCCATTGCATTAGCTAGTCATTGTACGGTCTCCGTCACTCTTACAAAGCTTACAAAAAAGAAGTACAGGCGTTGAACGCTAACAAGGCGGATTAGGTTGCAGTAATTTATTCCCTTTCAATATAGGGTGAAACTTTTGTGTCAAGGATGGCCTGTCTAATTTCTTGCCAGAGTTCCCCACATTATAGTCAACGCTCTAGTTGTGCTAACCAGCAAGATTTTATAGTGCAGTAAACTTCTGCTTCACTGGCATATCTGCGGCATTGCGGCGAGGGAGACGTCCACCCTCACAAAGTAATTTATGTAATTCATTATGCGTGCGATCTAAAGCGACTTGAGCTTAATACCTTCGAATGTTTCCTAAGGGGAAAAGAATTTGTTGCATGAAAGCAAGTCAAAACTTTTGCTGTTTCTTAAACACGTCAAAATTTAATAAATGAACCAACCCTTGTATGGCGCTTGTTACTACGCTACAACCTCAATCATTGGGACTCGAAGGACCATTTTTGCCTTTCATGCTGACTAACGGATATAGGTAGCACCTTGGAGGCGATGAAGATGGCAGAGGATTGCAATGCAATCCTAATTAGGACGACCAGTGTAAAATGAATGCTCTCCACTGCTATAACCGCACAAGGATCACTGAAATCGATCTTAGATAAGCTCATAAAGTTTGGCATGATCAAAGCACCTTACTGAGGTGATTTGCTAATCACAATACTCGGTAGCCTGAATACCGCCTTATATCGACAGTACATTGTAAAACGCGCGGTCATTGACGAGTCGTGAGCGCAGGTCGAAGTAATTTAAGATGAGAGAGATAGAGCACCTCCCTTTTTATTATTGCCTAACCCGTTTCCAATAATATTCAGCTAATCGTAATTTTTTTTTGCAAATCGTAATCGATGTAGGGAAGGTGCCAAAGAAGAAGAACCAACCTGATTGACGATCGAATCCCTACTCACTAGCCCAATGCTAGTCATCTGCCTGTGCATGGGGTACTGGATCATTAACATGCAGTACAACAGAAGTGCACAAAGAGATGGCAGGGCGTGACGCCGTAGCACTCAAAGGTTATTCCATTTAGCACGAGTAAAGACTAAAAGTTGTCCTCATCTTTCACATTTCAATCGATACGATAGACATCACCTCAAAAGAAAATCGAGCAACCATTTAAATCCTATGTTCCACTTTTATTCATACAACAGCACCTGCACCGCAATCTAGACCCGATGTTAGCGCACCCACTCTCCTTTAATAAAACCAACCAGTATTACTGTATATAGAGATTGCGGTAATTGAAATTTTTAAATTAAGTTTTGCAAATTACCCATTTTGGTGCCTTTTAGAACAAACAAACGTTTGTACTTCTGGAATCTATTGCTCTAAGACCCTAGAGTCTGCAGCCTAAAGAGAAAGACTTACTTGATGATTAAACGCATGGTATGTGTCAAGAGTGTTAGCTTTGCTTTCACGCACGCACACATCCTTATGCATCGACTAAGGAAGGAGAGTGAGTGTCGCGCCACAGCACGATTGCTTTAGTGTTAGGCATCATGCGTTGGCTGATGCTTAAAAGAACAATGGAAGTAGTGCTATCAGTGTTCAAGGATGCGCGAAACCTATACTTGGCAGAATATCTTTGCCATGACCGATATGTGGCGTAAGTCTGTGTTTCCTGCATGTGGATGTGCACTTAATGTCATTTTCTTCCAACCTCTAATTTGAAGTTTTGTGCACGATTTCCATTGGACAAGGGCATAGCATCCATTTTAGCCTCGCTGAACTTAAAGTAAAGCACGAAAATCAGTATTTCTCTACTAGCTACATTTTTGCTTAACGAGTTTATTCGGTATGCCTGACTGGCTCTAGTCTACAATTCAAGCCTACTTGGGATGTCATTTTCGAAGGTTTTGTGCCAAAAATCAAAGGTCCTTGGGTGACTCTTCGTCATCGGCACTATCCTGTGTTGCTAGCCTCCGAAGCGTTCAACGGAGTGTCTGCTCTTCATTTTATGCATAGATGAAATGATGTAGAGCACTTTAGTTCCGCGTCGGTATCTGAGATGATGATGATGAGTTTTATAGACCATCACGGCACACCGATCTTCTCCGTTGTAATCACCACAACTCGCATTGTGATTTCCACTACTGCTCAACTTCCTATCATTTATTGCCTTTTCCTCCGATTGGGTGGCTGCGTCGCATTGTTTACCACTTCTGCGGATCCCACCTCTTACCACCTGTCCATCTCGCACCAATTCCTCTGTTTCGTACACATGGATGCGCACTTAAAGTCATTCCTTTCTAACCTCTAAAATGAAGTTATTCGTACGCTTTTTTAACCTTGCCATGCCTAAAGATAAGCAAGCAGCTTTTTATCCTTTTACTGCCTATATTTTTGGCCAAACGAGTCCATCTGTTAAGCATCGTAGCCTCAATACTAACTGCGGAACATTTTATGCATGTCACGCATGCCAAAAAATTTGGATTGAGGAGGTGCGTGTGTTATGCATGGATGTGAACGGGCGAAACCCGCTTGACTGAATTATGCTTAAGGAACAATATTTGAAAGGAAGTCGCCCAAGTAAAGGCAGCTGAACTATCTTAAAGCCAACAACAGGAGTCTTCTCAGCTCATGCACCTCGCTGGGGTCTCTGGGCATTGGGATGCTGCTTAGGCGACAGACTGTACCTAAGCATTGCGATGCCCTTCAGTTTCCGTAATTCATTCAGCACTTTTGTGGCGATGCCTTGTGGCGCGTCTACAGTCTCTCTGCCTGCTTGCAATCAGGTTAGAGTTTGCTTATTAGCTGTTTCTTAAACCATTCCACCGCTACTTCTGTGGATAATTTCCTGAGTGTAAATGTCTAGCTTACTGAGATTAATACGTCGAGCCTGTAAATCTTCTTTTTTTTATGACGGTTGGCCTCATTTTCTTCACACTGGCATTTCCTGCATAGAAATAACAAAAAGCGATAATTATTTGCATCGTTATCAAAGGTTTATGAGGAGCTTACACCAAACAACGGTAAGTTAAAGCGAAATGGGGTTAAAGTTGGAAGCGATTTAGGAACTCAGCAATAATATTTGTCACATTCAAATGTGATTGATTGGAAGAGTCGGTTGTCCAAAGTAGACTGAACGAACGTGCCTTACGACTTCTCCTCGGCTATCTTCAATCTCTACTTCCACTGCCATTATTGAAGCCCTTTAACCTCTTTTTGGTGTCGCACTCTACCGATTTAGGTCATCTGCACACTTGACATATTGTTCTGGTGGTGATATAGGTAATTACATGTTTTACAAAATAATCGCACTAGTGCACTGTGGGTGATCGCGTGCCAACTGATGGGGGATAACTAATACAAGCAGACAATTGAGATAGCTTTCAAATGTGCTTGAAAGTCACTTTGGGAGCAAGGATAACAAAGACCCAACGATTTGAAGAGAATAGGGTTGTCTTGATGTTTGAATTGCTGGTAAATTAATCCAGGGCTGCTTTAAAGCATTCAAGAAACATGTCGTCACTTAGGAAATTTGATAGGAATTTGAGAACGAACAAGAAGGATGACCAGCACAGTAGGCATTGTCTTTTCTTTAGGCTCAAGATTGCATTTGACAACTTGATGCTAATGCAAGTGGCACGATAGCTGTAATATACCTTACATATCTTTTTGAAGCCTTACGGGAAAGATGATCGGCTTAAAGGGACTCCCAAAGAGGCAATCAACCAATGGTTTCCATTGAATGAGGATTCACGCCAAATCCGTGCCCTTGTAACTGACACGTTAGAAGCGATCAAAGACTGCAGACAGTGCGATCTCTTTAACAAAAAAGGGAATGCGCCGACAGCCCACACATTATTGACAGCGACTTATATGCTGCTGAATGCAGCACTATGCGAAGATCAACATTGAAGCAACATGGTGTCAAAGCATTCCTTAATCAATGATTTTGTTCTGTTCTCTGCTGCGCTGCTTCCTCGGCTCTTCTCCGTTCTATTACATCCCTTTCCGTTTTATTTTTTTTACCTTCTCACCCAATGTGATGGCAAATCACCTTCCAAACTCACCTCCTTCCACCTCCGCTCATCTCTCTACTCAAGTAAACTGGCGCTGCAGAAGGACTCTACTATACGCCCACGACTGCAACTGCTTACAGCTTTGCAGTTGGCGTCATTCTTCTACAAGGTCATCATTGGCTGTTGACCAACTGACCAATAAATCAATATTTTCATCAATAAAGCAATCGATGCCCCGCCTATCGCGATGTAATTGCACATTCTGGAAACTTCAAGGTGATCTTCAGCTGCTCGCAGCATACACAACTTAGTCGTCGCAATCTTGACTTTGCGCCCCACTTTCCTTAATCCTCCACTCGGCGTTTGTAATCTGTTAACCCCTTCAACGCAGAAGAAGGCCCGTGAAGAGACGTCAGCATTGTCCCTGCAGCCAGCTTCACTCATTCCTCTGATCCTAGTCGTAGGTGAAAGTGGCAGAATAGTGGGGGATTCAGATGCGTGAGGCATCTTGGCATCACTGACTCCGAAACAAAGAAGGTCGGTAGAGGACTAATTGCAGGCAGCACTCTTTCCTCCATCTGCTAGGATTTGAACAAATGAAGCATAAGCGATAAAACTTAATGAAAGACGCGGTACTTAAGAGCGCACACAGTGATTGGGAGATAAACAAGAAGTGACTCGCTGAAAATGGATCGGAGTGGGGCATGTGGGCGGAGGAGGAAAGAGGGACCCGCTTTACCATCTCAAAGACGTCACCAGACCTTCTTGCCGCATGTGTACATTGGTCCCTAATACCTGCCAGGTGGAAGAGAAAGACCCCATCGCACGTTACCAGCAGTTGCACTAGGCGGGTTCGGACTGTCATAATCAGGCATACGTGGCCACTCCACCCGTATTTGAATCAGTCCAGTATAGTCCGGCCTAGCTAGGCCTAGTTTTGCCAAAGGTGCTACACGGCTTTTGTTTCACTACATCTGCTTATGATTCTGCTCCTACTCCTGCTGTCGATTAGACCATTTGCAATCACATGCGAGAGGGACATAAGAAATGAGATGAACAAAGCGTTAAAGGCATATCTGCATGAAGGGAATTGGCAACTTACCCCTAAACATTGCTACAGAGCTGACGAAGGTGATTTCCTGATGGCTGTCCCTAATTACGTATCTGCGCGAGTTCTTTCTTCGCAACAGAGAAGACAAGGGTAGCAATTGTACCTGATTGATGGTGGCGAAGTAACACGTTTATTTAACTGAAATAGAAGAAGCAATGCGTAAGTGAGAAGAGGAAAAGGAGGTTGAGAAGAAGAAAGAGGTAGACAATTGTCATTGTTGTCGAATCGGCTTCCGCTTCCTACTACTTCTATTTGCTTTCATCTACCTGCTCCTATAGCCACGCTGCCGAATGCAACAGGAAGGACTTGACTTTGTGATGACAAAATGCATTCGAACCTAATGGCACGCTTTAATTATTTGCTTCTCGCTTTTTACCCTGAGGTGTATATTGCACTGGCATACCTATTAGCAAAATTTTGAATTACAGCATGCTAAAGTCGTAGAAAAGAAAAGGGGAAGATGGATTAAAGGAAGGAAGAGAAGTGGTACTAGTAGAAGGAGGAGGAATGGATGGTAGCACAACTTCCCCTAACTTCTGCGATTTCTGTCTGCTTTGGCTCCTTGACGTCTTTGCAACTTTTGAAAATGACGAGGGTATGGAGAGCGGGGTGATGTGGGAGGCAAAAGTAGAGGAGAATGAGAATGAAGCTGGCGGCAAGGAAAGCGAACCCAAAGGAGGTGAAGATGCTGGCGATGAACCAAGTGGTGGAAACGAGGATAAGACGGAGAAGCAAGATGAGTGGCAGAAGGCTTCGCAACGCGTACGTAAGCATATCTGGCAGTTGAGTGTCTGACTGACGTCTTCTCATTTGACATGAGCATGAATCAATCTGTGGCGCGTGTCGCGTAGTGTCTAGCAGTGGCATCGTCTGATGTCGACTTTGCACAACAGTCGTCCTTGTAGGTTGTCTTCTGGCAGCAGACGTTGCCTTCCCATGTGCTTCTCTACTTTGGCTCCATAGCCGTCACATCATAGTCCACGTGGAGCTGGAGCAAAAGGAAGGGAACTAGAAGGCTCACGAATGCTAGCGCACTCTGAAAGGAATACATCGACGCGACGAGAGTATCGATCCTCGGCTTTGTAAATTAAAAGACTAATTCAGACCGCAGCTGTCATCGTGCCGTCGTTCTGCGTCGACAAGGACACTGAAACTTAGTTCCTCATAATTGCGAAGATTAGCCAGTGCCGCAGATTGCGTGGAACTGAGGTTGGTTAGCGTCAGATTCCCTCCCTAACCGCAAATGTAAATGGAATTGAAGGAGATTTAAAACATTAAATAAACTTTGTTTTTATTTAAAACTTACAGTCCTTTGATTGCGAAATCATCTTTATCCACTCGCCTTGCATACACAAACTTCCTCACTAAAATTAAGTCGAGGACAAAGGATAGTGATTGCCTATTAGTATAAAACTTTAGTCTTTGCACTTTATTTTTGCAGTCATAAGTTATTTTTAGATGCCTTACCCGCAGAACCATTATGCCTGCAAACGTTAAGACTCAAAGAGAAGTGTCCTTACAAAAGCCACAATTCAGTATCAAGCATCGAAGATGCTTGCAGCAAGAAATGCTGCAATGAGTTGATGCTGTGCGTCTGCCCGCCCTCTCCTGCCGCCGCTTCAATTCTTCTTGCTAGCAAATGAATGTATGAGCGACTGTAGCAAAATAGAGTTTCAAATGTTGCCAACCATTAGTATTTGCAAAGTCATGCTCTTCGCTATCATCCTAAATTGTACGTGAGGTGGCTTAAGCAAAGGAACTTGAATTCACGGTTTAATGCCATTTGCTCTGAATTAATTTTTGCTTAAAATTTTAGCACGCTGTTCCAATCGGTGCTCTGAAAGGAACTTGATAAACAGAAATATAATTTGATAAGCTCATCTGAATGGTGCACGTCAGCCACACAAAGAGCTGCATATCATCTTCTTTTATCTTCATTTTTTTGCTTTTTTTCTTTTTTGCGCATGGCAGTTACAAATAGAAAGGGAATGGTCCCCTTCTTCCTTCCTTCCTCCCTCTTTACCTTCCACTACTATCTTTGTGCTACGCACCGCACTGCCACAAATCGTTCCCTCAATGCATCTCGTTTTTAAAAGGAAGAATCACAGTGTTTTGAAGGGGTAAGCTAAAACACCTATTCCCTACTTCATTTATGCCGCTAAACCCATCAAGATCTCCTCCACTATTTTTTAACCTTTCATCGTTTTTCCCACCTTTATATGCATGTGACACACCTAATTATTCACTTTCTCCTTACCTCTATTCCACCCTCTCACCTAAATCCATTAAGTGCACAACATTTTCTTTCTTCTGGTCCTTTCTTTTATTCTTCCAAACACTTTCTTTTTAATGCCGAACCGAATAATCGATCGCATTGGCATGAGAGGAATAAAGAGCGGAGAGATTGTCGGTCGAAAAGGGTTGCTGTCAACTTAACTCCTTACTGCTCCTCCTCTACCTCTTATCCCTAATGTGCAGACGTAGTGCCTATCTATGCCCAAGAAACAAAGGCAGAGCATATGTGAAGCAAGACAACTCATTATCGAAAACTGTTTTGTCTAATGTGTTAGCCTGCTCTTGGGGGCAGACTTGTTGCGATGTATGGTAGTAAAGGAACAAAATGAGAGAGGTGGGAAGGCATGGCTTAAGGTATGAGGAGTTCGATTGTGGAAAGGGTTTGTATGATGGAAAGGAGAGCGGGGTGGAAGAGTGGATGAGAAGAAGGAGGAGTGAAGCATGCAGTTACGTGGTTTTAAGGTTAAAAGTGCAAGGCTGATAGGTCCCCTTCCTTAAAATGTCCGATTTTGAGATTTGTGTGTGCTTAGCATTTGGCAGTTGACGGTACTGAATGCATTGCCGTCGTCTAGGACAAATGACCGGGCCAGTGAGGTTAGCGTGCTTTGAGACTCGATGACCACTGCACTTAGTGTTCTAGCCTTTTTACTAATGCCAACTATCACAATGATGTGGAAGGCCAGATGCCATTTCAGCGATGTTGCAGTTGACTATAGCTTGGTAGCTATAGCAAGGATTAGTTATTGTGTCATCGTCGAGGATCTAAGACCGTAAAATTAACAATACCTTTCAAATGCATGGCTAGAGGTCCTTGGAAGGAGGCCTTATGCAATAATTAGAATAAGAGAAGAACTGAAACTATCTTCTCACTGTGGTAAGGAATCGGCCAGAGTAACATCAACTTTATTTGTTAATGTGGCTGTTCAAATCTGCAGTGAATCACTTGACTGCCTCCTCGTGGCAGCACTGATCAAAACAACATTAACAATGAAGTGCCAGCGAAATCGACGACACTAGTCTTCCATGGCGATTGGGATAGGGAAGTGACCTTGCACTTGCGCTTGTCGCTTATTGGTCTTCAATCGCCATCTGTGTCTCTATTATCGTGATGGTAATGTTCGGTTTGGCAATTGCTTTAGCCGGTTGCGCCAACGATACCCAAATTAGCAAAGATTACCACCATTCTCTGCTATGCCTCTGTGCTTGGTGCTCTACTAAACTCGAAGTCATCCAGCACCGTATGAAGAGAGTTGGTGCTCGTTGCGGCCATTACAATGAGAATGCAAATGCCTCGTTGAACAGACGTTGCTGACAGTACGGCTTATTGAAAGACCAAATGCATCGATACGTGATGATAGATGTCTCAACAGACAGTCGTGGAGTTGGCGAAGGAGAATCTCAGCACATAGTGTATACTGCAGTGGCGAGAGGGATCACTCCAACATAACAGACTTTGGAAGGTGTGTAAACCGGAATTTAGAGTTAGGAGTTGATTTGCGCTGTCGATGGACAGAAAGTCGGTAGGACTGTCAACTCAGCTCCATTCTCTCATTGTACCTCTTATGCAAAGGCAAGCTAAAGGTCTTCAGCAATCAATGATATGTCGTCCTCAAACAAACCTCAGGTGACATAATCTAGCAACTTGGTCAAAGCAACCCACCAAGGACGGAACTGACGCAGAAAACAATTAAAGTGTTTCATTTTCCGTTCTGCTGCTTGTCAGCGATAAGCGTCCGAGCTTTTGTCTGTTTGAGTTGGCTAGGTTGCAAGCTATTTTTAACAGACGGACTAGGTGGTTAATAGGAAGACCAGCAGTTATTTGCAAGTTTTCTCTCTAACGAACGATTTCAGTACAAATGGCCGGCCAAGTTTGCAGCTGAGTCACTAAGAGCGTAGTGTCATCCAAATCAGCACCAAAGGCGTTGCCATTATTGTCGACCTTGGTGTGAGGACATTTTCACCTCCTCTGTTGGCTTGCAGATTAGCATAACACTCATCACTCTGCCTCTCTCACCATTGCACCATAGAAGAGTCGAAGCTGAGCCTGTGACAGGTTTCGATGGATCTGTTGGTTCATGTGTTTGCATTCGGTATCCCTCTCCTCTGCATTTGCCTGTTTAGCTTGCATTCCCTCCGAACGGTTAGAGTGAGAGCAGCCAGGAAGCACTCTTCACCCATGAAATGCCACCGGTTCAGTGAGTACTTTACTTCCCTAAATGCAGATGATGACAGTGCCGAAGCCAGATGCGTATTCTGTGGAATTGTTAACGTTAGTGAATGATGTGGTGGTCAATCTGGCCGCTTTGATTAGCAGAATGGTGCATATGCGTGCATCTCTGCCTCCTTGCGACGGCGCTAATTACAGAGACAGCGGCGGTGCAGCAACAGCATCAGTGTTTCTCCGAACGTCCCCAACCTTTATCATCCCACCTCCATTACTAATGCCTGTAGTGAGAGAGATTGCATTTACCTGCATTCCATCTACTGGTATATGTGAAGACGCTCACTCTGTTAAACATCTTTTAGGATGTAACGATACATCGCTGCTGACATTACAACAGCATCACGCTTCCTGCAAGCCAACCCTCAGTCAATGTGGATCGAGACCCTTCACAAGTGGGCCTCTTTTTGCACCCATTTGTAACCCAATCACTAAACAAGTGATGCTAGTAAAACGTGCCTCGTTGAGCTAATAAAGTCGCTCGATTCTCACCTCCAAGTTGTCTAGACTGCGAAAATTTCCTCTGCAATGTGGGAGCGATCTGGCATTCATCCATTGTTAGAGTGGACTGCAGTCCCAAGAAATCTTAGGCTTTGCCCAACTTTTCCCTTAAAACCATCTAGTGAATGTTAATGTCTTATGTTGGTACATTCGCATCGTGTATGAGTGACATGCCACCACAAGACAGCCCTTGTAATGCGATTTTCGCATGTAAGAGGTGGTTTGGATTAGTCGAGTCATTAGGAGAAGGAAACAGTAAGTGGGTCAGAACAGAACCCTTTCCAGTACTTTCTAGCATCAACCACATCGGCATCCTTGGATCTGCTGGTTGTGATTAGCGTGTAGTTGCAGAGGGAAGCAACGCGACACGAGCGACTTGAGTGGTTTTGGTCTACGTCTACACTCCATTCATCAAATAATCGACCTTACATTCCGCATCCATCTACCCAACCCTACCGCAACTCACATCCATTTCAGTTGAAGGGTTCGTGATTAAGACTGGAATTGCTCACCAGAATAAAATTTTCTAGATCCGAGTTCAGGTTAAATTAACTTGTTGGTTGTCGCCAAGTACAATGTCTCTTCCAGAATTGTCGGGTCAAACGACAGCCTAATCGAATGCGTGGATGTGAATGTTGAATTGTCAAGAGAAACATGACACCTACATGACAAGTCGACGCAGTAGGCACTACCTACACTAATGCGGTTGATGACGCCGCAGAAGGAGTCTCACCCTCGATCTCGCTGACCAAAGGCATTGGACAAGGGAGAAAAGACTCTCCACTTCACTCACACAATCAGAGGACAAGACAGTGTGGGACGACAGTACCTCATAAAGGATAGCCACGAGGGCCGATGATTTACTTTAGAATAATAAGCTGGAAGCCTACTTGACCAAACAACCACATTCTTACTCAAGGTGATTCCAAAACGCCAACTACTTATAAGCAAATGAGTAGAAAGGTGTGGCTGATAACTTACACCAGACGCAGACCATCTCGGAAGTCCACGGCGAGATTAGTGGCAGCGAAGTCGGACTCATCGAGAGGTTTTTGGACAAGAGAGAGATCAGCGTCGAGGGAGGCTAAACTGCAAGTCAAGTCTGTCTCCCGTGAGAGATAGACACTGCCCAGACTTCGGCACACTTCCACTCAAGACTACAATGTGCGTAACTGCCACCTACTGACATCGGGTTCGATTAGAGTCATGCAGATACCCAAGATCGTGTGAGTATACAAAATTCAAGGTGTAAATGACTGCGAAATGTCCAGCAGTTCGAGATGGCGTACGTATGCACACGCCACTTAGTCAATGATGCTCGAAAGTGGACAAGTAATGCGCCTCTCAGTCACCTGCGTGTGGGCGTTTGAGCCAACGGTGCTAATGCGTTTAACGTTGCACTGCGGAAGCACACTTCGTCATCCAGTAGAACCAGTCAGAGGAATGCGCGGTTCCAGCAAAACACACACAAGAAGGGCATTCTTTGCAGAATGGTTGTGAACATACGGTAAATGATCGAAGTTGAGGGCAAGGCAGAACTAGCAGTCCCCATCCCTCTACAGTATTCAATGGCGGCGTGGTGTCTCTACCCCACCTCTCAATATCCAACACATCCTGCGTATGCAAAAGGAAGGAAGAAAGGCGCCTTTACTGGTTTTAACGGTAGCAATAGTTAAGTATTACCAACGGTAGCAGCAATAATAAAAGCTAAAGTATTCGCATTACTAATATGGAGCAGCAGCAGCAGCAGTGTTGGCGGCAGAAGAGAGAGGAAGGCAGGAGCAGGGGAAGGGCAGGGGGAGGGAGGAGAACAAGTTCACGTGTGGTATTCTGCACACGCGGGAGGGTACTTCCAACCACCTCTTCCAAACATCCTATGTCCTCCACGACATCGGGCAGGGCATGGGCTGGCGGGTGAGTTGCTCGGTGGGTAATTGAGTGGGTTGGTAAACAACGCTTCAAGACTGCTCATTTAAGCCATAGATCGTTAAGGCAGGATCCATCCCCGGCACTACCGCCACCACCACCACCACCAATGACACCACCGACCGATACGGGCGCAAAATTGGTTCCAGCATTCACCTCAATGTGCCCACGAGGCCACTCCGTGACACATTCATGCTGCTTGGCTCCCTACAAGTGCAAAAGACGCCATTTCCATCACTTCACACACATCACTACTTTCCCATCCTCTTCCACATCTTCCCAGCACCCAAAAGGGAGACTCATTCCAACCAAATCTAGTCCCCACCACTACCCTTTGTAAATCCGCATAAACGAACACAAAATATTATTTCATGACTGACATTTCCATCCTACTACCTTCGCATTATTCTAACCACTTTTTCTACAAGAAATCCAATTTAGAAAGTCGAGGCTAAAGCATTGCCTAAGCACTGGCTGTAACCAGAGCCACCTTGGCCACTATTTCACATTTCTGCCAGATAATTTGTTTCTTTCACTGCCATAGTCACAACTTTTTCGAATGTAACAGACCACTCGCTGAAACAGTTGGTAAGATTCAAATTTACACCCTTAATGCGTTTAAACCTTTCCACCAATTAGTTCAACCGCAAATACTGACTACTGCTAGTACTTTAAGGCTGCAAAATACATCTCCATCTTTTCCTCCAACACTTTCTACCTTTTCAGGATACAAGGAACCTGACAACTTCAAAAACAACACCTTACCAGCCGTGTTTTCTCGCATAAGTCAAGACAGTGCTTGCATTTCGATGAGCAAGTTAACTGCATAGAGACTTTGCATAAATCCAAAAATGGCACGAAACCGGATATGAATGATTCACTTGCACACCCAGACAAAACACATTATCCACAGTTGAGTCTGTAATAACTTGAAGCCCTTGTGTCGCCACATGTCGCAGAAAGGCGAGACGCCATTAATAACACCTAATGAATGTAAAGGACTTACGATACTATTGTTGCGATAGGAATCGCCGGATAAAGGAACAAACGTCCTCCCCGGTGATGTTCACGCATGCGCAACAGCAGCAGTGGCACCAGCCACATTGGCGGGAACAGGACACAGTGGAGAAGGCAAAACATACAGAGGTTGAGCCGCCCCTTGAGTCGATACAACCGCGTCAACCAACCGTCGATGTGTCGTGGAGTATCCACCAACTCCCCATCCTCCAGGTATGACGGGAGAATTGCACCTGAAACATTGAGAAAGAGCTGCAAGATGGCAACGATTCCTTGCTCGCCTTCAAAGAGCAAAGCGCAGATCGGCGAGGGCAAACCCAATCCTCGTGACGACACGAGGGACCACCACCAATCCACCCAAGCGACATGCCACAGCGTACAAGCCACTCCCCATCCCAACCCCAACCCCGATAATAATTAGTCCGGATGAGGTCGCGAACCGCCTCAGCTTTCTACCTTGGATGCTCCCCAGGCCGTCCGTTCCACCCCCTCCTTTGCAACTCCTTTTCCATCCATTCTCACTCCTCAGACTAAGTCGCAATAGCAGTCGGAGTAGCACGACAGCCGCTCCTCCAACCCTAACAGCTCGCGCCCAAAACACCCAACAGTAAAGACCTACTCCACTACTTACCTCCTCTGAGATGATGCACCACTACTCATCACCTATACAGTCAGCAACAAATTAACCTCCACCCTCCCACAGCAAATACATTTCCGCACCTCCGGAAGCAAAACATACCGCAGTTGCCACCAGTGAACTCTGGCCCACAGCGCTTCCATTCGTCGTCGTAAGAAAACGTCTCCTTCACTCTTTCACACACCCACAGCAGAGCTACCCTAGCCTTTCCCCTCCTTCTCCGCCACTTACCCACCCATCCAGCCACCCATGCCCGCGAAGACAAGGAGACGGAGACATAATAACAGTAGTAGACCCTGTCGCCCATGCCGACAGCCGCATCGCACAATCCACACGGAGACGCCACCACCGCCACCGCCACCGCGATTTATTCCAACATCTTGCAATGCCTACCATTCCACACACTCATCACATGTTACTTCACCATCGCAACCACCAAGGTAAGTTTGCAGCATCTGAAAAGGAAAAAAACCAAACAATGGGAAGACCGATGTGTGAGAGTCCAATGCACTGCAAAGCTGACATTCACAAACATAACTACTGATAGGAAAAAAAGAAACAGACAACTCAACAAGCAAACAATTGAGACTGCTACAAAGTACAGTCTGTGTAGTGATGCCGAAGTTTCCCACCAGCCACTTCTTCTTCCTCCGCTCCTACCACTGCTGCGCCTACCTCACTCAGAGGCACCAACTCATGCCGTCAAAGCTGAGCAACCTACGATTAAGCCATCACCTAGGCCCTCTACACAACACGTTTCACAGCAATGATCACATCAACACAACAAACAACCCAGGTAAAAAAGAAAGCACTTTCCACCTAACATATGAACGCACATTGATTCCATTACTGCACACAAAAAGGGACAGCAACAACTCGTTAAGCACAATCCAATCTTACCTGAGAAATATGTGAGGTGATAACAAAGGCAAGACTCGCATTCATTGCTGCTGCAGCCTCTTCCTCTTCAGTGTCTATTCTACCACGAAAACAGACAAAAATGCACAATGCCATTTATAAATATAGTGAATAGTTATTAGCAGGAAAATGTTAATGATTGGTTGTCACGTCTTTGGAAACGTTAGAACTCCCGCCAATAAAATCTATCGTCATTAGAAAGCAAACAAATTACAAATCACCTAAACGATCTTAACTTATCGCTTCAAGTGTCGTACAGCAAAAAGTGTACGTAAGTAGGTATCGTAGTTGGAAGATAAAACGTCCTAACAGCCACATTATGAGACTTCTGCGTTTGCCTTACCAAAGTTACAAGTCCCTTTATCAAAACTCATTCTTACTAACCACTTGGAAACAGCCAAAGCAATCGTACTCAATCCAAAGAAACGATTGGTCTAACAAATAAACTGACAAATAAAGCAAAAGCATGTATCTACACACACTTATAAAATGGGTGCCTAATCTCAAGAAACCACCAAACAAGTAATTGCCAGGCACTTCGTAAGGTTTTAGCACCTCTCCACAAAATCACGCCTCATTGCTCAAATTCAAACGTCAGTAAAAAACAAACAACCTCACAAATCGCAAAAGCAGTCAAAATTTATGTCTACATAGCGAAAAATGTACGTGAGGGGGCCTTGCGGCTGAAAAGTAACCGTCAACAGTCACATTGAGTGGCCTTTGCGTCTACTCTAACAAGTATGCGTATGAAGGAAGCAAACCGACAGTCAAAGCACCTCACAACAACTAAGCAACTAAAAATAATCGAAAGGTACTCAATACTTACCGGGCTCCCAACTTTTGGCAGCGGATAAAGGCGCATTAATCCAGAAAAATTATCCCCAAAAACGCGCCCCACTTCCGCAAGTCGCGCACAAATCCGGCTAATCAGTTCAAAGTTTGTCCGGTAAAACAAACAAATGTTAAATTTTATGTATTTTCAGTGAGACTATAATCAGAACAAATACTAACAGTTATAACTTTTGCGTAAAATTTTGGCAGCAAACACACTAGTGACACTTTACAAGGTGGGCAAAATGAGAAAGTCGTTTATACTTGTATATTAGTAACAGAAATGCATAATAGTGACATTGTAAAGTTCATCAGCAAATCTTAAAAATTGTTTAATTCACAGTGAGCAATGTCATTTTGTCAACTAGTTGTACACTTCAATTTACATTAAGCATGTGTTTTGTGGCAAAGTTCATCTTCAAAACGAATAGACGCGTTGCTCAATTGAAGCAATGGGTTGACCTTACTCACATTGGCTTGCAGGTGCCGATCACCTTTACAAAAGTTGCGTATTTGTGCAGAATCCCACTTTACATCTACTTGGATGGTAGGGTGTAAGCTACGTTTTCAGACGGCAATTTTCGGATGCGATGCCTGCACATCCCACTACACGTAGACGCAGTGGCATAGTAGCTAACTTCGTAACTGCTTCCTGATTCGAGAGTCAATTTGCATTAGCAGTTGTTTCATTCAGTGGAGTGCTACTTGACTTCCGCCTCGTGTGGTAGCTGTCATGACATGATTTGTAATTCTCTGAACTTACCTTGTAGAGGGCTCCTCCGCTCTCTTCTGGTCACCCGTGTTAGTAGAAGTCTGAATATGCTTTGACATCTTTATTATACAGGGTGAAAATTATACAGCTATGCAAGATGTGGGAGTCAGGTTGGGGAAGAGTCACGTTCTTGCGAATCTCCACGCCGCTCCGCAATAAGGTCCAAGTTGTTTTTTCGCGTCTGGCCTACAAAGCGCATTTAAAAAATATAAGTATTACATACCTGATCTGCCAGTAATCCGAATGCAATTGTGAAAGCGGGTTCGATTCTGCTAAGATAGTAGATCATGATAGGAGCGGGAGCACTCGACAAGTTAAAAAGGATTACCTTTTGTGTGGAATGATGTAAACTCTTTGATTCCCTCTGTGAGGAGACATGAGAAGGCTAAGAGAGTATGAGGCATGGTTACTGAGCTACGAATTACACCCTTAATCTCCTAATCTTGTAAGTTTGTCAATGCGGTTTCTCTTCTTTCTCCTCCTTCTTCTCCTTCTCCTCCTCCTCCTCCTCCTCCTCCTTCTACTCTTCCTTCTACACTTCCTTCTACTCCTTGTCCTACTCCTAATCCTCTTCCTCCTCCTCAAAAATCACACTTTTAAGCCAGCTCCTTATTGTGAAGTCCGAAGGCTTCCTTGAATGCAAAAGAAATAAAAATATCAAGGTAAAATGCATATATTTATTTGACTGAGGAAAATGAGTTGCTGGAACACCATTTGCCGATGAATGTATCATCTCACACGTTATCTTTGACTTTTGTTCCTTCACTCTTCTTATTGCATTACCATTGAACATGATCCACGAAGAGCCCTCAATTCCGCTTTTAGCTTTCGTATTATCCAGATCATCCTCGAAGCCTAGCAACACGACAGCCACACCAAAGCATGACTGAGAGTGGTATTTAGTTTTCTAGATCACACGTCACTTAATTTGCTCCAATCTGTCTACATTAACTACAGCTATTTGGTCGTCGACTCTCTCCTTGTCCAGATCGTTTACAAAGCCCCACATTTCTCAGTCACTCGCGACCACTCTGATACACGCATTGCACGCTGTCACGTGCATTTCAAATTGTCGTCTTCGATCCAACGATCGATGTGCTGTCAGGCGCATCGTCACCAGGTTCATATTTCCGTGATTCACTCGCGATGCTGTCGAAAGAAGGAGTGCTCTACGCCGTATTTCTGCTCGCGTATGTGAGCTTTGCACTGCTCAACTTGAGCAGTAGTGCACCGAACCTACTCACATGGTCCTGCATGTGGGCAATTGTTGGATTCGCTGGAATTCTTGTCGACTGTAAGTGTGTCCATTTTGCTAATAAATCTGCTGCCTTGTAGATGTGACAAGAAGGAAAGGCGAGGCGGGAGAGCGCCACCAGCGCTCAGTTGGTGTTGAGGCTAGACACTGTGGGCACCACCACCGAAGGCTGCCACCGGCCTCAGTGGACCGGGAGGTAACCAGCTTCGCAATCACTCCCCTTCGTGACGAGGAGGTTGCACCGGCCACTGGGGCCGTGTGTCCAGGCACCGACCCAAGTAAGTCTCACTCCCTTCTTTCCCTCCTCCTCCTCCTCCTCTTCCTACTGGTCAAGTCACTTTGTAGGAGTTGCATAGCGGCTCTAGCTCAAGACTTACTTCATGCTTTTGTGTTCAATCACTTGGTCCATAATTACTTGCAGGCTAAGCATACGTCATTCAGCTGACTTGCTTTCAATGTTTGGGCAGCTAGCAGTTGCATTAGCGTTATTTTCACTCTAAACCACTTAATTACAGGCATTAGCCACATCGGCATGGTTTTGTTCCTTCTTTTAGCTGGGCGCTGGTGGCGAGAGTGGAATGCTTAACACCCCCGTAAGCTCTCCGTACTCATACGCTCTCCTCCTCACCATTTTGCATCCTCACCCTTCTCTTCTTCCATTGGTTATTTTAGGGCCAAAACACCAACCCGGAGTAAGAAGAGGACGCGCAGGAAGATGGCGCATCTTCTGCTGTTTAAGTTGTTAGGGATCACTCGCCTCGTTTCTTTTCCCCTCCTACCTATCCCTCTTCCTCGCACCCCATAGCATGATTGTATCGTTCTAACAGAGTTTCGTCACAGCAATGCCTTCTTTTTGCCTTCTGAGTGGGCAGGGTTGGATAAAAGCTAATGCGAAAATCATTGGTGGCTCGAGTGAGTGAGTGAGTGGGTGAGCAAGATGCTGCCATTTCAACTACAAGGATTCATTTAAGTGTTGGTCAACTATGTCACTTTAAGTGAGTCATGAGTAAAGAAGGTAGCCAGTAATCCAGCTACCGACTATTCAACACACTTTCCGTAATGGAAGAATATGATGGACATACACACGTCCGAAGTGCTATTCTCTGCTCACGTCTCTCCTCGCCTCTCTGCTTTAACATCGGCTGCCCTCTTATTCCAATGCTGCAGACTTCGCATAGAGGCGTCAAAACAACACCAGCTACAAGATGAGCTATGTGATTGGCCAATCACCTAATGATGACAAACGCAGAGGTGTGGCCAAGCCATCACAAGGCGACACTCAATAAGCTCACTTCCCTATCTTACATGGGCATTTATTTCATTACATCACTTTTGTTTTAAGTTAATGCTTCATCATTTGGGGCAAAAACAAGTCTATAAGGATGTATGATCGTTATAGGTGAGATAGAGTACCGCAGCACAGCAGTGACCACAACGCACTACTTCTCGTACGCAACGATCGACAAGCGTAATCTCTGCCACAGTGCAACACATCTACTACAGTCTAATAACGAATGCCAACAGGTCTGGCTGTAGCGTCCCGAGGGTCCCTTAAGGCAAAAGAAGGCAAAGTGGCAGGGTAGAATACATATATCCCCGAACAGAGGGGAATAGGCTGCTGGCATGGCCCGGAGGCCAGCCCACGCAGCTAGGGCTGTACGGCCCCCTCTGTGTCCTTGACAGAAACCGGCAGTTCTAACAAACAAAGTACTACATTGCCCCTCTCCTCTTTCGAGTGTCGATCCCGACGACACACCCTGCTCGACCTCCTTCTCCATTTTCTACTACTGCATGCAAACCTACACATCGTCTTGTCGTCTGCTCCCTCATTTTCCCATTCACCTTAGTAATACACCTTCTGTTTGACTTTTCTCATTCTTTTTACACTGTAACAGTCTGGTCCTCGTCGTTGCGCAAGCTGTTGAGTGACTGAGCAGTCGAACCACCCACCTGATCAACAGCTCTGTTGGGGCTCATCCCTTGGTACTGTAGGCAGTTAGCGGCAATTCCACACTACCTACGTCCGCTGTGGTGCATAGACAGACCATCACTTCTAATGGTTGGTAGCGTTCATTACGATCCAATAGTTGGGTTTGACTGTGTGGCTCCCAGCAATCCACTAGACAGTCAGTCGTCTGGGTGCGATTACTTTGTAGGCGGAAGTGGGTTCGCTCATCTCATGGCAGTGGATCTGATTCCCGGTGGAGTGACATTGCCAGTTGTGTCTTGCCAGGGTCACTATGAGGACAAAATCTGTGCACACAGTTTTGTAGGTCTTTGACGTTAGTATAGCCCTTCGGATGCACCTACACACGCTGGATTGTGTGGCTCCATTTACTTGAGTGGAAGAGCTCCACCACAACTCACGAAACTGCCCTCGATGTCAAAGCACAACTGCTCGAAGTTGTACTGATAAGAGTCGAGTAGATTACTCGTATCCTCTTCATTTCCTCCCTAACTACGCACCACCTACAACAAGCGGCACATCCTGAAATGCCGATGTGATCCTTGCTGGAAAGTACTCAAGAGGCTGTGTCCGCATGCACTTGGCATTTCCTCCTTTTACTTATTCAGCCAATTCCCATTATCTCCTACGTATTTTAAAAGTTAGCTTTGCCGCTCATCTCGATGCGCTTTATATGACACATGTTGAGTCCCGACTTTATATAAAAACGGAAGAGTAGAAGGATACTTAGAAGGTGCTGCAAGTATTGCAGCTCATGAAGAATAGCAATTTTGCCCTAACAAGTCCCTACCAATTCATTCCTCCACATGCATACTCAAATCTTTCAAATAAAAACTATGCTTACAGCTACCATCTGAGCTACTCATCTTCACTTCTCTCGAGCACCCGCTACTCACTTATGCTCCAACCGGTTTAGCTACTCAACCATCTTGTTAACCGACCATACTAAGTAAGGGAAGATAGGAGCAATAACTCACAGCAGTGCACTCTCCTATGTGGCCAACAAAGAAAGTGGTACATAGTGGCAGTACCTGCAGCCACAGTGACGAAAACTGGTCCGCTAGTCAATGAGGGAGCTGCAGTATCAACCGATTGCAAGTACAAATGTCTGTAGTGATGTCCCTACGCCAAGGTTGGCAATGATGACACAAAATGCAGGTCAATGCGTCAAACGGGTCACACTCGCTGCTAAAGGTAAGACGTAGGTTGGGTCATAGGTTGATCACTGCTTCGTCAAGTGGGAGAAGTATTTGGTAGTGGAGTATGTGATTGCCCCTAACATCAAAGGCGTAAATGATTTCTGTTAACGCCGAAAGCTTCAGCACTACTAAGCCCAGACAGCATTTCGTCCAACTGGAAGGACCATTCACTCAACCACATGAAGAGAATTTTGTTGTCTTTGTGGCACCGATTACCGGGACTCAAATGCGGTGCCGCACAGACACTGCAGACCATATCCATAAACCGAGGAGTGAGTGCACCGACATGAGAGAACTGGTAGTTAAGGAGACGGCGATGCAAATGGTGCCGGATAAAGGGTCTTAAGGCACGAGCAACCTCTCGACAAAGAAAAATTGTACAAAATTTAAGGATGCCCGCATTCCGTGCGATCTGCTCTAGCTGTCCTCGATCCAAGCGAATAAAAAACGATGAGCGTGAGATAAACTTTAGCGTTCATCTCACCACACTTGACCATCCTTCCCTTAAAGCGCATGATGGCATGATGAACGAGGTAGCGCGAAGGCGGCTATGAGCGTTGTTTCTTCTGCATCGCCGCTATCTCCGTGTCTGTTGCTGCTGTAAGGTAGAGGCAGGCACACACGTCAATCAGTTAATTCCACAAACCGGATTTACGCGTGCATTATTACCCAACGTCACGTCGCAATCAGCTATTAGGTAAAAATAAGCAGGGACTACTAAGACTGCAGTAGGTCCTAAAAGAGAAGTCTCACCCTCCTTCTCCAAGGTGTCTGTGGCTATATTATGCGCACTCATTTTCATAAGAAATTTTTAGTCTTTTTGTTATGCCTTATGTACTGTATTTTTTTGTTTTTGTAGAACTTCGGTCTTTATTGTTTTTTTAAAGAAGGTTTTAATATTTATATGCTCGTTGTGAATAACAGCTCAGCTCTTCTGGAGGCAAGTGACCACTGAAGAATGACATTCGCTAGGCTCAAGGTCATTCCATGACGCTCAGGTGTGAGTGAACGTCACTGGCTAGTCTCAGGGTCATTAAGTCGTTATCCCCACAACGCTCCTCTCCCTCCGGAAGGAAGACAAAAGGAAGGGGAGGAAGGCATTTACGTATGTAATTGTAAGCCTGTGCTGATGACCTATCACTCAACCTCTACAGCATGCACTGCCCCATAGAGAATAAGTGCTTGCCAATTTACCCATCCTCACTCCTCTTTGCCCTCGTCCGCCCGCCTACCTGCCTCGTGTGCACACACACACACGTTGCATGGCCGAAACAACTTAAGATTTTCATGCATCTGCCTTAAACAGGCAACAATATTGCACACAGAGACGACCGTCCACGACAAGCAAGATTTCATTCGCTGGCCTATTTCGTCATGCGTTGGTGGTAATCTGGCCTCTCTTTACACGATTTACCATGCTCAAAAGATAGTAAATATGGGGTGCACAAGACAATTGCTTTGTGCCAAATCGTGGATCATTCAGGCATGAGTGGGGCTGCATATTCGAGTAAGGCATCTGTTGTAGGTAGTAGCTCCATTCGATATTCCCACCTGGTTTTTTACGGGTAGGAGTAGTTACTCAGAACTGGTGAGATTCTTTGATGAGATTTTAGTAAGGCGTATTAATGTTTTGGCCAATCAGGCAACTACCTGACAAATGTATAGTGTGTTGCTAGATGTGTAGCACGAAACAGCAGCGTCTCTCACTGGGGATTTGAAGGCACATCCAGCATTACAGCGCTGTCTTTTATTCCTTACCACGATAAGTATAATTGCAGTTCAGTGATTTCCGATTACCCACCTCACAGGGGTAAACGCCCTTCTGTGTCGGTGAAGACGAATGCAAATGCTAGCATCTTTAGTCCTGGATGGATGATTGTCATTCTGACCATTCTTCGCATTTAATGAAGTTTGCGATAGAAAATAAGCAGCCTTTTTGATGAACGCAAACAGAGAGCTGCAATTATCATAGTAGCTGAGGCGCCTGGTGATTGGTTGTATGGACCTACGAGAAAAGTCACGAAAGCATAGCAGCCATGAAAGCCAATAGAGTTACAACGGCTAAAGCAGCGCAGGTCGAGTCATCGCAAGTCGTGGTTACTGCAGCAGAAGTCTAGGCAGGTCTGCTGGTCGTTGAGGGGCTTCTTCCAGTCGTGACAGACGCTTTCTCCTCCCCCATTTGATATGACCATGAATTTGCCCCATTATAATAACAATTATTATTATCGAATTCAACACATCAACTACCTGATAACTGCTCACATTAAGGAGCGTCTGCCTAACTCTCAGCAGTAGTATATTTAGTGTCAGGCAATACTACTACTAATGGGTCTGCGAACTTTAATTAGTAGTAGCGGTAACAACGCATGGAGAGCATTGCAGAATTGATTCTAGTGGATCTGGTTAGTCCCTCAAATGCAGCAGTTCCGAGATCTCCGCTTCGCCCACATTTTTCAATCCACCATCGCCTTGGCTCCAAATCGATCTTCTTACCTTCGCTAACGGATTAAATTAACTTGGGGGTTGTCGCCAAGTACAATGCGTCTTCCAGAATTGTTGGACCCGACAACAGCCCAATCGAATGCGTGGATGTGAATGTTAGAGTGTCAAGAGAAAAAGAACACATACGTAAAATGTTGACGCAGTAGGCCCTTCCTACACCAATGCAGTTGATGGCGGTCGGGGAAACGCAGTAGAACAAAGACATCGGACAAGGAAGAAGAGTTTCTCCACTTCACTCACACAATCAGAGGCAGGACAGTGTGGGACGGCAGTACCTCGCAGAGGAATGGCCACAAGAGCTGATGATTTACTTCAAAATAATAATCTAGAAACCTATTTGACCAAATAACCACATTCCTACTCAGGATGAGTCCAAAACACCAACTACTTATAAGCACATAAGTAGAAGGGTGCAGCTGATGACTTATACCAGACGCAGACCAACTCAGAAGTCCACGGCGAGATGTATGACGGCGAAATCGAAACCATCAAGAGGTTTTTAGACGTTACAAGTATCTGCGCCGAGGACGGCTAGCCTGCGAACCAAGTTTGTCCCTCGTGAGAGGTAGACGCAGCCGAGACTTCAACACTTCCACTGAGGACTACAATGTGCGTAACTGCCACCTACTGAAATCGTGCGAGTTAAAAATGCATCATCATCCAGTAGAACCAGTCAGGGCAATGCATCCACTTTGCACTCCTGTTAATGACTACGTGGATGATGCACAACTAGCCTTCTGTACGAGTAGCACTAGAGATGCGCGTGGTTCCAGCAAAACACACAAGAAATGCATTCTTTGCAGAATGGTTATGAACATACGGTAAATGCTCGGAGTTGAGGGCAATGCAGCACTGATAGTCGCCATTCCTCCACAGGTTTTAGATAAACTCTACAGTATCCAATGGCGGCGTGGTGTCTCTACCCCACTCCTCAATATCCAACACATCCTGCATATGCAAAGGGAGGAAGGAAGGAGGGCGCCTTTACTGTTTTCAACAGTAGCAGTAGTTTAGCTTTATCAATGGTAGCAGCAATAATAATGGAAGTATTCGCATTACTATAAGGAGGAGGAGCAGCAGCAGCAATGTTGGCAGCAGAAGGGAGAGGAAGACGGGAGGGCAAGGCAGAGTAGGACAGGGCAGGGCAGGGGAACAAATTCACGTGTGGTTTTCTGCACAGACGAGAGGGTACTTTCAATCACCTCTTCCAAACATCCTATGTCCTCGACCACATCGAGCAAAGCATGGGCTGACGGGTGAGTTGCTGGGTGGGTGAGTTAGCGAGTGAGTCGGTAAACAGCGCCTAAAGACTGCCCATTAAAGCCATAGATCGTTGAGGGAGGATCTATCCCCGGCACTACCGCCGCCACCAGCACCACCACCCGTACGAACCCCAAATTGGTTCGAGCATTCACCTGAATGTGTCCACAAGGCCACTCCGTGACACATTCATGCCGCCCGTCTCGCTACAAGTGCAAAAGATGCCATTTCCATCACTTCAAACACACCACTACTTTCCCATCCTCTTCCACATCTTCCCAATACCCAAAAAAGAGGCTCATTCCAACCAAATCTACGTCCCCACCACTACCCTATGTAAGTCCGCATAAACGAGCACAAAATATTATTCCATGACTGACATTTCCATCCCACTACCTACGCATCATTCCAACCGTTTCGTTTTTACAAAAATCCACTTTAGAAAATCGAGGCTAAAGCATTACTTAAGCACGGGCTGTAATCAGAGCCACCCTCGTCACACACTCATGTGGAGCCAAATCAGACACATTTTCACATTTCTGCCAGATAATTTGTTTCCTTCACTGCCATAGTCACAACTTTGTCGAATGCACCCGACCAGTCCCTGAAACAGTCTTCATCAATGACTATGAAACATGCACATTTTAAAGCATCGTCCTTGCTACTGCGAAGGACCGACTCAATCGCTCTGAACAGCACCTAATCGCCACACTTCCTCTTCCAACGACTTTTGAAGTGAAGGCAACAGTCTTTCAAGAGTGTCCACCGATCCGCCCTCTCTAATGCCAACTTAGGCTTTCGCATTAGTGAGGAACCAGCGTTCTCTCCCTGATTACAGTCGGTAAGATTAACATTTACAACCTTAGATGCGTTTAAGCCTTTCCAACCATTAGTTCAACCGCAAATACTGACTGCTGCTAGTACCCTAAGGTTGCAAAATACATTTCCATCTTTTCCTCCAACACTTTCTACCTTTTCAGGATACAAGGAACCCGATAACTTCAAAAAACAACACCTTAACAGCCGTGTTTTCTCGCAGGGCAAACCCCTATTTTGAATAAACATTGATATAACCTGCTACAAGCACATCACCCTTGGTTTGGTTTTGGTTACCTGCATAAGTCACGATAGTGCTTGCATTTCAATGAGCAATTCAACTGCATAGAGACTTTGCATGAATCCAACAAAGACACGACACTTGATATGGATGATTTGACTTTTAAACCTACAGAAAACACATTATCCGCAGTGAGTCTGTAATAACTTGAAGCTCTTGTGTCGCCACGTGTTGCAGAAAGGCGAGACGAATGTCCTCACCGGTGATATTCACCAGTGGCATTGGCGGAAACAGGACACAGTGGAGAGGGCAAAGCGTAGAAAGGCTGGGTCGCCCCTTAAGTCGATCCATCTGCGTCCACCAACCGTTGATATGCCGTGGAGTACCCACCATCTCCCCATCCTCCACGTGTGCCGAGAGTATCACACCTGAAACACTGAGAAATGGCCGTAAGGTGGCAATGGTTACCCACTCTCCTCCTAAGATCAAAGCACAGATCAGCAAGGCCACACCCAATCCCCATGCCGACACGGAAAACCACCACGAATCCACCCAAGTGACACGCCACAGCGTACAAGCCACAACCCACCCCAATTCCAACCCCGATAGTAATTAGTCCAGATGAGGTCAGAAACCGCCTCAGCTTTCTACCCCAGATGCTCCCTACACCGTCCTTCCCACTCCCTCTTTTTCAACTCCTTTTCCATCCATTCTCACTCATAAGGCTGATTCGCAGTTGCAGTGGGAGTAGCACGACAGCCGTCCCCCTCCCCTTCCCCAATGGTTCGCACACAACACACCCAACAGTGGAGACCTACTCACTTACCT
Organism: Taenia hydatigena; assembly: GCA_036345935.2. NCBI lineage: Eukaryota > Metazoa > Platyhelminthes > Cestoda > Cyclophyllidea > Taeniidae > Taenia > Taenia hydatigena. The sequence goes on along the minus strand of JADWOT020000001.1, from coordinate 30,175,044 downwards.
CCTCTGAGATGATGTACCACTACCCATCACCTATACAGTCAGCAACAAATTAACCTCCACCCTCCCACAGCAAAAACATTTCCGTACCTACGGAAGCAAAATATGCCGCAGTTGCCACCACTGAGCTCCGGCCCATGGCGCTTCCATTCGTCGTCGTAGTAGTAGTAGCAGTAGTAGACCGTATCGCCCATGCCGACAGCCGCATCGCACAATCCAGACGGAAAAGCCCCCGGCACCGCCACCGCGAATCACTCCAACATCCTGCATTACCTATCAATCCACACACTCATCACATGTTACTTCACCATCACAACCACCAAGATAAGTTTGTAGCATCTGAAAAGGAAAAAAACCAAAAAACGGAAAGACCTATGTGTGAGGCTCCAATGCGCTGCAAAGCCAACATACACTAATACAGCTACTGATAGGAAAAAAGAAACAAACAACTCAACAAGCAAACACTTAAGAATGCTACAAAGTGTAGTCTGCGTAGTGATGCCAAAGCTTCCCACTAGCAACTTCTTCTTCCTCCGCTCCTACCCCTACTGCGTTTACCTCACTCACACACCAACTCATGCCGTCAAAGCTGAGCAACCTACCATTAATCCATCACCGAGGCCCTCTACACAACATGTTTCACAGCAATAATCACATCAACACAACAAACAACCCTGGTCCTGCCCACACTCACTCCTCCGCCATCCATATGTGCTCCAACAACACTCATATCACAGTAATGAAAATAGCGCAGGTAAAGCAGGTAAAGGAGAAAAGCACTTCCCCACCCAACATATGAACGCACATTGATTCCATTGCTGCACACAAAAGGGGCAGCAACAACTCATTAAGCACAATCCAATCTTACCTGAGAAATATGTGGAGTGATAGCGAAGGCAAGACTCGCACTCATTGCTGCTGCAACTTCCTCTTCAGTATCTATTCTATCACGAAAACGGACAAAAAATGCACAATAACATTTATAAATATAGTGAATACTTATCAGCGAGAAAATGATAATGATTAGTTGCCACGGCCTTAGCAACGTTAAAACCCCTTCCAACAAAATCTATCGCCATTAGAAAGCAAACAAATCATAAATTGCCAAAACAACCTTAACATATTGCTCAAGGTGTCATACGGCGAAAAATGTACGTGAGCAGGCATCGCAGTTGGAAAACAAAACGTCCTAACAGCCACATTATGAGGCTTTTGCGTTTACATAACCCTTTATCAAATTGGATTTTATTCATTAAAACTCATTTTTACTTAACAAACCACTTGAAAACAGCCAATGGAATCGTACTCAATCCAAAGAAGTGTTTTGCAGTAAAAAAATCAACGTGATTAGGCAATGCAAATGGGAAACAAAAAGTTATTGCACCAACTGCAGCTATTTCTGAAACGGTTGGTCTAACAAATAAACGGATCAAGAAAGCAAAAGCATACATCGACACACATTCATAAAATTGATGCCCAGTCGCAAGAAACCACCAAGCAAGTAATTGCCAAGCATTTGGTAGGGTTTTAGCACCTCTCCACAAAATCACGCCTCATTACTCAAACTCTAACGTCACTACGAAACAAACAGCCCCGCAATCTACTGCGACAGCCTCAATTTATCGCTACACAGCAAAAAATGCACATGAGGAGACCTTGCAGCCGACAAGTAACCGTCAACAGTCACATTGGGAGGCATTTGCGTCCACCCCGACAAGTATGTGTATAAAGGAAGCAAATCGACATTCAAAGTACCTCACAACAACTAAATAACGAAAAACAACAAATATATACTCAATACCTACCGGGTTCCCGACTTTTGGCAGCGGATAAAGGCGCATTAATCCAGAAAAATTATCCCTGAAAACGCACACCACTTACGCAAGTCGTGCACAAGCCTGGCCAATCAGTTCAAAGTTCGTCCGGTAAAACAAACAGGCTTTAAATTTTTATGTATTCTTGTTGAGACCATAAATACGACAAATGCTAACAGTCTTGACTTTCGCGTATAATTCAGGTAGCAAACGAACTAATATCTATTTGCAAGTTATGTCAGTATAATAAATGCGCAATAGAGATATTGTAAAGTTAGTCAGCAAAGCGTAAAAGTAGTTCAAATAACAGTGGTCGATGTCATTTTGGTAATCAGTTGTACGCCTCGATCTACTTTAAGCATGTGTTTTATAGCAAAGTTCTCATCTAAAGCGAATAGACGCGTTGCTCAATTGGAGTATTGGACTGACCTCACTCACATTATCTTGCAGGTGTCTATCACCTTCAGCAATCCAACAGGATTTCCTTTTGTGTGGAATGATGTAGGCTTTTGATTCCCTCTGTCAGGAGACATGAGAAGGCTAAGAGAGTATGAAGCATGTTTAATGCGCCACAGATAATGTTACGGCTAAGAATCGCACTCTTGTGACTTTGTCAATGCGGTTCCTCATCCCTATCCTCCTCCTCATAATCCCACTTCCAAGCCATCGCCTTATTGTGGGGTTCGAAGTCTCCCTTGAAGGCAAAAGAAGGCAAATATCAGGGTAGAATGCATGTATTCAACACACAGGTGAAAATGAGTTGCTGGAATACCTTTTACCGATGACTGCATCACCTTACACCTTATCTTTGACTTTTGTTCCTTCACGCCTTTCATTTCATTACCATTGGACATGATCCACAAAGACCCTTCAATTCAGCTCTTAGATTTCGCATTACCCAGATCACCCTCTCACTTCTGTGCAGCTCACAACTTCACTACTCTCCACTTCTTCCTCTCGCCTACACCTTTACAAATCCAAGACTTCATCCCGTGCCCACATCCGACGTCGACGGTGTGGAATGAAGGAGCACCAAGGCTTCGCACTATTGAGCTTGCACCCAACTAGCAGGATTAGATGCCGACACTACGACTACCATCATTGTCGGCACCAACGCTGACCTGGCCTTACCCATTTCGTCGTCCACACTCGAACTCTACGCAGAGTAGAAATACAAACAGGAAAATATCATCGCTACCCTCGAATCAGGGAGGGGTAAAGCGATAGAAAAATAATCACCCACTTAACATCCTGCCCACGTTAACGATGCCGCAGCTTTAAGACAAACTTTGCCATTCTATCGCATCTCCCCGTCTTCCTTTTCCTTCCTACTCTTCTTCAGGGCGAACATAGAATGATGATACGTGGGTTGTACCAACCGCACAATCCTGCCATCAGAGTGACACGTCGTAGCGCAAGTCAACTCCCAGCCGCCTTTCTCCTTCTCCTCCTCCTCCGCTCCCCCTCACACAAAACAGTCGCTAAATAAGTCTACGAAAACATTCACTGCAAATACTACGTCGGTGACTTAGTAATGTGATGCCAACAATGCACGAGAAAGAGAGAGAAGAATAAGGAAAGCAAGAAGTACGGTAAAGAGATAAAGAATATGAAAAAAGAAGTAGGCATAGAACAGGTGGGATACGATTTGAAATAGCCATCCAACGTACATGCGGACATCGACAAAGCAGACAACGGGTCGTCGCCGATGGAAGTGGCGACGAAGACAATTCACCTCTATTGCTACGATAATCTTCCTCGACAGTCGTCAATGCGCCACCCTTTGACCAATCCAGACACTGACAAGACAGACTCATTGCTCTTGCAGTGGGATTGCACGACATGATTGCAGTGCTCGTCAGACCAAAGCCATAAAAGCGAGGTCATGAAGAAGAAGCTCCACATGTCGGAGCCATCCATACAAAGTCTTGCAGAAAATCAGACACCCTATCTCCCCGCCACCATCGCCGTAACGAAGCAAAACACAATGCAATTGGTTCAAAATCGCCGCCCCTGTCAATAGCAGTAGTTTTGCATCCCTATGAACCTTTCATAACATCATCATCTTTTGTGAAGGTGAACGACACCTGCAAGACAATGTGAGTGAGGTCAGTCCATTGCTCCAATTGAGCCACGCGTCTATTCGTTTTGAATGTGAACTTTGCTACAAAACATGCTTAAGTGAATTGACGTGCACAACTGATTGACAAAATGACATTCATCGTTGTCGTTTGAACCACTCTTACGACTTGTTGGCAAACCTAACAGCATCACTATGCATTTACATTACTGATATATATAATAGCAACTTTCTCATTTAGTGCGCTTTGTAAATTGCCATTAGTACGTTCGCTACTCAAATTATACACAAAAGCCAAAACTGTTGGTATTTGTCGTAATTATGGTTCCATCGAAAATACATAAAAATCTAAATCTTGTTTGTTTTACCGGACGAACTTTGAACTAATTAGCCAGAATTGTGCGCGACTTGCGTAAGTGGTGCGCGTTTCTGGGGCTAATTTTTGTGGAATAATGGGCCTTTACTCGCTGCCAAAAGTTGGGAGCCCGGTAAGTATTGAGTACCTTTCGAGTATTTTTAGTTAGTCAGTTGTTGTGAGGTACTTTAAATGTCAACATTCTTCTTTTATGCACATACTTGTTGGGGTAGAAGGAAATGCCTCTTAATGTGAATGTTGACGGCTACTTTTCAACTGCAAGGTCTCCTCGTGTGCATTTTTCGGTGTGCGGAGATAAATTGCGACTGTTGCAGCAGATTGTGGGGTTGTTTGTTTTTTGATGACATTTGAATTTGAGTAATGAGGCGTAATTTTGTGGAGAGGTGCTAAAACCCTACGAAGTGCTTGGCAATTACTTGCTTGGTGGTTTCTTGAGATTAAGCACCCATTTTATGAGTGTGTGTAGATACATGCTTTTGCTTTATTTCTCAGTTTATTTGTTAGACTAACCGTTTCAGAAATAGGTGCAGTTGCTGTCACAACTTTTTGTTTTCTATTTGCACTCCCTGATTGCGTTGAATTTTTTACTGCAAAACACTTCTTTGGATTAGGTACGATTGCTTTGGCTGTTTTTAAGCGGTTTGTTATTTTAGTAAGAATGAGTTTTGATGAATGAGGTCCAATTTGATGAAGGGACTTGTAAGTTTGGTAAAGTAAACGGAAAAGTCTCATAATATGGTTGTTAGGACGTTTTGCCTTCCAACTACGATGCCTACTCACGTACACCTTTCGCTGTATGGCACTTGAAGCGATAAGTTAAGATTGTTTTGGCGATTTGTAATTTGTTTGCTTTCTAATGACGATAGATTTTGTTGGGAGGAGTTCTAAAGTTTCTAAGGACGTGACAACTAATCATTATTATTTTCTTGCTAATAAGTATTCACTATATTTATAAATGTTATTGTGCATTTTTTTGTCCGTTTTCGTAATAGAATAGGTACTGAAGAAGAAGTAGAGGAAGAAAAAGAAGCTGCAGCAGCAATGAGTGCGAATCTTGCCTTTGTTATCACCTCACATATATCTCAGGTAAGATTGGATTGTGCTGAATGAGTTGTTGCCGCCTCTTTTTGTGTGCAGCAATGGGAATCGATGTGCGTTCATATGTTGGGTGGGGGAGTGCTGTTCTCCTTTACCTGTTTATCTGCGCTATTTTCATTACTGTGATATGCGTGTTATTGGCGCACATATGGATGGCGGAGTAAGGGGCGCAGGACCAGGGTTGTTTGTTGTGTTGATGTGATTCTTGTTGTGAAACATGTTGTGTAGAGGGCCTCGGTGATGGATTAATGGTAGGTTGCTCAGCTTTGACGGCACGGGTGAGAAGCTTTGGCATCACAACGCAGACTGTACTTTGTAGCAGTCTTAAGTGTTTGCTTGTTGAATTGTCTGTTTCTTTTTTTTCCATTAGTAGTTATGTTTGTGGATGTTAGCTTTGCAGCGCATTGGACTCTCACACATGGGTCTTTCCATTGTTTGGTTTTTTTTCTTGTTAGATGCTACAAACTTACCTTGATGGTTGTGATGGTGAAGTAACATGTGATGAGTGTGTGGAATGGTAGGCACTGCAAGATGTTGGAGTGATTCGCGGTGGCGATGCCGTTGGCGGTGGTGGCGGTGGCGTCTCCGTGTGGATTGTGCGATGCGACTGTTGGCATGGACGACAGGGTCTACTACTGCTGTTGTGTCTCCGTCTCTTTGTAATCGCGGGCATGGGTTGCCGGGTGGCGGAGGAGGGGAAAGGCTGGGGGAGCTTTGCCGCGGGTGTGTGAAAGAGTGAAGGAGACGTTCTCTTACGACGACGACGCCGAGTGGAAGCGCTATGGGTCAGAGTTCACTGGTGGCAACTACGGCATATTTTGCTTGGGTCTGCACATGACTCTAATTGGACCCGATGGCAGTAGGTGGCAGTTACGCACATCGTAGTCTTGAGTGGAAGTGTGCCGAAGTCTCGGCTGCGTCTACCTCTCACGGGAGACAAACTTGGTTCGCAGTGGACTTACGAGTTGGTATGCGTCTGGTGTAAGTCATCAGCTACACTTTTCTACTCATGTGCTTATAAGTAGATGGCGTTTTGGACTCATCCTGAGTAGGAATGTGGTTGTTTGGTGAAGTAGGCTTTCAGATTATCATTTTAAAGTAAATCATCGGCCCCTGTGACCATCCTCTGTGAGATATTGCTGCCCACATTGTCTTGTTCTCTGATTGTGTGAGTGAAGTGGAGGGTTTTTTCTCCCTTTTTCAATGTCTTAGGTCTACTGCGCTTTGCCGACCGCCGGTGAGACCGAAAGTGAGACTCCTTCTTTGGCGTCATCAACCGCAATAGTGTAGAAGAAAACCTGCCGCGCCGACTCGTCACGTAGATGTCCTGTTTTTCTTACTACTTCAACATTCGCATCCACGCACTCGATTAGGCTGTCGTTGGATCCAACAATTCTGGATGGCACGCCGTACTTGGCGGCAGTTCACAAGTTAATTTAATCCCAATTCGTATCTAGGAAGTTTCAGTCTTAATCACGAACCTTTCAACCCTAACCGCCATCCTCGCCACCGCGAATCACTCCAACATCTTGCATTGCCTACCATTCCACACACTCATCACATGTTACTTCACCATCACAACCACCAAGGTAAGTTTGTAGCATCTGAAAGGGAAAAAAAACCAAACAATGGAAGGACCGATGTGTGAGGATCCTACCGCTGCTGCGTCTACCTCACTCAGAGACATTAACTCATGCCGTCAAAGCTGAGCAACCTACGATTAAGACATCACCGAGGCCCTCTGCACAACATGTTTTACAGCAAGGATCAAATCAACACAACAAAAAACTCTGCTCCTGCGAATTTTATTGTTCGTTAGGAGGAATTGAGGAGTACGGTAGACTTTGTGCTCTGTGACACATGCAGAGCGTTCTGCGTAATCAATGGCTTTGATTAAAATGATTTCTCATTCAACTGCTTTCTTTCTGTCGCCCACTACTGCCTCCTCCTCCCTCTCACCTCTCCTCTGCTAGACCTGAGCTGAATTTGGAGCGTTTACCATCGAGACCGCAGGTCAATCCACTGAATGCCTGCGAACTACTTTTCTTGACTCTTCGAGGGCACCAGCGACGGCGCCAACATCACCACCAGTAAACGCAGAAGCAATGAGTGGAAGAATAGTTGAAAAGCTCAGCAGTGGACCCCTAATTGAGTAACCAAGGCGATTTTCGAATTGATGAATGAGTGGATTTGGTAGATCAAGGCTAATGACTGGTTGGTTAGAGGAATAAGTGTAGCAATGCCAATCACTGAACAGACAGGTGGTGGACGTACTTGACCGACTTTTCTTGATTGCGGGCCGCTGAAGTCTTTCCTTACGCGAAGGAAGACATGGTGACTGACCCACTGTTGGCGCAGCATCTTGCTCACTTTGGCAGTGACACGCAGAATCAGCACAAGACCGATTGCACTGTGATGGAGATGGAATTTGAGGTGAACGAGCGACTGGGAGAGTGGTTGACTCTGGAGGAGGCTGATCGCACCCTCACACCGCTTTATGAGCCAAGTCTGACCGGTTGAGGTAATCTCGGCAACACGTGCTATATTAACTTGGCTATATAGGTGACCATTTGAGCTCCTCGATTTATTCCCTTTTCCATCATTTAGTGTTCAGCCATGTTACGAGCCCTGTTTTGCTTATGATTATGTGTCGCCCGTCTGATAGTTGGCCATCTCTCTGGGCGGGTTCTCTTCGCGACAGAGGTCCTCCTCAGTCGCTATGCCTTCGCCTTTTCCAACTTCCTGGATTTGGTGTTGGGTGCGATAACACGCAATGGAAGTGTTATCGCTGCTGTAGAGTCTTTTGGCTTGCTGATGATCAAGTTGGGTAAGGCGCTATGCTTTGGTGTCTACTCGTTTCCAGTCCTAGTGATTAATGAAATGATTGGAGGAGAGGTGGTGTCCAAACGACCAGGTGAGCTTCTCTATCGACCCATTCGTCCTAGAATTATTTGTCAGTCCATGTACTCCCTATCTGTTCAATCTAACCTGAAATGATGGTTTATTCACTCATTTCAAATTCATTCTGCTTGACTACAGGCATCTGCCCACGCACGTTTTGTCACCTCATGGGTCGTATGAATGCGGATTTTGCGAGCAAGCAGCAGCAGGATGTGCAGGAGTCCCTAATCCACCTCTTTAACCTAATGGAACGTGAGATGGGTGAAAAGTTGACGGTTTTGGCACTCCTTCTTCCCTGCACTTGCTTGCTTTTGCTGTGGAGGACCACATTCAATGTGGCTTGACTGGGAAGGTTCATTCATCTCTTGCTCCGTCTACATGTCTTGAGTTTTTTACGAAGGGGACTTCATCGTCGATGCATCGATTCACCTGCCTTGTCATGCATCCCTTCTACAGTCTGTTCAAAGCTTTACTTCCTTGCCTCTTCACTCATCCATCTGGACTGCATTCATGTACTCACCAAATATTCCAACCATTTACGATGTATTCTTCGGCCTGCTTATCTTTGCGTTTACGTGGACCCTTTATTCCCCATTCCTTCCTTCATCCATCAAATTGTGTGTCTACCAGTCGTGGGCATAATGCCCTTCATCTACCACATTCTCTCCCCCCACCTACTCCAACGAACCATCCCGTCCACTAATCCTCTCAACCACCCACTCTGATCGCTTTTAACATTGTACTCTGGACTCAACAGCCTATGTACCGTCCTCTCCTCAACAGGTTCAAGACAAGGAACGAATGGAGACAATTCTCTTCCTGTCGAATTCTCTAGAGGCGACAGCAAATACGGACGAGATTGCAACCCATGAGAAACGCAAAAGTGAATCAGAGAAGACGAAGATGCCTTTGAATGAGGATCGAGTATACCTAAAAGTCGGCATTGATGTGAGTATTTCGCTCCACTGTGACGAAAGGTGAAGGTCAGTGCTAGGAGGTACTGATTGCTGGAAAATGTTGTGTAATAATAATTTATTTAAATAGGCCTGCATCTCGGCTTAAGGGTGCAGGAGACAGTGCAAAATTGTATTTCTTCGACCACTGATCCGCCATATGAAAGGATGGCGGCACTTCGTATTTGCCGCTTAATTAATTTCCTCGACATTCTCTGCGTGCGTTCTCCGAGCAAGAACTGTCTGTAGCGAAAGCTGAATGTAGCCATTTTAGCTAGATTGAAATTCTGAGGTGGATGAACGTGCACAATGTGGATCGTGGTTAGACTTTTATGCTTTGTGTGCTGCCGTTGGACTTCAACCTGCCGATGAGGCTATGCCTAGTAAGGAAAAACAAGATTGATGTTTTCATTATGCTTAGCGTTTGTTTGTGGCAGCTTTAGGTGGTCGATTTTCTGATAGGCTTTTGAATTTTATAAACATTATCTAACCACTGATCTGAAAACATGTTCCTTGAATTAGGGATAGCATGTGCTACTACTGATATATTTAAGTAGCTAACTTTACCTACTGATTTCTAAATATTTTTTTTTATCTCTACTGGCCTTCGCACAAATTCTAGATCACATGAAGAGCTCTTCATTTTTCGTTCATTAAAGTGATAGCGCTTCTCCCTCTTACTCTACTTAGTGCTTTCCGTTGCCCTTGTAATTAATCGTGATACGGCATCCCTTTTTCATAAGAGTCACAGCAATGAGTCATGAGCTGTATGTGGTTTTTTTATCTTCTAGGCTTGATTTGGTTAATCACATTCACTAGGTGAAATCAGTGATTAACAGTGGCAGCATTCAAGGGTAGCAGCAGTCGAGAGCGTGGCGGGGCAGCTGCAGCACAGCATGAGCTTTACACACAATGCCTGTCTGCGTGTCCGTCTAACGACAGTCTCAAACACGGAGGCAGCGTCGAACTGGCTGAAGGAATACTTGAACGATTGTGTTGTCAACAATTACACTTGTGGCTTCACGTTTTGTTGTCTCACTGCTTCCAGCGTCACCATTGATACGGGTGCCCTGATGAGTTACCTTCCTCTCCCTCCTCTTTATCCAGAAAATTCCATCACAAGACTGATTATCCTAGCATACTAGTGCTTTGCTGCCGTACGTCCTTTGGTCATAATGAAGTCGTGGTGAAGTGTATTAGAAACACCTACGTGAAGAAAACGGTTGTTAACCATAGGAGGAATCTGGCCGTGTGGTTCATTGCTACTTGCGCTATTTCAGTAGCGTATGTGCGCGTCCCTAACGCCCGCCTACTGGAGGACACGAGAAAGCCGTGCACAAACTGTCGCGTGAGAAGGCGCATACTTAGCACTAAAGTGTGTTAATGCTTATTCGTATGTAGGCAAAACGGGTGGTGGAAGGTGCAATCAACGTGACCTATTCGAGTGCAGACGCATTGATGGCTTTGGTACAGCAGATGTAACAAAGCAATGCTGCATCAGTCAGCGCAACAAGCCCGACAAGAAGTATAAAGGGGGCAGTATTAAATCGTGTTGATAGTTTCTATGAGCTCTTTTATTTTGTTGGCCTCGTAGGAGAGTGCACTGCTGTGAGTTATTACTCCTGTCTTCCCCTTATTTGGCAGGGTCGGTTAAGGAGACAGTTGGATAGCTAAATGGGTCGGAGAAGATGAGTAGCTCATTTGAATGCGCAAATGGTAGCTGTGAGTATTGGTTTTATTTGAAAGAATTGAGTATCTATGTGGATGAATGAACTGGTAGGGACTTGTTAGGGTACTACAAGATGGAGGGAGCGGGTAAGTAGATAAAGAAGGGGAGTGGGAGCTAGACTTCTTAAAGATGGGAAACGCTCAGTACCAAAATTACTACTCCTGATGAGCTACAGTCCTTGAAGCACCTTTTAAGTGTTCCTGTACCTTTCCGTTTTTAATAAAGTCGGGACAAAGCGTGTGCCATATAAAGCGCGCCGGGGCGAGCAAGGGAATTGGCGGTCTTGTTGCTGCCCACATCCCATAATCCAGCTACTCCAGTCGAGGGCGTTTTACACTTGCAGGTGAACAAGTGAGTACACTTGTCTGCTGTGCTGAGTGAATCACTGGCAGGCACAAAGAGACGTCGCGCAGACGAGTTTGCTCTCCTACATGATCAGTAAGCCAGCGGATCATCTAAAGTGCTATGTGTCCGGCTGATAAATCTTTGAGGCGAAGACGGCATGACTCTCTGGCAGAGAAGTCATCGATGTCAGACAACTCCAACAAGTCCATGGAGAAATGGCGCTGGACTGCGCCAACCTCAAGCAACACTTCATGTGTTACTACATGTATTGCTGCCCCAAAATGGACTGTAATGCTGACAAATCACTCCCTTTCCTCGCCTGCCTTGATAGGAGACGCGTATGGCTGCCCATGGAGGCGCGTCAACGTGTGCTTAACCAAAGTCAGTACAGTGGACTCGCAGAGGAGGACGAAGAAGACCCGCTAATCACACCACGTGACGATAAACAAAGCGAACATTCAGCTCTGATTCTTTAAGACTGTGGCAGTCGCGTTGTCAGAAGGACATTATATAGTGGACGGCGACGCAAGTCATCACACTGGCTGTCGATTAAGAGGTGTTGTGTGGGAGGGATCTGGACCTCGTCAGCCAGTAAATCGTTCTCGTGAAGTATATTAAAAGCACACGCATTAGTTGCACAAACTGGAACGGTGTGAATTGAGACCGTGGCTTTACTTGTTATGTGGATTGCTGGCGCCTTGTCATGATGCCGATGCTATGCGGAAGTTGTGTTGAAAGGTCCGTTGTTCAGTGCAGAGAAGCATGCATGTTACTTTGGTATCATTTAGTACAGTGAGGGGGAGGGTGATTAGCGAGTTCGGTTGCTCAGGTGAAAATCGAATGTGTGTGGGCTAAAGTAGACCAGAAAATATGCAAAACTAGCTTTCAAAATCTGTAAGGGACGATGAAAATTAGTCGAATTAGTGTGAGGAGGAAACAGCGAGTGGGTGTGGATACAGTCTCCAAAGTACTTTCTAGCGAGGACCACATCAGCATCTTAGGATCTGTAAGTTAACGCAGGTGGTAGGACACTGGCAATCCACTCTACTCCTATCATAACAGTCTCGAGTCGTTATGGTTTGACACCAAACACAGTTTTGGGAGTTGTGGTAGGGCCCTACCACTCGGGTGAATAGTGTCACACAATCTAGCATAGTTGCTAGCACCCGAAGGGCTCATGTGGAAATGTGGAAGAAGAGGACTTAAAGTAATCCGGCTTCTTTAGCTATAGATGCCGACGATGTTTCTGCGTTTAGGGCTACGCTAACGTCAAAGACCTACAAAACCATGTACACAGATTTTGTCCTCGTAGTGGCCTTGGAAAGACACTCCAGAGGGAACGTGATCCATTGGGATGAGAGGAGCGAACTCTCTTCCGCCTGTAAAGTAAACACACCGAGGCGGCTGACTGGCTAGTGGGTTGATGGGAGCCTAATATGCTCATTGGATAGCCAAGTAAAGCAGGTAATGCGATCATCAATTAGAAGCTGCAGTCACGTCCATCTATTAGATTGCAATGGACATTACCAACTATTTGATGTGATGGTCTGCCTAAGCACCCCAGGTAAAGTGGGTAGTGTGGAATAGCTGCTGACCTCCTACAGTGCCAGAGGATGAGCCCCATCATGGCTGTTTGTCAGGTGGATGGTTTGACTGCTCGTAACAGAGAGGACCAGATGGTTACAGTGAACAAGGACAGGATGGAAAGAGTTGAGCAGAGTGCGTATTACCAAGGTGAATGGGAAAATGAGGAAGCAGATGAGAAGGCGTCGTATCGGTTTGCATGCAGTAGTAGAAACTGGAGAAGGAGACCGAGGAGAATGAGGGAGGGAGAGAACAATGAGACGGAGCAGAGCGCGTCGTCTCGTGTTCATAAGTATGAAAGTGTAGAGCTGCTGATGCACTAAGATTTATTTTTTCCTTACTAACATTAAAATTGTGGGTTGAATACAATCCGCTCCTCAACAGTTGCAAGACTCATTGTTTTGGCCTTCAAATCATGCCAGCTATCATAAGGAGGTAAAAGGCCAGGCCACATTCCACTGAATGGAGCAAATGTCGATGTGATTGATGTCCAAATCAGGAAGTAATTACAATGCAGACAACTGTGCCACTGCGTCTACTTTCATTGGGACGTGCAGGCACGGCCACCGAGAAACGCCAACTCAACTTGCTCAAGAGTATTGTGTGAAAATGTGTATCTTTCGTGAAGGCGATCGACACCTGGTCAAGAGTGAGAGCAGACAAAGAGCATTCTTCATCGGTGAAGAAGGTGGATGACGACGGTTCGGTACGCAGAGACGTGTTCGTCGAACGCTTTCTTTTAATTAGTCAAGCATATGTAGTACAAACGTGTCGATCTGACAAAGCGGCTAGATGTCCGTCCCCACTAGTGATGGGGTCGTTGAGAACACAGTGGTCCAAGTGTTCCATCAGGCAATTCGACGCTGTTGTTAGACAGGCGCGCGCACAGGCGTGCGTGTAAAGTCCATGCTCTACTGTGGTTGCCCCACCACGCCCTCGTCTGCTGCCACCCTTGACCGGCTGGTTTCACTTTGCAGATGCGATTGAAACAAATCAGGCTCAAAAGAATAAAAAATAAACACGGCTCATGACTCATGGCTGTGATTCTTAAGGCATATAAGTGGATGTAGAATCACATTTAATTACAAGGGAAATGGAGGATATTGAGTGGAGTAGAGGAGAGAAGCGGCATCACTTTAATGAACGAGGAAAGTAAGTCGACCACTAAGGCTGCTGCCATCCCAAAAAAACTCAACACAAAATACAAAAATATGAATTCTCTGTTTGTTTACTAAACATAGCTTCATCGTCAGGTTGTGGTCCACCGGCAGCTTGGTAATCTCCACTAACCTTAGAATTTTGGACTAGCTGAATGGCCACGTTCAAGTTTTGTGGCAGCCGATTCTTGCCCAGAGCAAATTTGAGCAGAAGGTACTGACTGCTGACAAAGGTATTGCAGTAGTCATTTATTTGAATAGGCCTGCCTCTCGATTTGGGCGGCTCAGGCGACAGTGCGATATGTGGTTCCTTCGGTCACCAATCCCTACGGTGAAATGACGATGGCGCATTGTTCCTCCTGCTTGGCAACGTTCCTCAACATTCTCTGCGTGCTGCCACAAAAATTAAATGTGGTTCTTTTGTTAGCTCCAAATTCTGCGGTGAATAGACATGAGGAATGTGGATTTCCTTTGGACCTTTCTACTCTTCGTGCTGTCGGCAAACTTCAACCCGGCAAAGAGGCTGTGCTTAGTGAGGAAAAGCAAAGTTGATGCTTTCATTACGCTTTGAGTCCTGTTGTTTGGTAGAAGCTTTCAGTGGTCAATTTATGACATGCTGCAACAAATTTGGCGTTCATTCCCTCCTTCTGAAGGTAGGCGGCATTCTCCATTCCTAGTTGCATGAGTAACGAGGTAGCTTGATGAGGATGAAGAACGTTAAGAGAAGGCTCGGTGATGTCATTCCTTTGTCATTGCCTCTTTGATAGGTGCTGCTGCTAGGAGTCTGAGATGCATGCACACACGCAGCTCTGCTGATCAGAACGAGCCAATTCAGCCACCACCACATCCACTTCGTCACGTTGGCACATTCGCCATATATGTGCTGGACTAGGTAGTTCTCGATGTTAGACAAGGAGCCTTGGACGAACACGCTTCTCTATATGAGGCTATCATCATCTCGCTTTGAGGAAGATAAGGACTCGCTCAGCCTCCTCTTACTCTGCCGTTTTGAGGCGAAGAAAGTTGAGTATGTCACACATTTCAATGCAACTATTAGATGACAGAAGTTAACAAAGGACCGCAACCTAGCTAATCCATTTGCGAGTAGCGTAAGCCTTACTGCCCTTGTAAGTCAGCATGTCCAAGACTAATGCAATCAGCGCAGAGAAAGACAAAATACCAAACAGCAATGGTGAGATGATGCAATCGAATGTAGCAGGTGTTGGTTTCATGGCAGGATCATGGGAAGGAGAAGGAGAGCCATTGGGGTTTACAGTTGTGTACTAATAGAGTGGAAGTGTAGGGCTGCTATTAGTGGATTCAAGGTAATCGGTAGCTCAGTGGCCTCATTTCTCAGTTTTGTAGCCTCCTTACGCCCCCTGATAGGAGGAATAGAAGACCAAGTGAATAGATACAAAGGTGACATATAAATTCCGGATGCTGACAGGTCGTGCTAAGTTAGCCTAGCGGAGCAAAGTGCAGCATTATAAATGCAGGTTTTCTTGTTCGTTCGGAGGAATTGAGGAGCACGAGTGGACCCTTGTGTACTGCGACGCATATGCTACGTCTAAAGGACAATTATAATTGATGATTGGCCTTATCTCTAATTGCTCTACTCTTAATGCATTTTAGTGACAGCTCTCTAGCCACAGGTACCACGGAGAATGAGGATAGGGTTTCTATTCAGGGACCCAATACAGTTTAGATAGTTCCGGTTTGTTCTAACTAAATAGCTAACGGTGCAACACTTATCATGAAAGTTGGCTTAAAATTGAAAAATATGACTACAAAAGCTTGGTTTTATTTGAGGTAAGACATGGACCGCATTACTGACCTGCTAGAGTGTCCAATTAGAGTTGGCAGAGTAACTATTGAACTTAAAATAAATGTAGTTCCTAAATGTGCAGCCACAGTCATTTGAATGATCTCGCAGTGACTTCTTCCTGGATGAACGCCGACCCATTCAGTGAGAGTAGTGACAAGTGGCCTACGTGGATTTGAGGCTAACGAGCAAATCAGGCGGTCAAGTTACCCCATTAAAGACATAACCACCGGATCGTGGAATACACGAATATTAATTGGACTGTTTGTTTACCTGTCATCAAGTCAGCTAGACAGTATTTAGCAAGCTGGCATCCTAGTCAACTCAAACACTACCCATTTCGTCCCTCGCTACTACGTTGACATCAAGCATCCATGCATTTAATGTATTTGGATGATGTATTTATGTGATGTTTGAGTCATCAGATGAGACATTGATAAATCGGACACATGGACGAAACACGGGCTTATTAGCAGACGTCATTGGTGATGTGATGGACGAGGTAGCGTGATGAAGGCTAAGTACAATGACAGAGGGATTGGTTTCATCACTGTATCGCTTTGTCCCTGTGATAGGTGCTGCTCCAATTAGCCGAAGATGCAGGCACACACGCCGGCCTGCCAACTTGTACGGCCAGATTGACCACCGCATAATCCACCAACGTTGATGGTGCCGTAGCCGCTTATTGCATCGGCTCCTTTGTAGCATAGATTTGTGGGATCAAATGGTCGTCTTGGCTGAACGAGACGCGTTTAATGGGCATGGGGTTCCATGAAGAGATCGCACAATCAATATGCTAGCCATGTGACACTTCTGACATTTCCGTGACATAAGGATGATGCTGCACAGCGAATTTGTCAGCGCGGCAACATTCTGTGCCCACCTGTCATTCATTCGGCTTACCAAACAAATGTACTCACTTGTTGACTTGCATGAATAGGCAGCCTTGTGCTACTTGTCAACTTGCCTCTCCTTTTAACACCAGCCACCATGTTATTTTAATGCTCTAGACTTTGCATAAGGTCGTCAAAATTGTGTTAATGACAGGCTGAACTAGAGCAATTGGTCAGATATCAAATGAGCATAAACGCAAGGGAGTGGCTAAACCATAGCGTACCATGACGCAGCAATGACCAGGACGCACTATCACTCGCACGCAACGATTCGCGAGAGTGGTCCTTCTCACACCGCAACACACCTGCTACGGCCTAATAACGAGTTCGAAAAGGTCTGGTGATGTGTGAGTGGACTTATTTTTACAAGATCGTTTCCACGCAATGCTTTCCACCTTGCCGTGAGTAGTCAGGATATGAGTTCGCATTAGTGGGCCAATGCAAGATGTCAGATACAAGTTTGAAATGAAGTAACCCACTACTTGCAGTGTAGTACTTTGTTTCTTGGAACTACCGGTTTCGGTCAAGGTGGCAGAGGTGGCCGTATTGCCCTAGCCGCATAGGCTGGCCCTTAGACCACGCCAGTAGCTCATTTCCCTCTGTCCGTTGAATATATATATTTTACTCTAGCCTTCTACCTTCTTTTGCCTTCGAGGGAGCCTCGGAACACTACATTGGTGGCAGCGGAAAGCAAACCTGACTCTATAAGGTTTTTATCTTGATCTCTACCACTTGTGGCACGTTGTAGCGGTGCGAGAGATGTGCATGTGCTACGGATGGATCACGAACGACGTCCGCCTCCGGCATCTACTCCTTCTGCTGATGGCGTCTGCACGGTCTCGTCTCTACTTCAACTGAGCATGTTGCGCTGCTTTAATCTAGCAATGCGAAGGTCGCGTACGCAAGCAAAAATGTTGTGTAGACTAATTCTCTACTCGACAGCATGGCAATCACGTCATCGAAATGTAAAAATCGCGACGATACGACTCACAGATCGAACGTAGTTGCATAGGCAACCAGATGGAAAGGTTGAATTTGTGAAGAGTTGAGTTACTGGCGTAATCACTCTCCCTCTTTATGCCGACATGCCAGCTGTGCAGCCACCTTTGTTTGGCTTGCCACAGACGCCATTTCGACGACTCTATGCAAGGTCTACGGTCATCGAATGCGAGAGCATTTGGCTAGTGAAAGAGGTAGACCATGGTTTGATGCTAAGATGTGAAGTGAATTTAAGAGGAGACAACTGTTAAGCATAGTTTTAATTCTAGTCGATTTTACGTGTCAGTGTCACCAATGTGACAGTGCATCAATCGCGAGTGTGGTGTGGACATGGGAGGCATCAGTGTGACAGCTTCCATCCACGCTGTAATGTTCGGCGCTTAACTGAGTTGGGTGCATCGCACTAAAGAATTCGTCGGCGTAAACCGAAACCACTTTAGTCTGTAATAAAGGGGGATTGTAATTTGCTCGTATCGTGCTGATTCCCTCCGCGGCTACACGCCAATTACAGCCAACGATTCCAGGGATGCTGATGTAGTTGATGCTAAAATGTACTCTGGAGGCTATGTTCGGGCCCACTCACCCTCTCATTCCCCTCCCCGTTCCATCGATCCCGACCATCTAAAACAGGCGACTATCGCTTCCTTTACACTTACTCACATACGCACCCAAAGCGCCATCACTCACCCCATTTGCCTTTATCCGCCAAAACTATTTGAACATACCACCATGCCAGGGTGAAAGGGGCTAGAAGATGAAGAGTAAGAGCAACAAAGCAGCAGAAAATGGAAAGGAAAACAGTATCAAAGTTAATTTGAATTGTCAGTAATACCTATGCTGTCAAAATGGATTCAGTTCCACTGCATTGAGACAGCAGTCAACCATTACAAATCCCCAGTACGTGCAGAAGAAGGCTGCGCAGACTGATTCGTCCTCCGAACAGCGTCATCACTGTGTCACCAAAGGATAAACCTTGCAGCGATGTAGCTGCCTAGTCTATCGTCGACGAGAAGACGAGGATTTGAGATTGAATCACTAGCGTCTTTGAAGCGAGTGTATGGATAATAGGAGATTTTGCGGTCTATTTGATCCCATTTTACTCTTTTTAAGGGTGTGAAGGTCAAGGAGGAGAAATAACCGCCAAAATGATTACGCGCTTTGCGATCCCCTCTTGCCACGACCTGAGTAGACACCAACCAGAGAGTCTCCAGTGCATTATTTGGAGTGTTCTCTTTCAAGTGCTGCGATTGGTGCTATTTGTTGAAACAGGCACCGCAGAGGACTCTCAACAGACAAAAGACCGAAAGATTCCGGCTTACTTGTTCTTTTTCGTCTATCCTGCCCCTGGTTGACCCCTAAGACCATGACGGTTGCAAGGACTTGCTTGGGTCGAAGAAACATCTCTATAGATATCGCTCATGCGAGAATTGAACGCATCGGTACGAGACGTCAAATTTTACTAGATGGTTGCAAGGCAAATTTGAGCCAAGCCTGGAAGTTTCTGAGGCTGCAAGCTACTTTTGATCCAAGGAGAATAATGTGGATGAAAGACGAATCGCTCCCACATTGCAGAAAAACGTTAATAGGCCAGACAAATTGAAGAGTCCAAGTCAAACGGTTTCGTTAGCGGGCGAGTTGTGCGAACGTCACTTGTTCAGTGATTGGACCACCATTTGGTGCTAAAATGGCAAGAAGTCCACCACGATTGCAGATGCTACTTGCAAACGGTCTCAATCCTAATTGGCTGAGAGGTGGCTCCCACGGAGTTTGATGCTGCTGCAATGTCAGCAGCAATGCGCCGCCATAATTGCAAAGATATGTAACAGGGTGGGCATCAATCTCCATCATTGGAGACATTGATGACGGGTTGGGATGAGGAGGATTAAGCACGTTCGGGAAAGGACAGGCACTGTTGCTGAACGACCACTGTCTCCGTGATTTGTGCTGCTGCGAGGAAGAAGAGATGCAGGCACATGCGATTTCAAAGACCAGATTAGCCACCACATAATTCAATAACGTTGACATTTCTTAAGCGGCTTCGTCACGTCGCTATACCTGTATTATTCATGCTTGACTAAGTGGTCCCCGATGATAAGAAAGAAGCGTCCAAAGAACATGTCTCTGGCTTCGGAACTGTCGTCATCAGCCTTCAAAGAATTAAAGCTCCCACTAAGCCAGCATCACATCAATTAAAAGTACTTCCTGGCGGATTGCACTCTACTCTTTCTAAAGGGAATAAAATCTATGCAAATAAATGAGGGAAGGAGAAGGCACAGATCCAATTACAGAAACCAACAAACCCATCGAAATGTGTCACAGACTTAGCTTTAACACACCTTTGGTGATTGATGAACGAGGCAGAGTGATGAGTGCAATGAGAGCACTTTTCTCCCTCGAAGGCTGATGATGACGGTTCCGCAGCAAGAATGGTGTTCGCCAAACACTTCTCGTCCACCATTGAGGACTATTAAGTCAAGCCTATATAAAGCGCATAAGCCGTAATTAATTCAGTCTTTCAGTCTAGCAGATGGACGCGAGTGCTTGTGACTATGACCGTAGCAGCCAGAGATGCCAGTGATGCCCGAGTTGGCGTGCATAACTCTGCTTCTCTTCACATCTCAGTGGTTAGTGCTGCCTTGACCTAAGGGAACTCCACAACTACGTAAAGAGGTTGTGTTATAGCAGCCTTAACCAGGATGCGAATGCGGCATCATTATCTGTGCGAGGTATATGGCTGAGGTGATGTGGTGGAGATATTTCTCGAGAAAATCTCAGCATCGACTTCTTACTCTTCTCCCTCTACTTTACGCATACGCTGAGGCCACTTATCCGTGCTGAGGAGACGTCAGGCTTTTAATCACCAATGGGAGGTGGTGAGACTTCAAGCGTATTGTGTCCCACAACTGCTCTAAGCCTCTTGGCTCAGCCCTTGTTCGTTCCACGCCGATGCGTTTGATCCTCGCTTGAATGTCATTGTCTTTCAAACCCAAGTGAAATCTTGCACAATCCACAAAGAGTAATGCGAATTCTTTGCATGCGGCGCTTAGGATTCTTGTATTTTGTAGGCCGCAATCGAAGGGCGTTGGGAGGCTGCTGTAGCCCGAAGAACACATCCTTCTCACTGAGCTCAGGGTGGCATCCTAGTCAGTTCAAATGACGCTCAATCCTCCTTCTTTTTCCCTACACTTTCAGCAAGTCAACTGTTGTAGGTGTGCAAGAATGCGCATTCGTTTGAAAGCGGATGTCATTCGTGCAAGGATTAGCCCATCGGCGGTATCTTCCTCCACCTCACTTCGAGTATGTGACGAACATTTTGCCCATGTTCTTCTAAGACGACTAGTTAATCAGTTGAGTGTAAACCAATTTTAAATGGAGTAAACGTTTGCAAGTGCTTCTGGGGTTCTTAATTTTGGTGGTATTGTCTATGTCGGTAGCATGGTTGCTGATCTACTGATTAGTCGACAGCTAGAGCTATGACTAATTGACATTTAACCTTCTGCTATTATAATCTACGCACTTGATTGCCAAATGAGGGAAACTAGTGAACTGGATCACTCACAGCTACAGCCACACCCAACAGTTGGTTCGTTACAGACATGACTAACGAATGGCAACTAGAGCGATCACTGATTGAAGTCTGACATCGACGACATTGCTTGAAAGCCAATTCTCCAGGTAATAAAGTGATAGCATTAATTAAAAGAGCGCATTGCGAAGTGTCCAAAGGTTGTGGGATTCGTCACCCCTCTTTGACCTTCTCATCCTTGGAACAAGCAAAGTGTGAGCAGTTAGTACACAAGGTCTCATAGGATCCAGTTGCTCGCGTCCGGCACGGTCGGATGATTGGGTGCAGCTGCTCACGCAGTTCAGTTTCAAATCCTCGTCAACTCATCGACAAAAGACGAGGCAGTCTTATCGCCGCAATGTTCATGCTTTGATGAGTTTGCGAAGATGCTATCGTAGGATGAAGTAGTCTGCGTAGCCTTTTTCTGCACATGCCAAGGCTGCGCGCTGGTGAACTGCTGCTGTCTGGTAACATAATGACATCAGGAGTGTTGCTGTCAATTTAAATTAACTTCGATACTGGTTTTCTTCCCTTATTTTGATGTTTGACTGCTCGTGCTCCTTACCTCTTATCCCCTTTCACCCTAGCACACTGGCATGAATCAAATAAAGTTCCGCCCACTTCGAGCGCTAATTTTCACCACTTATTTTGGGAAGCATTGAGTAAAGGGGAATGGGATAAGCAACAGTGCATTATGTGGATAGGTGAGTAAGTGTGAGGGACGCCATAGTAATCTGTAGGAGATGGTCAAGATCAATCAAATAAGTAGGAAAAGGAAGCAGCAATTGATGCAGACAATTCACTAGAATCACCAATATGCACAGCAGTTGTCTCCTCTCAAGTTCACTTCACCCCTTAGCATCGAACCGTCGTCTACCTCTCCCACTAGCCAAATGCCCTCGCATTCGATGACTTCAGACCTCCCATGGGGTCGTCGGAATGACGTCTGTGACAAACCAGACAAAGGTGTTTGCGCAGCCAGCATGGGCATAGACACAGACACAGAGGGGTGATCACCTCAGGTTGAATTAATTCTCCAGCGGTTTCTCAACCCACCAACGACCTCTAAAGGATTTCACATCTACATTTAAGCAGCTTTTGAGGTAGTGCCTGGTCGTATTATTATGAGCAGTCGGCCTCTCAGTAGTAGGGCTACGCACAGTCATTTCAGCACTAAACTCTCGGATGTTGACAAGGGGAATGACATTTTCATATCATTGGAATCTAGTCAGAAAATGCAGCATTGACGACTCTATCCCAAAAGCATTTGGTCTTCACCGAGGAAAGACTTGCCTAACAGAGTGTATCAAGTAATTAAGACGGACGCCTCGAGACAGGAAGAGGAGACAATGGCTTACATTGAGTTCGTCTCTACGCCAAGTCATTCAATGGACTACAATAAGCCACGGTTGTGTCGGGCGCATAAGTCGAATTAAGGAATTCATGGTATACAACTTCGTCACCGTTGGGTGGTAAGGTAAACAAATCTCCAGTTCTCAAATTTCACTGATGGTATCGACGCACTCCAGAGAAAATTGACAAAGTAACACAATCACTAGCTGTTATTTAGGCGGGTTTTCAGTTGGTTTGTCGCTTTGGCCAGTCACGCACTCAACAATTTGTGCAACTGAATGGCAGGTTGTGTGAATACTTAATGAACTCCGGCAGAGAGCGCTGCCCATCTAAGTTGTCAATTGCTATTTAATCATCATAATCATCAACTCATGCCAAGGGATAAGTCTCTTTGGAACTATTTGTCAGTTGAATGATAATTTGGTTATTTGATAGACTAATCAGTCAGTCAACAAGTTATGCAGCAGCTGATTTAAAAATTCGCTTCCTATCTCACTTAATTGTAAGCGTGTCTAGCTGGTTGGCTGGAAGCTTGTTGAGAGCATGGCAAGTTTATTCAATAGGCAAAAGAGGAAAGTGGTGAGCCTTCAGTGAATCAAGGCGATGAGTAACTGCTGGCTAACCCAGAGCCACAGTCACGGCCTACAGTCAGTTTGTTATCGACTCGACCAGCCCATTGAACTACAAACCTGCAAGTCAACGGGGAAAGCCGTATGGTGTAGTAATTAGTGATTACAAGCAAAATGGAAAATGTCCAATTGATATTAGTGATGCACACACGAAAGTTGGCAGTAGTGACTTCTTCAAGACTGTATCTGAGTTCTTTAAGGGTGGACGTGGAATGAATACGTGACTGCGTAAAATGAGTTGGCAGAAAGGCATATCACGGGAGTCCCTGGCGTCTCACTGGTCTACATCGCTACATTATGGCATTGGTTAATAAAGGGATAAGATTCTGCTCCATGCCATTGTTCGGATGCGCTAGTAACATTCACTCCTCTCTCATTTGCTAAGATTTCAAAATGGATTTTCCGGATGCTTGACATTAGATTTCACTTCGCACTTTAGTCTTCAGTAGAACTGGCTGAGAATACAAGGACGCGACTGCTCGAGGGTAACCTTAGGGGTGTTGGGTAAATTGAAGGAGACACACCTCCTCCTTTAGCCCGAAGTATATGCCAGAGTCTTAGAGGATGTAAGCTGAGTGCTCTTTTTATCGTGGCGAGGTGTGATTAACGAGTGATCTTTAACCTCCTGTGCGGGTTGACTGCGATCCCACTCCTCTATAGAGAGCCATGAACGCCTTCAAGTGAGGCGACAGAGTCATGTCATCTTCGCCTCGACGATCGATGTGCGGAGCGTCTTTCAGTGTCTGCTCATCAGTCAGCTCCCTTGTGTACTTGCACGGAAGGACGGGTGTGTGTGCGGCTCGTGACTGAAGTAATTAGACCGTGGAAGAGAGACCGCAACAAGGCCGGAATGTCCCATGCTGAGTGCGGTGCGCTTTATGTGGCATACGTAGTTTTCTGTCTTTAGTAAAAGAGGAAAGATAGGCAGATGCTTAGAAGTTGCTTCAAATACTGCAGCTCCTTTTAAATCAAAGCCCATGTTCTTAGCTCGCATTTGAGCATTCAACAGCATTTGCATTCAGGGCACTCATACTGCTCATCTTCATCTCTTCTGATCACCCACTGCTCATTTATCTTCTAACTCGTTGGACTAAACCGGCTATCACGTTAACCAACCATCGCAAACAGTGGTAACTCAGAGAAAGGCAGAGGCAGCAGCTCACAGCAGTAGAATCTGACGAGCCAGAAAATGAGAAGAAATCTCTCTTATTTGTTTTTTTCAGCCTCTTGTGTTCCTAGTGGGTCTTAACACCCCTGAAATTACGAGGATTCGCTTAGTCGGAAGAACACCTCTGTGGGTATCACACTTGCAAGAAGTAAGCGTAACGAATGCAATAGTAAAGCCGACTAGACTTTTGTAAGGACGAAGTTAGGCGAGGCCTAAAATTTATTGGGGCTGGTAGATGTGCCTTTGAAAAGTCAAGTCCACTGATGCATGACCATGATTTGCCCAATGTACAGCCAAACGCAAGACCGGAACCTTGTACCTCGGCCAGTTGATGCCATAACTAGGCTTGCGGTTAGTAAGACATCGCACACCCTTAAGGCACGCGATCCTATCAATGTCTCCTCGTGGGGTTTGAGCGCATCATGAGAAGCTCCCTGCGATCCCGTTAGCGTCTTGCAGTGGCTCATTGCTGTCAAGTAGGGGAGAACGTGATGTGTTTTATCGGTTGCTTTATTTTTAATCGCTTGGAACCATTTACTGACAGCTGCCACCGTACATACTAGCCATAGCCTCATACGCCCATTCCCATCTAACTAAAGGATTGGAACCCTTTGACAGTGATTTGACAGTATCACGAACGAATGACAAGTTAGTCAAGCGGTTAACGTCTGGTTGATGTCTGAAAGTATGTGTGGGCCACAGGTTAGACCTGACCTAAAAAGTTGCAGTCACAATGTGTGGATACATAACGATGGGTTTGGCGGCATGTGAAAAACCCAGATGAGCTGACAACTCTTGCATCGTGACAGGGTAATCACCAAGTATAAATAAGTTGCAATATGATGATATAGCACCTCGCTGAAGCCTCTTTTAAACGGGCTTTATCCAAATTGAGGAAATGTGGGGCTGCTTCTTTCACCCATTCCCATCTTCAAGGTCATAAGTTTAACAGCTTATCCTCCTTGGCCTTCAGTTACTTACTTTACTCGTCTCAAGAGAACGAAAGTAGCCTTACGCTCCTTGGAAGTCATCTTTGCCATTATGGGTTTAGTTCCCTTCCTTAACGAGAAGCATGTCTTCAGAACGCTAATCGCCTGACTGCGAGAATGGTTTAGCTAGGCAAGCGTGCCAAAACTGGTGGATCCATTTGACAGTTGAAAGCGTGTCTTTACTCATCAACTCTCCAGCAGCTGCAGCAATCTCAGCGATGGTGATGATGAACACAGGAGCCTGACATCTTGCTAGCGCTCGTTCCCCATCAAGCCTCGTTTACCTCCACGGTGGCCATCATCGTGGTAGTGGCCACCATCGTCAGACAGTTTGGTCAGAATTTGAAGTGTTACTGCGCGAATTGTGCATACACTGACCAGTCAACCTTGCCAAGTTTTCGAGATGTAATTCCAAACATTTGACACCAGAGGCTGTTCAGCGCTAATTTTACGAGTGTAGGGTAAGGCATCACCCACTTTTTTACTTTATAGCTTCGATTTAGCAAAAGAAGTGTTGTTTGATGACAGAAATTTGGTTCAATCAAATCTTAGCACTGAAGCAGATGACGATTTGTAGAGTAACACTAAATCTTGTGACCATCAATTTATGAATGTAATAACCCCACAACTTGCGAATCCATTCATTTAAATCTACGCGGCATCCCAAATTTCTCCCGTGACTCTTCTTTGACCTTCACAACTTTCCACTGTGAAGGTAATCGAAGTAGAAGGATGGCAAGAATTTTACCTCAGATCTTGAGACTATCGTCTGCGCTTGTGTTGATGTTTCGCTACAAGAGCTTTCAGTTCTTCGAGTATACTCATCAATCAATTCTAATCCACCCATATACAATGAGCCGCATCATTACTAGTATCTTCGTCATGAAGACATCAAGGTCTGGAGGGGTGGCATCAACGCCTCCAGAGAAAGTAGACACTCTAATGGAGTAAGCCGCGCTGGAAACTAGTCAGTTTAGCAGTTGGTAGGTTAGGTAGATGGTTTGGTCAAACGAGAATGGAGGAACTCATCGCATAGAGGCCTGAAGACAGTCATCGTTACTTATTTAACAAATGAGTCAAGGTGCAACTAGGTGAATGGGAGCTGGCAAGGAAACCAGACAGCGGCGAAGGCGCCTACATATGAGTCCATGTTATGGGTGGTTTCACTTAAGCGTATTGATGGTTACCGATTGCTCTTGACCTGTGAGCATTTGTCGGAAGACTTGGAGTTCGCTGGGATTGCGAGAACCCATAACACCCCGCCCTCCTGAATCTAATCAATGATTTTGCTTTTCTTCTTCTGGTAGGTACATTTTTGATAATATGGACGCCAATGAGTCACCAAGGGTGAAAGTAACAGAGAAACATCTAAGGGCATGTCGTTGAAGAGCACGTAGAGGCTACTGTAACTCAATGCCCACGATGGTATCACTGATGTGTAGAGACTGTGTCTCGGTTCTCAGTTCTTTTTCTTGTGTTTCGTCTGTGGGATCCTTTAAGCGATATCCAGCCATCCACGGCATGTTGCTAACAACAACAATTGATGCGCTTCCCAAACTGCTTCATGCTGATGTTGCATCCAGAGAGAGGGTTGACTAGGAAGCGAGCTTGATAAATAGCTGACCAACCAAAATTAATGATCAGTTTCCTGGTTTCACTTTACTTCTATCAAACCAATGCATTGAGTGCAGGCAGAGAACATTCTACATCACTGATGGCATGAACGAGGTTAAGTGGTGAGAATAATGCACGCTCACACGCACGCTTCTCCGCCGATTTTAACGACCAGATTGGCTGCCGCGTCACGTGGCAAAAGAGACAGTTCTCTAGCCGCCTCACTACATCGGCGCATCTGCGATAGATATACTTGAGTAAGTAGTCCTCAATGATAGACGCGAAGTGTTCGACGAACACGCTTCATGCTACGGAACCGTCGTCATCTGCTTTCGATGGAGAAGAGTACTTTTCGAATCAGCGCAACTCTCGTCGCTCTGCTCTGTTTATTGTGCAACTAATGAAGAGCGCTTGCTTCTTGCTCTCAGTCTACTCGTAACAAGGGAAGCAAGGTGGTCCTACTCCTCCTACAATCATTCACTCTTATGGGAACCTAGTTTGTGGGATGTGGTACCACCATGTACGACCTCTGTCACAATTGATGACTGCCTAGTCACGAATCACGAGGCGCTTGCATACCTGCATTTTTATCACGTGGTGGCCGCAGTAGATCGGGTCGGATCTAGTGCATGACCAGCTTTTCCTTTTGAGTGTTTGCTTAAAGTTAACCTCTTGACCTACGTGTCCTATGTCTGTGAAAATGGCATTGAAAGACAAATAAAACTGTTCGGATCCTTTTTGTGTGACGATAATCGGTCTATCAATCTGCGTCAGTACAAATAAAGTCTGCTTGTTGCCCGCTCTCACTCTACCCTTTCTAAGGGAATGAAAGTCGAGTCTGTCACACATTTCTATGGATTTGCTGGTTTGTTCACGCCTTCATGCCTGTACCCGAAGATCTCTGACCACAAAGGACCATTCCCCATCATTTCACTTTGCAGCTTTTGTTAACCAAAACGAGTGGATTTAGAGCAGACATCTTCCCGTCTAACATTAAGGACTACTTCGTCAAGCACATGCAGTGCGAATGTGCTGATGTGCCGAAATGGCTTCCGATTTGCCACTTTTAGTAAATAATTTGGTGGCAAAACGACAACTCAGAGATAAAAGAGTGATGAGGGCGAGTGGTCAGGAAGGTGATGTGAGTCGCTGTGAGCGACCTAGGCAAGATAAGGTCAGAGATCCAGATGGTCGCAGTAAACATGGACAGAATGCAACAAATCCAGCAAATGGTACTATGCTAAATAAAAGCTTCCTTTCGATTCTTAATTAAACTTATGATGTATTTGGCAGTCATGTTGAGAATGAGCGATAGACTGAGGTGAGGAGAGCAAATGGCAAAAGAAGCAACATGGGAGAAAGTGGATTAATACGATTTGCAGCTGGAGAGGAGAAGAGCCTATAGCAAAGTGCTCATAGATTTAAATTCACAGGTTTGCAAATTGTGGGATCATTGCATTCACTAAATTAATAGACACAAGATTTCGTGGCATTCCACTAAGCATCACTTCACTGGGTGGTACACGGCCCAACATTTGCTGCTTTG
The DNA here is from genome assembly GCA_036345935.2 of Taenia hydatigena. NCBI lineage: Eukaryota > Metazoa > Platyhelminthes > Cestoda > Cyclophyllidea > Taeniidae > Taenia > Taenia hydatigena. The sequence continues at coordinate 30,146,432 of JADWOT020000001.1, read as the reverse complement.
ATGACCAGCACTGAACAGCCTCTGGTGTCAAATGTTTGAAATTGCATCTCGAAAACTGGACAAGGTAGACTGGTCGGTGTTTGCACAAATCACGCAGTAATACTTCAAATTTTGATCAAACTGGCTGATGATGGTGGCTACTATCACGATGATGGCGACCGTGACGGTGAATGAGGCTTGTTGACAAACGAGCACTAGCAAGAGGTCATGTTCCGGTGTTCATCGTCGACATCGCCGAGAGTGACCCCAACTGTTAAACAGGTCTGCCAAAAATCTCATGCAAAGTGTAAAACAACGTCCAACAGGAAAACAGTAGCCACGCTAACAATGAATCTACTCTCCATATTATCTACAAGAGGCCCCAGTCTACCTCCTGCAATAGCGCAGCAGAAAGGTCAAATTATGAAGATCCTAAGGGATTCAGGGTACCTAACCTAAGACCGCGGTACAGCCTGCCTAAGAGTAAATAGGAGGAACGAAAGGACAATGTAGCGGCGTCCCTTCAAGCAACTCTACGGATAATTTGTTAAATTAGGCTAATAGCTTTTATCGTTAATGACGTCTTCTTTTAGTTTTGATCCAATATACATCCCAATTCATTTTGAATAATGTGAGCACAGAAGTTATCTTGATTGGGTTGTCGATTCTAGTCCATCAAGGACTTTGACATGGTCCATCCGGAAGATCGGATGCTAGTTTGTCTGTCGGAGGGAAGGATAGTCTCTCTTCGCTGCACTGCATGCATGCCTACCAGAAGCGTGCCTGCGGCGTCCCGACTACCCCTCCTTCAAAATCGACGCCGTCACCGTCGACCCTGGTAGCTCGGAGTTCGACCCACGACCCCTCATTCCCTACCTAGCGGAGCTGGGCGTGAAACATTTCTACGAGAAGCAAGGTAGGCTTTAGTGCCCTCAGTACTTCTGTCATTTTGTATGGAGCAGAGGAATTCCAACCAATGATACCGTTTGAATTGGATATAGAGAACCCGTCTACTACTTGCCTGACCTGCTTTTTCATGCGGATAATTTTTTGAGACGTGGTTTTGAGCTTGTATAATGGAGATAGAAGGCGCATCCTCTTATTAACTCTCTACGTTTAACCAATCGTTGCTTAATTTTGTTCAGTAACGACTTTTAAGCAGCTCGCCGTACCATGAAAAGTAATACACAAAAGTGAATAATTATGGCAATTGCAGCCAAAGATTGCATATTACTCAAAGCCATTTATCTGTCATCCAGATATAATAGCTAAAGCCTCGCAGCTTGTAAAATTAGTGCAGCAGTGTCTGCAGTTTCTGCTCTCGTGTGAAAAGAGGTCGAATTTACGCTGCTGCTATTGCCCTGAAAAAGCATTTAGACGACCTCGCGGAAGGGCAAACTTTGTTTCTTTTACTCGATTCAAGGCTCCGTTTGTCGTTGTGGGACCATATTTCATCTATTTTTTTGTATTCGTCAATATCAGCCTAAGGTTCATGTAAACGCGCATTATTTGATGCACTCATTACACCGTTTACTCGAATTTTGAACATTTCCAGTCTTTACTTCATTGGGTAAACATTCGAATAATGTTAAATACAGAAAAGCCATTTAATTTGTGTCAGTCTTTCCGTTTCAAAAGGGACTAGAGATTGAAAATACTGCCAGCGGTTACGCATTTCACGGTTATAGCGCATCACGTTTACCACAGACCATCTTGATAGGCAAGTTGCATCCTTTTTGTTCTGCCACCATTCACTCACACCCGTCTTTCAAAAAAGCATTTGAAAAATATCAACACAGAAAGCAGCACTTATCTTGGCAGATGACTGTGCTGCTAAAATGATCTGCCTGCGTTCCTAACCTCAGCGTGCTCGCACTCTCTGCAACAGACCTCGGAACCTGACCTTATTAGGTCACCGCATCATGCGGGAGTCATGACTACGAGTGTGAAGGGCCAACCTCCAAATTAATGCGCCCATGCAAATTTTGCTTATTCTTGTCAACCATTTTCAGTTTGTGAAATGCTCTGTTGGGTAATTCATCCAGTTTTGCACTCATAATTGCACATTGAATGAAGTTCCCTTCAGAGGTCAAAACGAAGGTTCATATTCATCAGCATCTGCTCAAAGCCACAGCCTTGCCGGATTAAAGTAATGCATTATTAAAACGAGTGTGAACCCGTTAAACTAACAATGAGAGATTTTGGCGGTAGAACGCTTCCATCTACAGAAACCTAGCATCCTAGTACTGCTTAGCAATTTGATAGAAAAGTGCAACTCCAGTAAGTCGGTGCCTGTCTTTCTTTAGGGGGAAAAATCTTCGCGTAATTTGACCCTTTGTCTGCATTCCAGAAAAAGCCACTCGGTCCTTTGCCGAAAGGGCACCTTTTTGTGCATGCAATCACTTCGGACTGACCTCACATCACTACCCGATGATTTCAATTCTGGCAAAGTTGTTCGAAATCAACAGTCTGTAGAATTTGTGCTTTTACCATTTGCTTTCATCAGGCGGGTCTTCCCACCATTCCTGAAAATTGTCCTGCCTGCTTCCAAATGCCCAAGGAGCGCATGAGAGCAAAGCGCGTTCCAGGTGGCTGCGAGAACGTCTTCCCACATCTCTTCTCTAGTCTTCAGGCCACAATGCTGCCTCGGATTTTTAGAGGTGCGGTCTTAGGTCTTTGGGTTTTGAAGATGCTGAAAAAACGCTAGTCTCCAAAGCTAAGGAAACGAACGCGGACTGAGATGATGTCGGACAGCCTCTAAGTTGTCCGAAGTTAATTACTGAATAACTTTCGGCGAGCATAATCTGTGCTCAATTGTTTTCTAGATTTAAGTGAGAAGTGGTGTTTATTGCCACTTTTAAAATTGTGCGTCAGTGAAGTGCAAAGAGGTGAATACTACTTATTGAAGTCCTTATTGCTGTGAAGTGGAGAACGGATGTCACTTGCTTTTGCTCTGGAGGGACACATACCAGAAGGAGGAAAGCGATGGCATCGATAGAACCTAGGAGGTCGAGATGCTAGGGGTGTCGGCAATCCTACCGAATCCCAAGTCTGCTGACCACCACTTAAAGGTCAAGAGCAATTAGTTACTGGTCAGATCGACCACCGCACTATTCATCAATGGCGATGGATCTTCAGTTTTACCTCAGCAAACTTCCAAGTAAGCAAGTTGTGCAAGCACTGCTTTTTTTGACTGGAACATCATTTTGCAGATGGCAGAGGCAGCAACTCACTGACGGACAAGGGAGTGGAAAAGATTCCCGCTTATATGTTCTTTCCTGTCCCTTGTCTCCCCAGTGGCTCTCAACACCCCGAGATTACGAGAACTCGCTTAGGTCAGAAGGACACCTCTGTGGATATCACTAGTGCAAGAAGCGAACGTAACGACTGCGGCAGTTCAGCGTTTAAATATTTGTAATGACGAAGTTGAGCGAGACCTGAAAATTATCGAGGCTGCAATAAGTAAGTGCCGAGCCCCTCTTACATTGCGCAGGAATTGCTAGCAGCCGAGACAAAGCGGAGGATCAAAATCGAGCGCCTGTCACCCAAGTAGAAAATTGTGCAGGCATCACTTGCTTAGGGCTGAGGCCACCATTTGGTGCCAGAAAGGAAAGAGGCGCATTATGATTGCAGACGTCACTTGTGAAGAGTTTTGACCCACATTGACTGAGAGGTGGCCTTTATGAAGAGTGGTGCTGCTGCGATGTCGACAATGGCGTGTCGACATATTCGCCAAGGCGTGTAATAGACTGGGCATTCATCTATCCTTGTTTGGCCTTTTCTCTCGCGAAACGAGTAGAGTGGATGCAGGTGGGTGTCGTTCCCATCACTGAGTTGCATAAACAATGAGGTAAGGTGATGATGATTATGCTGGTGCTGCACTGCTAGTGTCTATGATTGGTGCTGCTGCAAGGAGGCAGAGACACAGGCACAAGCGCGACTCCGCTTATTTGAGCTGCCTGATTGACCAATGCATCATTCTGGAGCGTCTTCGTAGCGATTGCACGCTTGTTACGGGTGTGCTTGACTAAGCATTTTCTCAACGTTTAACAAGAAGCACTTGACAAACAGGATTCTGGCTACGAACTGTTATCGTCTGCCTTTGAGGGAAAAGGACACTCTCTAGATCAGCACATACCTCATCAACCTTCCTCGTTAATCAAGCCAACAACTAAAAGTGCTTGCTGCCTGCTCTCACTCCGCATGTTTTGAGAGAATGCAAGGCGAGACTGTCTGCATGTTAATAGGTTGTTTGGAGGAAGCGAGAGAACGAAGGGCCAGAACCTAAGGACTTCGGTCTATCAAAGTCACATATATTTGCGATTGAGGCCACTGTCCTCCTTTGTCTCTCCTCTGCAATTCTTTTTTTCCTTACCATGTAATATGATTGCATAAATCAGAAAGAGTTTACCACATCGTGCGCTTCTGTCCACTTCTTCTGGACCTGAGGAGTGATGAGTAACTAAAGTGACTACAATCGCTGGGGTCTTGTTGGGCAGTCAGGGAATAAATAAGGCTCCCTGGTCTCACTCTTTTCACTGCATGAGAATGAAGGCCAAGGAGGGAGGGACAAGTATCAGACCTATTGCACGTCCTCGCTAATGCGTTGATAAACTATTGCTATTGCATACAGTAATTGCACACATAAACGCAGTCCCATTCTGCCCAAAGGCCATCCTTAGCGGATTTTATCTCTGGCTAACAATTCTGTATGACTGATTGGCCATGATTACAAGTCAGTCAGCCAGCGACGTGTGCCGGCAATAGTCCGGGCGCGTCTTAAATGCATGCCAGCCACTTATTATTATAAACTACGGATTCTATGTTGCCGATGTTGTCGATCTTACTGGCATATCAATTAGGACTGCATCAGTTTTATCTCCCTTGTTAGCTCGCAGACTAGCAGTACAATTGTTTGATCATGTCCGCAACGAACTGACCGTTGGGTGTGACTGTGCCTGGAGATGATCCAACTACTTAAATCACTGGTTCTATGAGCCTGCCAGCTAGAATTCGATTTCTATTAGCTATCGCAACTTACCAAATGACCTAACCGTGCATTACTCTTGCCACGGTGAGGTGCCACCTATTATGCTACTAGCACAGCCAACACCACCAACATTGAGAATTTCTGCACGGTTCCAAACATTCATTAATCAGACGAGCAAACTAATCATCCATTTAGAAGTGGTCATCACATGTGCAAGGTGAGCTGAAGGAAGACACCACCCACCATCGTTATCATTGCCGGATTGAGTCGAACATTGCATATTGAGAAGCGCCATAGTTGAGCAATTAATGAATGAAGTTAGCTAGCTAATGTGCGAAATGTATTCTGAAGGTGTTTCCACTTGACGTGGGCTGACAGTGAAGAAGGGTTCGATAAGGCTACAAAGTTTATTCTTTACTCCCCCTTTCTCCCCTATCCCTCGAAAACAGACAAGCGTCTTGTCAGCAATGAGGTGGTTGTTTGTCGTCAAAAGGCCTAAATGTTTTACGAGCAGCCCGAATGGAGTTAGCCGATCCCGTTCATTGGCTCTAAGCCTTGAAGTGTAGAAAGTTATCCATAGCCTAAGCACCTTTACAGCTATTTAGGATTGCCTTTAGTATATCAGGATGTTTCCTATCAGAATAATAAATCGGAACAGTTTTACTTACATTTTACTTCCAGCAAAACGATCTTATCGGGAATGCTAAACAAAATATGTCAGAGATGGACCACGAATGCGCTTCAAATCGAAACATTGCGATTGTTCTATTATTTTCTGCTTTGTAACTAGACGAGCATCCAGTGCGATGGGAGACATGCATCATGATGACACACCAAGCTGAGGTCGCTTTTGAACAGTCTCGACCAACGTTGACGGAAAGACGGCCTCCAGACTGAGCGAAGCTGCTCCTTCGTGTGCAATTACTGAGTGCAACGGCCACGGTTTACCAACGCATTCACAAATGTGCACAATAGATTTGGCGCTTGTCACCCTCCTTGGCATTCATTTCAATGCAATGAAAAAGGAAGCGCAGAAAGCCGTATTTGCTTCTCTTCTGCTTTCACATACTTAGTGACTGCAGTCCCTTTGCTTGCCCATTACTTTACAGGTGCAGCAGAAGCGGTCGAAGCGCATGGTGCAGCGAAATCCATTCTTTGATACATGCGATTATACAAAAGTGTAAGGAGCTGAGTTATAGTGCAGGAGAGACAAATGAGGGCACTTGCTCCCAAATGCATAAAATCAGGTTGTGGTTTTCGTTCTACCAGTCTTGCCTTACCTTCCCTCAAAACAAGCGGAATGAGAACAGGCACCGAGCGCTTTTCGTCGGTGACTTAATAAACGAGGAGGAATGATGAGGATTGTGCTTGTCCAGAGGCTACCCTTCTCCCTCGCAGGCAGATAAAGACAATCCTGTGGCAAGAAGCGGACTTGTTGAACGCTTTTTGCCTACCATCAAGAATTACTTCTTCAAGAGTATATGCGTTGCGAAGTTATTAAAGTAAAAAAGCAGATAGAGATTAATCAGCATTAGAGGACGCCGTTCAACTTAACGGACTGTTATTGCCGAGAATGCAGCGGCAAGCTCTCATCCAACTTCTTTCCACGCCCTCTCAGTTAAAACCTTTTTCTTCTCGTATCTCTGCGTTTGATTCTTGTATGCTTAATTACAAATTTTAGACGAATGTGCATTCTTGCACACCTAAAAAACTTACGAAGAACCTTACAGCATTTGACATGCTGGTGCAGTCGCTAGAGTGAGAAACGCTTGAAACTTAAGTTGACTAGGGTGAAAGCTTGCGACCCAAGACAGAGATCGTGTTTTTCGGGCCACAATAGTCTCCATTTGCTCTTTACTGACGCTTGAGAGGAGGTAAACGAAATACACCTTATTTGTCTTTATTTGTCACTTCCGGCCTTGGCGGTCTACGAACTGGAAGAATCCTAAATGCCACAAGATTGAAAGCCCTCATAATCCTTTGTTTTAAAGTCGACACCACACATGCGTGAATAGAATGCATCGATGCACGAATTTGAAAGGTTTGGCTGACAAAGTGTACCGAGGAGTTAGATTTGAGCCAACCACTGCACCTCAACCGTCTGCCTCAAAATGTGCTGACGCAAATACACGCGCAAGTTTGATTACTACGCCATTCTCTAATGAGGGCGGATATTCAATCGCTTTGCCACGCTGACATCTGTGCTACTTATACATACTTGACTTAATAGTCCTCTATGCTTGACGAGAAGCGTTCGACAAACACCATTCTTAGTGTGGAATCGTTGTCATTCGCCTTCGAGGGAGAAAAGTGCTCTGGAAATTAGCCCAACACTCATCACTCTGTCTCGCTCATCACTGCACCAAAGAAGCTTTAGTGTTGAGTCTGCGACACAATTTCAATGGATTTGTTAATTTCTGTGACTGCATTCGCGCATCCATTTGTCATCATCTTCTGCATAGGTTTCATTCCCTCAAAAAGACTAGGATGAGAGTGGACAGGGAGCATTCTTCATCGGTGATATGATGCTAGTTCAGTGAGTACTTTGCTCTGCTGAAGGCAGCCGACGACGATTCGGCAGCCAGAGACGTGTTCGTCGAACGCATCTCGTCTAACTCTGAGGACTAATTAGCTAAAGCGTATATAATGCAAACGTGTCGACCTGACGAAGTGGCTACACATCCGTCTCTACTAATGACGTGGTGGTGAGTCTGGCCGTAGAATTCAGCAGTGTTGCAACAGCACTAATCGCATTTACAGTGGTGGTGGAGCAACAGCACCGGTCCTGGATACTGATACCCACCTGCATCCAATCTGCTCGTTTTGAGTGAATGAGGACCAAGTAAGGAAAGACGGACCCCGCACCTTTACACACCCTTGCGAATGTGTCGATACGCAGCCGCTGACAGTGCAACAAGCTCACACTTCGTGGGAGCCACCTCTCAGTCAATGTGGATCAAAACCGTTCACAAGTGGCGTATGCAATCATAATGTATCCTCGTCCGTTTCTTCATCCATTGGTGGTCTCATCACTAAACAATTGATGTCAGCACGACTTGTCTGCATGGACAGGCAGGTGTGTGTTACCCGCTACTAAAGCCGCTCGATTTCGATCCTCCTAGTTGTTTCGACCGCTAACGTTTCCTTTGCAATGTAGGATAGATTCAACAATCATCTATTGTCTCCTTGGTCCCAGAGCGGATTGCTGCCTTAGAAACTTTTGGGACTCGATGAACTTCGTCCTTGCAATCATCCAGTGTCCTCATTGAATCATGTGGATGCGTACACTTCGTGCATGAGTGATATCATCGGAGGTGTCCTTTCGACCTAAGCGGGTTCTTGTAGTCGTCGCATTCTTAGGGATCTACAGGGCAAAGGAAAAATAGGAAAGAACAAGCATAAAAACCTTTTGCGTCTTAAGCTCGTCAGTAAAAGCTCTTGAGCTTTGGTCTGCAAGAATGCTGCGTGATGTCTGTCTTAACAACGCCCCAAGTGGCATCGATCGCTCCACTTGAAAGCGAATCGCAAAGCGTGCAAAGGTGGAGAGCTCCGTCTCTCCTCCTTGACCTTCACACCCTCGGAACAAGCAGTGTGAGTAGTTAGTACACAAGGCCTCACATAATCCAATTGCTCGAGTCTGGCGCACTCGGGTTATTGGGAGCTGCTGCGCGCGCAGTTCATTTTCAAATCCTCGTCAGACAAGGCAGTCAAATCTTCGCAATGTTCATGCTTCGGTGACTTTGCGAAGACGCTATGGGAGGATGAACTAGTCTGCGTAGCCTTCTCTTGCACATGCCGAGGCTGCGCATTGGTAAACTGCTGCTACCTGGTAACATAATGACATTAGAGGTGTTGCTGTCAATATAAATTAACTTCGATGCTGGTTTCTTTCCCTTCTTTCAATGTTTGGTTGCTCGTACTCCTTACCTTTCAGCCTCATTCACTCCGGCATAGATGTATAATTTACACAAAGTTTCATCCACTTCAAGTGCTAATTTTCACCACCCAGTTTGGGAAGCAACGGTGCTTTACGTCGATAGGTGAGTGGGTGTGAGGGACACCATAGTCACCTGTAGGAAGTGATCGGGATTGATCAAATAAGTAGGGAAAGGAAACAGCAGTTGATGCGGATAATCCACTAGAATCACTAGGATCATGCACAGTTCACTTCTTAGCATCAGACCGTCATCTACCTCTCCCACTAGCCAAATGGCCTCGCACTCGATGACTTCAGACCTCGCATGGAGTCGTCGGAACGATGTCAGTGACAAACCAGACAAAGGCGTTTGTCCGGCCAGCACAGGTGAGTACTTCGGTTTCTCAATCCATCAACAACCTCTGGAGGGTCCCTCCTCGACATTAAAGATTTGTTGAGGTAGTGCCTGCACAAAACTACCCTGACCCTATTATTTACAGCAGTCGGCTCCTCAGTAAATCCGGCTACCCACGATCAATTCCGCACTACACTGTCGGATGTCGACAAGGTGAATGACACTTTCGTACCATTGAAAGCTAAATCAGAAAATGCAGCACCGATAGCTAAAACTCAAAAACATTTGGTTTTCATTGGGAAAGACTTGCCTAACAGAGGGAAATCAAGTGATCAATACGGACTCCTGGAGACAAAGAAAGGAGACGATGGCCCACACTGGGTCCGTTTCTTTGCCAAGCCAATCCATGGGCTACAAGAAGCCACAGTTGTGTTGGATGTATAAGTCGAATTGAGGAAATCTATGGTATGCAACTTCGTCCCCGTTGGGTGGCAAGGTAAACAAAGCTCCAGTTCTCAAGTTTCATTGATGGTATCGACGCACTCCAGAGAACACTGACAAAGCAGCACAATCGCTAGCTGTTGGTCAGGCGGATTTTCGGTTTGTTTGCTGCTTTGGCCAGTCAAGCACTCATCGACTTGCGCGACAGAATGGCAGGCTGTATGAAACCCCAACGAACTCTGGCAGAGAGCGTTGTCCATCTAAGGTGCCAATTGCTATTTGATCATCATAACAATCAACCCATGCCAAGGGATAAGTCTCTTTGGGACTATTCATCAGTTGAGTGATAATTTAGTTATTTGATGGAGCAGTCGGTCAGTCAACAATTTATGCAGTAGCAAATTTAAAAATTCGCTTCCTTTCTCACTTGGTTGCCTGCGTGGCTAGCTGGTTGACTGGAAGCTTGTTATGAGCATGGCAAGTTTACTAAATAGGCGAAAGAGGCAGGTGGTAGCCGTTAGTGAATCAAGGCACTGAGTAGCTGCTGGTTAACCTGGAGCCACAGTCACGCCCTACAATCAGTTTGCTATCGACTCGACCAGCCAATTGAACCACAGATCTGCAAGTCAACGGGGGACATTTAATGGTGTAGCAATAAATAATTTCGATCAAAATGGAGAATGATTAATTAACGTTAGTGATGCACACATAAAAGTTGGCAATAGTGACTTCTTGAAGAGGAAGGACGTGGAATGAATACGTGACTACGTAAAATGAGTTGGCAGAAAGGCATATCGTGGCAGTCTTTGACGTCGCACCGGTCCACATCGCCACATTATGACATTGGTTAATAAAGGGGGAAGATTGTGCTTCCATGTCTGGGCGGACGTTGGTTTATTCATTGTTTGAATGTGCTAATAACATTCACTCTCTCTCACTAGTCGAAATTCCAAGATGGATATTTTGGATATTTGACGTTAGACTCCATTTCTCACTTCAGTTCTCAGGGGTGTTGGGTGAATTGGAATTGACATATTTATTGCAATATGTCAGAAAATCGAGCACTGAAGGCTTTTACTAATCAAACAAACTCAAGGCGCTATAAGGAACATTTATTTTATTTTTCCTACTAGACACAGTCTGTTAGTCGGGTTGAAATCCACTCACAGCACAAGGTGTGGATGTGTCTAACGGAAACTCGCATTCTGCATGCCTCTCCGCCACAGAATGAACGCACTTAACTTTTGTAGGAGCTGTTTCTCACTCAGAGTGAATTTGAGCATCTGCACACAGAGAATGCTGGGAAAGTTGACCAAGTAGGAGGAACAAAGCGCCACCACCATTTTACCAAATGAAATAATGGTCGGAGCAATAACATTTTGTACTGGCTCCTGAGCCGCTCAAGTCGAGAGGCAGACCTATTCAAAGAAGTTACTACCGCGAAACCTTTGTCAACGGTCAATATCTTCTGCTCGAATTTGCTTTGGGCAAGAACTGGCCGCCAGAAAAGTTAAATGTGGCCTATTTACTAGACCAAAATTCGGAGGTGAATGGAGGTTGCCGTGCTGCCGGTGGACCTTAACCTGACAATGAGGCTATGCCTAGTAAGGAAACACAAAATTGATGCTTCTTACTACCCTCGATTTTGTTGGTTTGATAGCAGCTTTAAATGGCCGATTTTCTGATATTCTGCCAAATTTTATAAACCTCTTTGACGACAGTTTGGCAGCCACAGGCGTGTTCGTCGAACGCTTCTCGTTCAACTTTAAATACCAATTGGTCAGGCATATATAATTCAAAAGTCCAACATTGAGAAATACTCAATCCAGCACAAAGTACAAGGTAGCGCCTTCATTCGGATCGTCGTCAGGGGGTGGTGCTGAAGGCCCCACTGCTATGCCATCCTCACTGCAGAGTTGCTTGATATGCGCTTGACCAAGTAGTCCTCAATGCTAGGCTAGAAGCGTTCGATGAACATGCTTCCTGCTGCAGAACCGTCGTCATCATCCTCCATGGAGGGAGTAAAGCACTCTCTGAACCAGCATGACCCTCATTGCTCTGCCTTGTTGAGTAAATCATCAGTGAGAAGTGCTCGCTATCTGCTCTCACTTCACTCACTGCAAAAAGATGGAAGCCAAGGTAAAGAAGATTGCAAGGAATCTGTGATGTCTTGCTGTGGATCGCTTGGAGAAGGGGCTTGAATGAAGGATCACAATCCAGCTACTCAAGCCAGTACATTGGTTTGATAAGCTGATCCAGTGACTAGCAGGCATAGAATGACGCCACGAAAAATGATTCGCTGGTCTACATTGTCGTTAGGTCATCGCAACGTCAAAAGTGCCATGTGATTGACTCATCGACTGTTGCAGCGAGGAAGGCATGTACGTATAGCAGAGAAAATACCAATGTCTGACAACCCCAGCAAACCTACTGGGGGGTTGTACCCGTATATGCTACTTCAAGCCTCATTTTGTTGATTACTGCATCAAATCTTGCTCCAGGATGAATTACAAGCCCAAATGTCTGCTCTGCTTTCTCGTCTGCCCTGAGACGCATGCCTGAGAGACCAGAGAGGAGTGTCAGCACCTGCTACACTGAAGCGGGTGCAGTCGACTCGCACGGAAGGGTACCTCGTGGTGATAAAATGACGATTCAGCTCCTCTTCTTCTATTCTCTGGCATCCACATTTCCCGGAGGACATTTAGCAATGGAAGAAGGTGCGACAGTCACCACACTGTTTGGCGTTGATGGACTGCTGCCCAAGGGGAATCTGGATTTCTTTTAGTCAATGTGTTAGTCTTGTGCAAAAGAAAAACGTATTACCTGCTACTGTGGCTTTGCTTCTTGCGCTTATCTTCAGTACATTTCCGTGCTGCAATCCCGGTTCTAATGCTACGTGAGTGAGCTGTTAAAAGGTCTCCTATTTAGTGCTTTGCACAACATTTTTCGCCGCCTTTGTGGACGTAGCGTTGATGAAATGCTACAATGCAGTCGCCTTGAGCTTGACAAGTTTAGATCCATCACCAGCATTTGTACACATTATGACACTCATCATAATTAAGTAAATAATAAATAAAGTTTACGCGCGAAACAGCCTTTCGAAGGTGTTCGCTGTTGACTTCGACAGCCGGTGAGGAAGTGATCAGTGGAAGTGCCAAATCAGCTCTTCACTCCTCCTTCACCTTTCACACAGACAAGCTTCCTAGCACTGCTGGGGTGGTAACTCACTTTCAGAGTAGCTTCGTAATAGTCAGCTCTGTTTCGCCGTCTTCAGGGAACCCCTAACAATAAAATTGAAACGGTTTCGTCTATCTTTTATTCCGATCAAGTAATCTTACAAGGGTCAGTCCAAACAATTATATGGCAGAGAGGGATGATGACTTGGGTTCAATCCAAAACACTGCGGTTATTCAAGCATCTGCTCCTCCGTAATCCGGTAATCAACTGGTGCGATGCAAGCTATGCGTAGCAACAACATACTCCACTGAAGCCGCCTCTGAGCGGTCTCTATCTGCATTGGCGGAAAAAAGGCATTGAAATAGGGTGAAGCTGCTCCTTCGTGTACAATCACGAAATTTAACGGCAGCAGTTTACCAACATATTTGCAAAGGGGTGCAGTAGGTGAAGCTCTTGCCTCTCCCTCCTTGCTCTCCAAATCCATGGAACGAAGGGAGTGGGAGCGTGTAGGTGGCACTGGTCATTAATAATGCAACGAATGGAGCAAGGTGATGAGGGCTGCGCTCGTTCAAGTGGGTCTGCCTCTCCCTTAAAGGCGAATAGATGCGAATTGGTATGGGCAAGCACGTTCATTAAGCGTTTGTCGCCAAATAGCAGGATTAAATGAACCACATCTAATTCAAAAACACACCGACATACCGAAGCAGCCGTGCATTTTCCAACATCAGCATGTGATGATGTATCCATAAGCCGGGAATTGAGTGCATCGACATGCGAGTATTGATGGCTGAGGAGAAGATGATGCAAACTGCGAAGAGAAATCGCATCATGCGGTGTCTGCTGGAGTGGCAAAAGCAGCTATAACACAAAGCAGCTTTCTGAATGTGTGTGTGGTGGAAATCAAATAGACTGAGGCGTCTTGAAGTGTCGGTCAAAAGAGATCGGCTGTTTTGTCAACTTGTACCCTCCTCCTCCACGACTGCCCCTCATACGCAGACACACTGTCTATCTGTGCTCATGAAGCAAAGGCGCCTAACAATCAGGCTCAATCAACCTCAATTAAAGCTTGTCCTCAAAATGTTCCATCATTACCAAAACCCTCAACATCCGCCCAGCCAACTAGTTGTCCTCTCATGCGGATGGATTCAATTCTCCAATGAGTGATATCACTGAATGGGTTCCTAAGTCCATGCCAAACCTTGCGAATTCTACTGCAATCACAAGGAAGTAATGGTACTTTCAAGATTCTTGTATGTTGTGAACTAACAAGAACAGAAGTGACGTCGAGACAAAGAACCTCTTTTCTGTTTACTTATCTCGCACTTGAGTGAAGAGTGACGGAAGAGAAGGCGTTTCGATTTACAACTCTCGTCTGTGTTTCCAAACCGCAAATTGAAGCTCCTCCCAGGTTGCTTAATTCTGAAGCAGTAGCTTGAGAGTGATGTTGGTACTGTTTGGGTTGAATAGGATGCAGTGTGGACAGATGACTGGCCCGTTGACAGACAGACCAATGGTCCAACAGTAAGTGGTAATGTCCCCACTTCAGTGTTAAGTGTAAGTGTCACTTGGCGCACCAAGTCTATTTTGCTCGTTAGCCGGCGACCTGGCTGCTGAGTAGTTTGTGGGTCGAGGAAATTTACTGTGACGGAGGTTGGGATTCTGGCGATTGTTCTGAACAACAGCTGCCGATCAACCAGAGACTTGGTCCAAGTCTTGCTCCTCACAGCGAGCGTAACCCACGTGACGTTCCAACCGGAATTTGTGTCAATCCAAAGGCATTCAATGAAATCTGGCTACCTCGTAGTCATTTGTCGGTGCGACCGACTTGCAGTCCTTTGTCAAGCGTTGAATGAGGACATAACAGTAGTCATTTAAACATTGTCACTTGTGCTTGCGATTAGTCGATGCCAAATCAATGAGATGGACGTGTTCAACTAACTAACCAATAGGTGTGACTGTAGCCAGGGGTCGAAGTCTTTCCTCTACGTTCGGTTTTCCATTCTGAGTTAAAAACAGATAAAAGTAGATGGGACGCCTTAATAACCGAGCTTGTTGGTCACCTTTCCCCTTCCCCACTAGTCTGTGTCAAAGTGATCTCTTTCCGGCAGCTCTATCGTATAGCATCAGCAACAGCGGTGCAACACGACAGGACAGGCTGACGAGGTCAAGATCACTCTAAAACAACATCCCACCAGTGTCGGCCAGTGCAGTGACTATTGCATCTTCTTCCATTGCAAAATGTCATTCGGACATTGAAATACTATTTGGCCTTCTACTACCCTGTGGTAGTTGGCATGAGAAGAAGGCTTAAACAACGAGCGTCGTGGCCATTGAGCCACGGATTATGCTAAATCCACGAGCCTAATCCCTCTACCTACGCGACTGTTATGCACTCAGCACCTCCGATTACCAAACAATCTTTATGCACCATGCATGCACAAACAAGTCCTAAAATCAAGCACCTTAACAAATGGGACTTAGCGACCTTACACTTTTAGCCATATAAATACGTAACAATACTTCTTACTCCTCCTCCTCCCCTCCTCCTCCACCTCGCCCTCCTTCTCATCCTCACAACCATTCTTACAAGTCAACTCCTCACAAATCCAACCTTTTCATTTGATTTCCTATGCAACTACAATCAATTTTTCAGTCACATCGTCGCGATTATCACATTTTGCTGATGTGATTTTGATACTTTTAGAGAAAGAAATAGTCGACGCAACATTCCTGCTAGATTAGCGCAGCATAATGAGCTTCCCTCTCCTTCCAATTGGCCAACAATAACGCCGCCTTGTACATGTTTCTACATGAGGGGGATCGTTGGATGCGTTGGAACCGTTGTCACCTGTAAGTGTCCCCATTTCGCTAATAAATATGCTGCTTTGTACATCTCATAACGAGGAAAGGTGATCCGTGGGAATACCGCCGGTACTCAGTTGGAGTAGAGTGAAGCATTAGAGTAACATGGCAGTCGATGTTGAGAGGAGAGGCAATGCGAGATGTGAGATGGAAAGAGCACTTCAGACATGTGTATGCCCATTAAATTGCCATGTTACGGAATGTCTGTCACAGTCGGTAAGCTGGATCCCTAAAAACCCCTCCACTCATGATCCAATAAATTTGACATTGTTGACCAATATTTTCAAGTGGTAGCGCTTCTCACACCCACCCAATCCACTAATGCCTGTCTCATTACCTCTTACTTGATCCTGCCCACACAGAAAGCGAAAGAAAGACATTGCCATGACAAAACTCTGTTAGAACGATGCAATCATGATATGGGGTGTGGGGAGAAGGGATAGGGAGAGGAAGAAAAGAGACGAGGCGAATGATTTCTAACAACTTAAACAGCAGAAGATGCGCCATCTTCCTGCGTGTCCCCTTCTTACTCCGCATTGGTGTTTTGGCCCTAAAAGAATGAGTGAAAAAGGAGAAGGGTGAGGATGAGAAATGAGGAGGAGGAGGAGAGTGGATGAGTGCGGAGAGCTTATGGGGTATTGAGCATTCCACTCTCGCCACCAGCGCTCAGCTAAAAGAAGGAACAAAACCATGTCGGTGTGGCTAATGCCTGTAAATTAGGTGGTCTAAAATGAAAGTAACGCTGATGCTACTGCTAGCTGCCCAAACAATGAAAGCAAGTCAGTTGAATAACGTTTGCTGAGTCTGCAAGTAATCATGGACCAAGTGATTGAGTACAACAGCATGAAGTAAGTCTTGAGCTAGAGCTGCTATGCAACTCCCACAAAGTGTCTTAACCAGTACGAGGAGGAGGAGGAGGAAGGAAAGAAGAGAGTGAGACTCACTTAGATCGGTGCCTAGACACGCGGCCTCAGTGGCCGGTGCGACCTCCTCGTCAAGAAGGGGAGAGATTGCAAAACTGGTTGTCTCCCGGTCCACTGAGGCCGGTGGCAGCCTTCGGTGGTGGCGCCTACAGGGTCTCACCACAACTCCAACTGAGCGCCGGTGGCGCTCCCCCGCCTCACTTTCCCTCCTTGTCACATCTACATGGCAGCAGATTTATTAGCGAAATGGACACACTTACAGTCGACAAGGGTTCCAGCGATTCCAACAATTGCCCACATGTAGGACCATGAGAGTAGGTTCAGCGCACTGCTCAAATTGAGCAGTGCAAAGCTCACATACGCGAGCAGAAATATGGCGTAGAGCACTCCTTCTTCCGACAACATCGCGAGTAATTCACGGAAATATGAAACTGGCGACGATGCGCCTGACAGCACATCAATCGTTGGATCGAGGACGACAATTTGAAATGCAAGACTGGGTACGTGCTGCAGAAGACAGCGCAGACTATTTCATCCTCCGACAGTGTCT
This sequence comes from Taenia hydatigena, assembly GCA_036345935.2. Lineage (NCBI taxonomy): Eukaryota > Metazoa > Platyhelminthes > Cestoda > Cyclophyllidea > Taeniidae > Taenia > Taenia hydatigena. The sequence continues at coordinate 30,129,239 of JADWOT020000001.1, read as the reverse complement.
TCGCCAAGTCGCCGAAACATAAACATTGCTATGGCGTGGCCGCCCCATCTGTCATCAACGAAAAGACGATGATCCATTTGTCCAGGCTCCCATTCTGCTCGTTGCAAAGGTGGAGATATAAAATCCGCATTCCTTGATGCACTTTGAGATTTGGTCTTGCAATAAATGCTTTCATTTTGCTACTTGGAGAATTCTCTTTCAAGCAATGAGGCATATGTCACCTGAGGCATTGTTAAAACAGACACCACACAGGATTCCCGCGGACGAAAGCACGATAGCTCTTTACTGACGAGCAGTGAGACGAAAAAGCTTTTGATGTGCTTAATTTATTCTGTCTGTTCTGTGTTTGGCATATCCCTAAGACCGCGAGGATTACGAGGACTCTCTTGGGTCGGAAGGACGTCTCCGACAATGTCGCTCATGAAGGGAGTGTACGCATAGATATGAGACGGTAAAATTCACTAGATGGTTGCAAGGACGAAGTTCACCGAGTCTTGAAACTTCTTGAGGCAGCAATCCGCTCTGGAACCAAGCAGACAAGAGATGATTGTTGGACCTCTCCAACATTGCAAAGGAAACTTTAGCGGTCGAGACAACACAAGGGATCGAAATCGAGCGGCTTTAGTAGCGGGTAACACACACTTGCCTGTCCAAGTCGACAGGTTGTGCAGACGTGGCTTGTCTAGTGATGGGGCCACCAATGGATGCAGAAACGGTCTCGATCCACATTGACTCAACGGTGACTTCCACGACGGATGAGGCTGTTGCAATATCAGCAGCTGTGTGTTGACACATTCACAAAGGTGTGCAAAGGAACGGATTTCAACTTTCCTTACTTGGTCCTCATTCACTCGAAACGAGCAGATTGAATGCAGATTGGTATCAGTATCCATCACTGGTGACAAGAGTAACGAGGCGCGTTTGGAGGAGGACCAGTGCTCTTGCTCTACCACCGCTGTTTCTGTGATTGGTGCTGCTGCGACACTCTGCCGGATCCTACAACCAGACTGACCTCAGCACCATTAATGAGGCTAAATGTCGGGCCGCATCATCTGGTCGACACGTTCGCATTATATTTGTCCAACCAATTATTCCTCAAAGTTAGACGAGAAACGTTCAACGGACACGTCTCTGGCTGCCGAACTGTCATGGAATATGATTGTTAAAAGTTGACAAAATATCATAAAAATCAGCCATTTGAAGCTGCTATCAACGCAACAAGCTCAAAGGGTAGTAAGAATCATAAATTTTGTTTCCTCACTAGGCATAGCCTCACGTTCAACTGTTGTGGCGGCCAGTTCTCGCTTAGAGCGAATTCGAGCAGGTGTTGACCGCTGAATAATGTTATGCAGCAATAATTTATTTGAATAGACCTGTCTCTTGACGCGGGCAGCGCAGGAGCCAGTAAGAAATGTTATTTCTTAGGCCACCAATTCAGCTGGTATAGTGGCGGTGGCGATTTGTTCCTTCTGCTTGCTCACCTTTCCCAACATTCTCTGCGTGCAGATGCTCAAATTCACTCTGGGCGAGAATCGACCACCACAAAAGTTGAGTACGTCCATTCAGCTTGACCCAAATTCTGTGGTGAATGGACGTGCAGAATGTGGGTTTTCGTTAGATATTTCTACTCTACGTGCTGTCGGCGGATTCCAACCTGGTGAGGAGGCTGTGCTTAGTAAGGAAAAACGAAATTAATGTTCCTTATAACGCCGTGAATTTGTTTGGTTGGTAGAAGCTTTCAGTAGTCGATTTTCTGACATAGTGCTTTAAATTCAGCATCCATCCATTCCTACTTAGCCAGTACTAGTTGCATGATTAACGAGGTAAATTGATGAGGATGAAGGACGTTAAGAGAAGGCTCGGCGATGTCATTGCTTCGTTGTTGCCTCCGTGATAGGTGCTGCTGCCAATGGGCCGAGATGCATGCACACGTCAGATCAGCCACCACCACAGCCACTTCTTCACGTCGGCACATTCGTTATATATATGCTGGACTAAGCAGTTCTCAATGTTGGACGAAAAGCGTTCGACGAATACGCTTTTCCAAATGAAACTGTCGTCATTTCCCTTTGAGATAGAAAAGTACTCGTTTTGCCTGCTTTCACTCTGCCGTTTTTGGGAAAGAAAGTTGAGTCTGTCACGCATTACAATGTACCTGTTAGAAGACGAGAGTGAACAAAAACGACAATCTACCTGCTCCGTTTACGAGTAGGACCACCTCGCTTCCCCTGTTACAAGTAAACTGAGAGCACGAAGCAAGCGATCCACACTTTGACACAATAAACAGAGCAGAGCGAAGAGAGTTGCGCTGATTTGATAAGTACTCTTCTCCATCGAAGGCAGATGACGACGGTTCCGTAGCATGAAGCGTATTCGTTGAACACTTCTCGTCTATCATTGAGGACTGCTTACTCAAGTATATCTATCGCAGATGCGCCGACGTAATAAGGTGGCTGGACAACTGTCTCTTTTGCCACATGACGCAGCAGTCAATGGGTTCGTTAAAATCAGCGGAGAAGCGTGCGTGTCAGCGAACCCTCCACCCCACGATAGCATCCAGCCTTCTGTGAACGTGCATTATTCTTACCACTTAACCTCTGGTCTGGGAGGAGTAAAGTGGAACCAGAGACCAGTCATAAAATGCTGGTTGGTCAGCTATTTATCGAGCTCGCTTCCTAGTCAACCCTCTCTCTGGCTGCAATACCAGCATAAAGCAGTTTGGGATGCGTGTCAAATGTTGTTCATAAAAACATGCTGTGGGAGGCTGGATATTGCTTAAAGGATCTCACAGATGAAACACAGGATAATCAACAAATAAGTACTCTGAACCGAGACATAGTCTCTTCATATTAGTGATACCATCGTGGGTATTGAGTTACGGTAGCCTCCACACGCTCTTCACTGACACGCAAGACGTCCACCAAAAGTGCCCTCAGATGTTTCTCTGTTACTTCCACCCTTGGTGGCTCATTGGCATCCGCATTTCCATAAATGAACCTACAGGAAAAGGAAAGCAACAGCATTGATTAGATTCAGAAGGGCGAGTTGTTATAAGTTCTCGCAATCCCAGCGAACTCCAAGTCTTCCGACAATCGCTCACAGGTCAAGAGCCATCAGTAACCATCAATGCGCTCAATAGAAACCACCAGAACATGGACTCACCTGTAGGTACCTTCGCCGCTGTCTGGTTTCCTTGCCAGCTCCCATTCATTTAGTCGCACCTTGACTCGTTTGTTAAATGGGTAATAATGGCTCTGTCTCCAGGCCTTATCCGATGAGTTCCTCCATTCTAGTTTGACCAAACCATCTACCTGACCTACCAACTGCTCAGCTGATTAGTTCCTATTGCTGCCTACCCCATTAGAGTGTCTACGTTCTCTGGAGGCGTAGATGCAAACCCTCCAGACCTTGATGTCTCTATGACGAAGATGCTAGTAATGATGCGACTCATTGCAGATGGGTGGATTAGAATTGATAGATGAGTACATCTGAAGAGGTGGAAGCTATTGTAGCGAAAAATCAACACAAACGCAGACGATAGTCTCAAGATCTGAGGTAAAATTCTTGTTATCCTTCTACTTCGATCATCTTCATGGTGAGAAGTTGTGAAGGTAATCAAAGTGGAAGGTGAGTATGAATTTTATATTAGATTTACAAAGCTTTCACGTGTGTCTGCTTTGCTGCTTTACCACAAAAAACCACGTTTTGGCAAAATTAACAGGGTTCGACAACGAGCTCAGATGGCGAAGAAGAGGTTGAACCTGCAAACTTCAAGTTGATTGCATTGCATTATTTAAGCAGGGCGACGTCCACTTAGGGAGAACAAAACGCAAAGCAACTTCCTTTCGACAATGTCTTTACGTTACCGAAACGTGAGAATAGTGATGTGGTTGGCTCATTGCTCGTAAGAGCAAAGATAAAGACTTGAAATTTGTGTGCGTGGCAGCGAGTTGTCCGGAAGACGATGTGAGTCGCTGTTGCGAGCATGGATTGAATGCAACGAATGCAGCGAATGATGCTGTGCTTAATAAAAGCCTCCTTTTAACTCTGTTAAATTTAAGATGTATTTGGTGGTCATATTGTGAGAGCGAGCGATAGACTGAGGTGAGGAGAGCTAATGGTCAAAGAAGAGACACGGGAGAAAATGAGATGACGCGTAGATATATATGCATGGATTCGCATGTTGTGGGATTATTACATTCACTAAATTGATGGCCACAAGATTTAGTGTTACTCCACTAATCATCATCTTGCTGGCAACTTGTCGAGTTTGTCCAAGTCGTTGTCATCTGCTTCGGTGCAAATGGTTAGTTGAATCAAATTGGACCGAAGAAATAGGCGATGTCTTGCTTTTAATTTACCCTACACTCGTAAAATTAGCACTGAACAGCCTCTGGTGTCAAATGTTTGGAATTACATCTCGGAAACTTGGCAAGGTTGACTGGTCAGTGTTTGCACAACTCGCGCTCTAACACTTCGAATTCTGACCGAACTGTCTGACGATGGCGGCCACTATTACGATGATGGCCACCGTGGAGGTAATTAAGGCTTGTTGAGAAACAAGCACTAGTAAGATGTCAGGCTCCTGTGTTCATCGTCACCGTCGCTGAGGTTGCTGCAGCTGCTGGAGAGTTGATGGGTAAAGACACGCTTCCAACTGTCAAATAGATCTGCCAGTTTTGGCACGCTTGCCTTGCTGGACCATTCTCTTAGTTAGGCTATAGGCGTTCTGAAGACATGCGTCTCGTTCAGGAAAGGAACTAAAACCATAATGGCAACGATGACTTCCAGGCAGCGTAAAGCTACTTCTGTTCCATTGCGACAAGTAGAGTAGGGAATCGAAGGCCAAGGAAATGCGGATAAACGCAAAATTCATTGTGCACACTTCTATGGATAAGTTGTTAAACTTCTGACCTTGAAGATGGAAATAGGATGCAAGGAGCAGCCTCACATTCCCTCAATTCGGATAAAGACTGTCTAAAAGAGGCTTCAGTGAGGTGCTTTATCACCATATTGCAACTTATTTGTACGGGATGATTACCCAGTCCCATGCTGCCAGCCCATCGTTGTGTATTTTTACACATTGTGACTGTAACGTTTTAGGTCTGGTCTAACATGTGGCCCACACACACTTTTAGGCATCGACCACGCCTTAACCGGTTGACTAACTTGTCATTCGTATGTGATGGTGCCAAATCAAAGGATCCAATCCTTTAGTTAGCTGGGAATAGGTGTATTACTTGACACCCCCTATTAGGCAATTCTTTCCCAGTAAAACACCAAATGCTTATGAGATAGAGTTGTGAGTGCTGCATTTTCTGACTAGCTTCCAATGATATGGAGGTCTCATTCATCTTGTCAACATCCGAGAGTTTAGTGCTGAATTGACTGTGGGTAGCCGGATTGCTGAGAGGTCGACTGTTCCAAATAATGAGACCAGGCACTACCTCAAAAGCTACTTAAATGTAGAGGTGAAATCCTTCAAAGGTTGTTGGCGGATTAAGAAACCGCCCTGCTGGCTGGGCTAACATATTTGTCCGATTTGTCACAGACGTCATTCCGACGACTCTATGCGAGGTCAGAAGTCATCGAATGCGAGGGCATTTGGCTAGTGGAAGAGGTAGACGACGGTTCGATGCTAAGAAGTAAAGTAAACTTGAGAGGAGACAAATGCTGCGCATTTTGGTGATTCAAGTGGATTATCCGCATCAACTACTGTTTCCTGTTCTTACTCACTCGATTAATCCCGACCACCTCCTCCAGGTGACTATGGCGTCCTTCACACCCACTCACCCTATCCAAGTAAAGCACCGCTACTTATCCCATTCCCCTTTACGCTATGCGTCCCAAAATAAGTAGCGAAAATTAGCGCTTGAAGTAGACGGAACTTTATTTGAATCCTACCACTGTGTCAGGGTGGAAGAGGATAAAAGGTAGGGAGCACGAGTAACCAAACATCAAAATTAGGAAAGAAAACCAGTATCAAAGTTAATTTAAATTGACAGCAACACCTCTAATGTCATTATGATGCCCGGTGGCAGCAGTTCACCAATGCGCAGCCTCAATTTTTGCAGAAGAAGGCTACGCATACTATTTCATCCTCCGATAGCAGCTTCGCAAATTCACCGAAGCATGAACATTGCGGCGATGTGACTGTCTCGTCTGTCATTGACGCGAAGACGAAGATTTGAAAATGATCTGCGTGCGCAACAGCGCCTAATCATCCGAGCGTACCGGACGCAAGCATTTGGGTTCTGTGAGGCTTTGTGTACTAACTGCTCACACTCTGCTTGTTCCAAAGATGTGAAGATCAAGAGAGACGAACCCCACAACCTTTGCATGCATTGCGATCCGCTCTTTTAATTAATACTTTCATTTTACTACTTGGAGAATTGGCTTTCAAGTGATGCGGTCGATGTTGGATTTCAATCAGCGATCGTTGAAATTGCCGTCTGTTAGTTATGTTCGTAACGAACCAACTGTTGGGTGTGGCTGTAGCTGTGAGTGATCCGGTTCACCTGTTTCTCTCATTTGGCAATCAAGTGCGTAGGATATAATGGGAGAAGATCAAATGCCAATTAGTCATAGTTCTAGATGTCGACTAATCAGTAGATCAGCAACCACGCTACCGACATAGACAATACCACCAAAATTAAGAACATCAGAAGCACTTGCAAGCGTTTACTCCATTTAAAATTGGTTTACACTTTACTGATTAACTAGCCGTCTAAGAGGAACATGGACAAAATGATCTTCCATTTAGAGAGGATCGTCACATACTCAAGGTGAGGTGGAGGAAGATACCGCACACCATCGTTATGCGAGTCGGACATTACCTTCCTAATATTTGCCCTTTTTCCAAGCCTTTTCTCTTTCCACGCCGATGCTATCGATCCATGCATGAATGATATCCTATTTCAAGCAAGTGCGCATTTTTGCACACCTACAACAGTTGACTTGCTGAAGGAGTAGGAGAAAAGAAGGAGGATTGAGCGTCATTTGAGTTGACTAGGATGCCACCCTGAGTTCAGTGAGAAGGTTGTGTGCTTCGGGCCACAGCAGCCTCCCAATGTCCTTCGATCGCGGTCTACCGACTACAAGAATCCTAAGCGCCACATGCAAAGAATTCGCATTACTCTTTGTGGATTGTGCAAGATTTCACTTGAGTTTGAAAGACAATGGCATTCAAGCGAGGATCAAACGCATCGGCGTGGAAAGAACAGGGGCTGGGTCGAAAGGCTTAGAGCAGTTGTGGGACACAATACGCTTGAAGCCTCACCACCTCACATTGGTGGTTAAAAGCCTGACGTCTCCTCAGCACTGATAAGTGGCCTCAGTGTATGCGTAAAGTAGAGGGAGGAGAGTAAGAAGTCGATGCTTCGATTTTCTCGAGAAATAGCTCCACCACATCACCTCAGCCATATACCTCAAACAGATGGTGATACCGCATTCGCACCCTATTTAAGGCTGCTCTAACACAACCTCTTTACGTAGTCGTGGAGTTCCCTTAGGTCAAGGCAGCACTAGCCACTGAGGTGTGAAGAGAAGCACAGTTATGCACGCCAGCTCAGGCATCATTGGCATCTCTGACTGCTACGGTCATGGTCATAAGTACCCGCTTCCATCTGCTAGACTGAAAGACTGAATCAATTACAGCTTATGCGCTTTATATAGGCTTGACTTAGTAGTCTTCAGTGGTGGACGAGAAGTGTTCGGAGAACACCATTCTTGCTGCGGAGCCGTCATCATCCACCTTCGAGAGAGAAAAGTGTTCTCATAACACTCATTGCTGAATCTACAATACATTTTGATGGGCTTGTTGGTTTCTGTAATTGGACCTGTGCATCCTCCTTCCCTCATTTTTGCATAGCTTTTATTTCCTTAGAAAGGGTAGAGTGCGATCCGCCAGGAAGTACTCTTAATTGATGTGAAGGCTAATGACGACGGTTCCAAAGCCAGAGGCGTGTTCTTTGAACGCTTTGTAGTCAAGCATGAATAATACAGGTATGGCGACGCGATGAAGCTGCTTTAGAAATGCCAGTGTGAGTGAATTATGTGGTGGCTAATCTGGCTGTTGAAATCGCGTGTGCCTGCGTATCTTCTTCCTCACAGCAGCACTAGTCACAGAGGCAGTGGTGGTCTAGCAACAGTACCTGTCCTTTCCCAAACGTGCTTAATCCTCCTCATCCCAACTCGTTATCAATGTCCTCAGTGATTGAAATTGATATCCACCCTGTTACACACCGCAATTACGACAGCGCATTGCTGCTAACATTGCAGCAGCATCAAAATTCGTGGGATCCACCAATCAGCCAATTAGGTTTGAGACTGTTTTCAAGTAGCGTCTGCGATCGTGGTGGACGTCTTGCCTTTTTAGCACCAAACGGTGGTCCAATCACTAAACACGTGACGTTTGCACAACTCGCCTGCTTTAGCAGACACGTGTGTGTTGCTCGCTAACAAAGCCGTTTGACTTGAACTCTTCAATTTGTCTGGACTACTAACGTTTTCTGCAATGTAGGAGCGATTCGTCTTTCATCCACTTCGTTCTCCTCGGTTCAAAAGTAGCTTGCAGCCTCGGGAACTTCCAGGCCTGGCTCAAATTCGCCCTTGCAACCATCTAGTGAAATTTGACGTCTCATGTCGATGTGTTCACTTCTCGCATGAGTGATACCTACAGAGATGCTTCTTCAAACCAAGCGAGTCCTTGCAACCGTCATGGTCTTAGGGGTCAACCAGGGGCAGGATAGACAGAAAAGAACAAGTAAGCCGGAATCTTTCGGTCTTTTGTCTGTTGAGAGTCCTGTGTGGCGCCCGTTTCAACAAATGGCACCAATCGCAGCACTTGAAAGAGAACACTCTAAATAATGCACTGGAGACTCTCTGGTTGGTGTCTACTCAGGTCGTGGCAAGAGGGGATCGTACATCCTTGAAACGAATAGAGTGGGATCAAATGGACCGCAAAATCTCATTATTTATTCACTCGCTTCCAGAACGTTCGTGATTTTAATCTCAAATCCTTATCTTCTCGTCGAAGATAGATGAGGCAGCTACATCGCCGCAAGGTTCATGCTTTGGTGATACGATGATGACGCTGTTGGAAAGCGAATCATTCTGCGCAGCCTTCTTCTGCACGTACTGAGTCTCTGCATTGGTTGACTGCTGTCTCAATACAGTGAAACTGGATCCATTTTGACAGAATAGGTATTACTGACAATTCAAATTAACTTTGATACTGTTTTTCCTTTCCATTTTCTGCTGCTTGGTTGCTCGTACTCCTCATCTTCTAGCTCCTTTCACTCTGGCATTGTGGTATGTTTAAATAAAGTTGACAGGTTTTTCATACTGCTTGATGTTGTAACTAGGACCAAACTAAAATTAGAGTTGATTAGGATGCCAGCTTGCTAAATTCTGGCTAGCTGACTTAATGACAGGTAGGCAAACGGTCAAACTGGTATTCGTGCATTCCACGATCGGGTGGTCTTGTCTCCAATGGAGTAGCTTGGCCGCCTGATTTGCTCGTTAGCCTCACATCCACGTAGACCACTTGTCATTACTTCTCTTACTAAATGGGTCAGCGTTCATCCAGGAAGAAGTCACTGCGAGTTCATTTAAATGACTGTGGCAGCACATTTAGGAACTACATTTATTTTAAGTTCAAAAGTTACTCTGTCAACTCTACTTTGACACTCTAGCAGGTTGGTAATGCAGTCCGCGTCTTACTTTAAATAAAACTAAGCATTTGTAGTCATATTTTTCAATTTTAAGCCAACTTTCATGATAAGTGTTGCACCATTAGCTAATTAGGTAAAACGAACCGGAACTAACAAAACTGTATTGGGTCCCTAAAGAGAAACCCTACCCTCATTCTCCATGGTACCTGTGGCTAGAGAGCTGTCACTAAAATGCATTAAGAGCAGAGCAATTAGAAATAAGGCCAATCATCAATTATAATTGTCCTTTAGACGCAGCATATGCGTCGCAGTACACAAGTGTCCACTCGTTCCCCTTTAATTTCTCCGAACAAACAAGAAAACCTGCATTTATAATGCTGTACTTTGCTCTACCAGGCTAACTTAGCACGACCTGTCAGCATCCAAAATTCAAATGTCACCCTTTTATCTATTCACTTGGGCTTCTATTTCTCCTATCGGGAGGCGTAAGGAGGCTATGGAACTGAGAAATGAGGCCACTGAGCTACCGATTACCTTAAAACCACTAATAGCAGCCCTACACTTCCACTCTATGAGTACACAACTGTCGACTCTAATGGCTCTCCTTCCCCTCCTCCTCCCCCTCCTCTCCATGATTCTGCCATACAACCAACACCTGCTGCATTCGATTGCATCATCTCACCATTGCTGTTTGGCTTTTTGCTTCTCCTCTGTTCTGATTGCATTAGTCTTGGACATGCTGACTTACAAGGGCAGTAAGGCTTACGCTACTCGCAAATGGATTAGCTAGGTTGCGGTCCTTTGTTAACTTCTGTCATCTAATAGTTGCATTGAAATGTGTGACATACTCAACTTTCTTCGCCTCAAAACGGTATAGTAAGAGCAAGCAAAGCGAGTCATTTTCTTCCTCAAAGGGACATGATGACAATTCCATATGGAGAAGCGTATTCGTCGAACGCTCCTTGTCTAACATCGAGAACTACTTAGTCCAGTACATGTATGGCGAATGTGTCAACGTGACGAAGTGATTGTGGTGGTGGCTGAATTGGCTCGTTCTGATCAGCAGAGCTGCGCGTGTGCACGCATCTCAGACTCCTAGCAGCAGCACCTATCTCGGAGGCAACAACGAAGCAAATGACATCACCGAGCCTTCTCCTAACGTCCTTCATCCTCATCAAGCTACCTCGTTACTCATGCAACTAGTAATGGAGAATGCTGCCTACCTTAAGAAGGAGGAAATGAACGCCAAATTTTATGCAGCATGTCAGAAAACTGACCACTGAAAGCTTCTACCAAACAACAGGACTCAAAGCGTAATGAAAGCATCAACTTTGCTTTTCCTCACTAAATACAGCCTCTTTGCCGGGTTAAAGTTTGCCGACAGCACGAAGAATAGAAAGGTCTAAAGAAAATCCACATTTCTACCGTCTATCTACCCCAGAATTTTAAGTTAACAGAACGACCACATTTAATTTTTGTGGCAGCACGCAGAGAATGTTGAGAAAGGTTGCCAAGCAGGAGGAACAGAAGGGATCGGTGACCGAAGGAACAACATCTCGCACTGTTTCTTGAGCCGCTCAAATCAAGAGACAGGCCTTTGTCAGCAGTCAGTACCTTCTGCTCAAATTCGCTCTGGGCGGGAGTAGACTGCCACAAACCTTGAACTTGGTCATTCAGCTAGTCAACAATTTTAAGGTTGGTGGAGATTACCGAGCTGCCGGTTGACCACAACCTGACGATGAGACTATGCCTAGTAAGCAAACACAAAATTCATATTTTTTTTATATTACGCCTTGAGTTTTTTGGGATGGCAGCAGATTTAGTGGTCGATTTACTTTCCTCGCTCATTAAAGTGATGCTGCCTCTCTCCCCTACTTTACTCAATATCCTCCATTGCCCTTGTAATTAAATGTAATTCGACATCCGCTTATATGTCTCAAGAATCACAGCTATGAGTCATGAGCCGTGTTTATTTTTTATTCTTTTGAGTCTGATTTGTTTCAATCGCATCTGCAAAGTGAAACCAGTGACCAACAGTCACGCCGGTCAAGGGCGGCAGCGGACGAGGTTGTGGTGGGGCAACCGCAGCAGAGCACGAACTTTACACGCACGCCTGTGCGCGTGGCTGTCTAACAGCAGCGTCGAATTGCCTGATGGAACACTTGGACCACTGTGTTCTCAACGACCCCATCACTAGTGGGGACGGACATCTAGCCGCTTTGTCAGATCGACACGTTTGCGTTATATATGCCTGACTAATTAAAGGAAAGCGTTCGACGAACACATCTCTGCCTACCACACCGTCGTCATCCACCTTCTTCACCGATGAAGAATGCTCTTTGTCTGCTCTCACCTTTGACCAGGTGTCGATCGCCTTCACGAAAGATACATATTCGCACACAATACTCTTGAGCATTTTGAGTTGGCTTTTTCCGGTGGCAGTGCCTGTACATCTCAATAAAAGTAGACGCAGTGGCACAGTTGTCTGCTTTGTAATTACTTCCTGATTTGGAAATCAATCACATCGACATTCGCTCCATTCAGTGGAACGTCGCCTGGCCTTTTACCTCCTTGTAGTAGCTGGCATGATTTGAAGGCCAAACAATGAGTCTTGCAACTGTTAAGGAGCGGATTGTATTCAATCCACAATTTTAATGTTAGTAAGGAAAAAATAAATCTTAGTGCATCAGCAGCTCTACACCTACATACTTATGAACACGAGACGACGCACTCTGCCCCGTCTTATTGTTCTCTCCCTCCCTCATTCTCCTCGGTCTCCTTCTCCAAGTTCTACTACCGCATGCAAGCCGATACGACGTCTTCTCGTCTGCTTCCTCAATTTCCCATTCACCTTGGTAATCCGCCCTCTGCTCAACTTTTCTCATCCTGTCTTTGTTGACTGTAACCATCTGGTCCTCGCTGCTGCAATCAGTCAAACCATCTACGTGACAAACAGCCCTAATAAGGCTGATCCTCTGGCACTGTAGGAGGTCAGCAGCTATTCCACACTACCCACTTTACCTGGGGTGCTTAGGCAGACCATCACATCAAATAGTTGGTAATGTCCATTGCAATCTAATAGATGGACGTGACTGCAGCTTCTAATTGATGATCGCATTACCTGCTTTACTTGGCTATCCAATGAGCATATTAGGCTCCCATCAACCCACTAGCCAGTCAGCCGCCTCGGTGTGTTTACTTTACAGGCGGAAGAGAGTTCGCTCCTCTCATCCCAATGGATCACGTTCCCTCTGGAGTGTCTTTCCAAGGCCACTACGAGGACAAAATCTGTGTACATGGTTTTGTAGGTCTTTGACGTTAGCGTAGCCCTAAACGCAGAAACATCGTCGGCATCTATAGCTAAAGAAGCCGGATTACTTTAAGTCCTCTTCTTCCACATTTCCACATGAGCCCTTCGGGTGCTAGCAACTATGCTAGATTGTGTGACACTATTCACTCGAGTGGTAGAGCCCCACCACAACTCGCGAAACTGTGTTTGGTGTCAAACCATAACGACTTGAGACAGTTATGGTAGGAGTAGTGTAGATTGCCCATGTCCTACCACCTACGATAACTTACAGATCCTGAGATGCTGATGTGGTCCTCGCTAGAAAGTACTTTGGATGCTGTATCCACGCCCACTCGCTGTTTCCTCCTCACACTTATTCGACTAATTTTCATCATCTCTTACAGATTTTGAAAGCTGACGGTCTCAACCAACTTTGGTGCATGGATAGACTCCAGACAGAACGAGACTGCACCTATGTACGCAATTACTGTATGCTACAGCAATAGTTTATCAGCGCATTCACGAGAGTGTACAATGGATTTGGTGCTTGTCTCTCTCTCCTTGGCCTTCATTCTCATGCAGTGAAAAGAGTGAGACCAAGAAGTCTTATTCATCCCCTAATAGCCCATCAAGACACCAGCGATTGTAGTCCCTTTGCTTACTCATCACTCTTCAGCTCCAGAAGAAGTGGAAAGTAGCGCACGATGTGGTAACCTTGTTCTAAAATCAAGGGATCATACCATAGGGTAGGAAAAAAAGGAGTTATAAAAGAGGGACAAAGAAAGGCACTGACCTCAATTGCAAATAAATGTGACTCTGATAGACCAAGGTCCTTAGGTGTTTGGTTCTTCGTTCTATCGCTTCCTTCAGACAGTCTATTAGCATGCAGGTTTGTGTTGCATTGCAGGTAAGCGCAGGCAAGCATTGCTCAGACCAATTCGCTGTCCGACAACACCATTATCAGGCGAATTGGGCTGCTGATCCGCAAGCCATTATACGAAACGCACCCAAGGTAGACAGCGCCAGCAGCACCAACACCAACAGTTAATGTTGACGCCTTCAGTGTGAATTTGGATAGTACCACTTTTGGTGTTGTACTGATTCGTCAAGTGCATGAATTAGTAACTAGTCGATGACGTGGATTTAAGACGCTACTGGACTAGCATTGGCACACGTTGCTGGCTGGCTGCTTAACTGGCTACCCTGCGAACTTTGTTATCCACTCACACAGAATCGCTGGTTAGGGACAAAACCTGCTTACAACTACTGGTCTCTCTGTCGACCACCTTAGCCAGCCATTTAAATGGGTTGCACCGTGGCCAACTCAGACATTGCCCTGTTTCCTACCTTGCTATGATCCCAACAAGAACTAAACGGGTGTTCCCTTAAATTTGTGGCTTGGAGAAATCTATTTGAACCCTATGAGTGACCTTAGTTGGGATGTTGCTTAGGCAAACACACACAGCACGGGACTTTTAGCGGACGAAAGCCAGGACGCTCATCAATGACGAGCAAGAGGACGTTAAGGAAACCAGTTTATTTGTTTTCTGTCCCACTTTAATTTTAAGTGGATTTCTTAAACTAATTTGCTGCATCAGGTCACTTAGAGTTTTGCTTAGAAGTTACCTTCGAAATCTGCTGTTTTGGAGTAACCGCCCTTGCCACTGCAGCATGCACTGTGTGTTGACCGAGTGATTGAATAGTGCAGATCGCTTCTTAGCCGGTGACCTATTCCATTTCGCAGTCTATTTCATACTGCCAACAGCAGTATGCCAACAGTTGACATGTCAACTGGCACTTGCGCCATCACTGCCAACCAACGCAGATAGGCAGGTGCGTGGGTGACAGTAAATAGCGCATACATTTTGGTATTTGAGACGAATTCCACCTCTGATGTACATTTGCTAAGGCGACTCGCGTTATGTCTGTGACCAAACACTCTTCTGCAATTATGTTCGAATCCCCATATGAAGGCTCCTATAAATTGGCCTTTACTTGGACGTGTCTTTCCAATACCTTTTGCTTGTGCTATCGGCATTACAATCTAGAGAAGCACCCAATCCATCACTCAATGATTGAGTCAACTTTGTACACAGGATATCCATATTTGCCAAGATTGCAAAGTGTCGGTACTGCTTTCTGAGTGAGCATTTAACAAAATTACGGTTTACACCTAGCTTTTGCTGTGGGTGAATTATTATATTTTTTGTAATCACGTCGTGTGGAGAATAAGGAGCGTGAATGCTCATCTGAGATATGCTATAGGACGCGCATTGGTGACAGTGGTGAAACACTGGAGTTGCTGCTTTACTTTACGGAAATTTACTCTTCTATACTTTACTTCATCTTACCCTGCGCCTCTCCGTTATTCTGAGCTTCCCTCTACTCATTTGTGCCAGTTTGTGCAGCATAATAATTTTTACCACATCGTGCCCGATTGCACCGCATTGCATTGCCTTCGGTTGCGCAGCATAGGCTGCATGCATTACTGCACTGGGATATGAGGTGGTTAAAGTGATTTCGATGGTATCATCTGAAGACACACAATTGCAACCACATTAATCGTTTAAGGATTGCAGCTCCTACGATAATTTATCAGGCATAGTTATAGTCGATCCTGCGTGCGTAAAAGCGACTTCATCAATTTCACTTAAAATACATTCATTTCGATCATAAATTAATTCCCAATTTCCACTTCACTCATTCCTGTAAGGCTTTAATCGTTTCAATGAATGGCTGACTGATTGTTGGACATGCAGCTAAGTTCACGCATCGATAACATAGAGAAGGCAGTTACAGCTACTGAGGATCTTCTACAGGACAGGATTCATGACACAGTGAAAATCCGTCAAGACGCATTTGTGACGATAGAGCAGTAACTGTTGTACATTCTGCAAATACCTCGTCGCAAAGGATTGCAACAATTTGCTCTTTGCTGCTCATTTAGTGTTGGCTCTGTGCTCTAGTAAGCCAATCACTACAATGAACGCATTATACTACTTGTTTGCGCACAGTTACTCTTGTGTTGGTCCCCTTTGAGTCAGAGGTGTAGGCAGAGTTCTGGAGCACGTATTCCTTCTCCATGCCATGCGATCACTCTGGCAGCATCGCTAGTTCCCTGACTGTCAGTGAGCCACATGGATAGCAGCGACAAAGAGAAGGAAGAGGCTATGGAATGAGCCCTTTTATACAAGATTGCAACATGTGCCAACTCAAGAAGTGGATTGTTAAAACAGTAAACTGACGGTTGAAAAGAAGTTGGCCGACAATGAGCAACAATGCTACTTGAGAAGAAAGAAAACACAAAGGTGTAGACGCAACACCCTTCATTTTATGTGCTTTGCTGGACGCACAGGTTTACTTACCGAAATGCAGGGATCAGTGGGAAGCAAAATTCTGTCACTAATTTGGGTAATATTAACGTCTAGGAGTACATATTTGTGGTCGCAAAAAGCAGTACTTTTCCTCTTGTGCTCAAAATGCGTTTCATCAAAAATCTGACAGGAACAAACAGGAAGAAGTCGCAATGAGTTGCTAAAAGTAGCACAGCTGGTAAGGAAAGTTGAGGGTTAGAAATGTAAGTAGTGAACACTTAGTAGACGCCAGCGGTTGTTTCGCGTGGATGCCCGTGGATTTGGACACCACTGAGGTTATGCTACGCCAATCCAGGTTAGTACATGCGTAGGTGACAGAAGTGGAACGCTCGGAGCCGCTGGCACACATTTCGGTCTTCTGCAATTCTTTATATCGCCTCTACCACTCTTGCTCACTCGTTTGCGTTATTTCATACAGTCGATTCCTATCCCACATAATTGTATCCCTTTGCATTGTGTTCGATTGTGAAGTATAGCCTGCATGCATTACTCTCATGAATGATGCAATACTATAGGGATTGACAGCGGCATTGGTGGTGGAGGAAGACGTCGCAGTCAAAGTGGTATCGACGGCTTCATATGAAGTTAATTAAGTACAAACGCATTGAAGTTCAGTGGAGTGCGGCTGTTTAGTCTGCTGTCACAAATTTCCTGTCAACTGCACGAAGTGTTACAAAGTGAGTTGTAGAGTGGATACACATTGACGGATGCAAACGGATAAATATTGTTCATATGCGGCAACAAAATTTTGTATGCTTCTAACAATTTTTGCACTTTTCCGTTTACTTGGTAGATCAACTTTCGCATGCAATTAATGAGAATTCTGTTCGCCGTTGCATCAATCGCTCCAGTGAACTCACTAAGATACTCGGATGTGCTCATTCACTACCTCATTGCACCATCTTTACATCACAGGCGTAATTAGGACTCGTGAGCACTACAGCATTCTCCATTCTGCCAAGATGCCCCAACATCAGCGTGGCAAAGTAGAGGAGGAAGCGTTAGTGGAATCAGTCTTAATGAACACAGATTGGGGCATGCGCCATTTCGAGTAGCGGCTTACAAAGACTGCACGCAAACAGTAAAAAAACATTTGCCGTTCTGTACGTTCATTAGCCCTATTTAAATTAGTCAGACCCGCTTGTTTCTTTTCCCTTCATATGTTGCATTAGCTTGTTAAAGCCATTAGATATGCTGCGCATAATGGTAATTCCAGTTGACTACATGTACCACTTAGCGTTTCTTCCTCCTACTTATTCGATTGATCTCGACCAGAACCTACTCACTTCCAAAGCACCATTGCTAATTTTGATCCCTACTACATGATGTTTCTCAAATTGGGTAATAAAATAGCATTTGATGTTTCCCAAAATTTATTTAAATCATATAACTATGCGAGGGTGAAGGATGACAAGTGGTAAGGAGCACGAGCAGCCAAGTAGCAGATAGAGGAACAAAAAACAGTATCTAAGTTATTTTAAATTGACAGCAACACGCATACTGTCACCATGTCACCACGCAGACTGCATTGTGGCAGCAATTCACTAGCGCATAGACCAGGTACGTGCAGAAGAAGGCTGCGCAGACTAATTTATCCACCAACAGAGTAATCGCCAAGTCACCGAAGCAATCAACCGAGCAGGCTGGACGCAAACACATTGAATACGTGAGACGTTGTAGGCTATTTGCTCTCACTGCTCTTTCCACGGATGTGGAGGTCAAAGAGGAAAAAACGAAAGCTGCATTTCTACATTTAAAGAATCCTTTCTAAAGTGATGCGGTCGATGCCACTTGGGGCATTGTTAAAATACACACTGTACAGGATTCTTGCAGACGAAAGCTCGAACCTTCTTTATTAAGGAGTAGTGGGGTGGAAAAGTTTTTATTACACTTGCTCTCTTCTCTCTCTTCTGTGCCTGGTAGATCCTTAAGACTGCGAAGTCTAGAGAACTCGCTGGGGTTGAAAGAACACATCCGATTATACCACCAATGCAAGAAGTGTACGCATCGACATGAAACGGTGAAATTCACTAGATGATTGTAAGGACGAAGTTCATCGAGTCTAGAAACTTCTCAAAGCTGCAATCTGCCCTGGAACCAAGGAAACAATCGACATGCGTGGAATGTCTCTCACATTGCAAAGGAAACCTTAGCGGTAACGGGCAAAGGGTAAAACGCACCTGCCTGTCCAAGTAGGCAAGTTATGCAGACATCACTCGTTTAGTGATGGGACCACCAATGGATGCAGAAAGGAAGGAGACACACCATGACTGCAGACGTCACATGTGAACGATCTCGATCCACATCGACTGAGAGATGGCTCCCACGAAATATGAGGCTGTTGCAATGTCAGCAGCTGTGTGTCGATACATTCGCAAAGGTGTGCCGCAGAACGAAAAGAGTAGATTGAATGCAGGTGGGTATCAGTATTCATCATTGGTCATATGAGTAATGAGGTGGGGTGGTGGGGACCGGTGCTGTTGCTCCACATTCGCTGTCTCTGTGAGCAATGCTGCTGCAACACTCCGCCGAATTCCACGACCAGAGCGATCACAGCATCATGTATGGGGACGGATATCTAGCCGCTTCGTCAGGTCGACACGTTTGCATTATGAATGCCTGACTAATTAGTCCTGGAAATTAGACGAGAAGCGTTTGTCGAACACGTCTCCGGCTGCCGAACTGTCGTTGAATAAGGTGTGTAAAAATCGACCACCTAAAGCTGTTACCGATCCAGCTAATTCAAGGCGTAATAAAAGCATCAAGCTCGTGCTTTCTTACCAGGCATATCCTCATCAGCAGGTTGATGTCTACAGGCAGCACAGAGGGCAGAGAGGTCAACCTCAATCCACATTGCGCACGTCCATTCGCCACAAAATTCAGGCTGGCTAATCGGCAAGGCTCAAGTTTTGTTGCAGCCATTTCTCACTCAGAGCGAATTTGAGCAGGATGTACTGACTGCCGAAAAAGGTTATGCAATAGTAATTTATTAGAATAGGTCAGCCTCTCGATTCAAGCAACGCAGGAGAGGGTACGAGAATCGGGTTTCCTTGGTCATTGATCTGTTCGGTAAAATGACGGTGGCGCATTGTTTTTTTCTGCTTAGTCACTTTTCTCGACATCGTCTGCACGCAGATGCTCAAATTGGCTTTGACTGAGAAACAGCTGCAGCAAGAAGTTCAGTGCGTCCATTTAGTTAGCCTCAAATTCTGTGGTGAATAGGCATGTGGAATGTGGATTTCCGTTAGGCCATTCCACTCTTCGTGCTGTCGGCTAAGGCCAACCTGAACAGGAGGCTAATCTTGGTAAGGAAAGACAAAATTGATGTTTTGGTTGCGCCTTGAGTTTGTTTGGTTGACATGTTGCAATAAATTCGGCGTTCATCATGTTCCACTTAGCCGTCGCTTTTTTAGAACCAGCAGATCGAGCATAGGTAGGCGACATTCTCCATTACTAGTTGAGTGAGTAACGATGTAGCTTGATGAGGATGAAGGACGTTAAGAGAAGGCTCGGCGATGTCACTGCTTCGTTGCTGCCTCTGTGATAAGTGCTGCTGCGTGGATGCCGAGATTCATGCACATGTCCAGCTCCGCTGATCTAAAGGGCCAGATTAACCACCTTCACAGCCGCTTTTTACATCTGCACATTTGCTATATATATGCGCTGGACTAAGTAGTTCTCAATGCTAGCCGAGAAGCGTTCGATGAACACGCATCTTGAAGTGGAACTGTCTTCACCTGCCTTCGATTAAGAAGCGGACCCTTTCTTCCTGCTCTCATTTACTCGTTTTGAGGGGAAGAAGGTTGAGAATGCCACACACTTCAATGCATTTGTTAGAGGACAGGATTTAACAAAGGACAAAAATTTGGCTAATTCATTTGCAAGTAGAGCAAGCCTTACTGCCCGTGTAGACCAGCATGTCCAAGAATAATGCGACCAGGGCAGAGAAGGAATGTAATAGCCAAAGAGCTGCGATGCGATGATCCACTCGAATGTACAAGGTGTTGGTCTAGAGGCAGAATTATGAGAAAGGGGAGAGAGGTCAGAGTCTACAGTCGCATACTCATAGAGTGGAAATTGTAGGCCTGCAATTCGTAGTTTTAATAGAATCTGTAACTCATTACCCCCTCCTCTCAGCTTTGTAGCCTCCTCCCCCTCTCGATAGGAGGAATAAAAGGCCAAATGGATAAATCAAATTTTAGCATTTGGGTTTGTTCTTCGGAGGAAATGAGGAGCACAAATGGACCCTCGTGCACTGTAACACATCTGCCACGCCTCAATAACAACGATAATTGGTAGTTGACCTGGATCCCAAACGCTCCACACTTGGTTCATTTCAGTGACAGCTCTCTAGCCACGGGTACCACGGACATTGACGATAACGTTTCTCTTCATGGACCTAACACAGTTCTACCATTCCCTGTTTATTTTCACCCAAATAGCTATTGGTGTAACAAGTATAATGAAAGTTAATTTAAAAGTGAATAGATGTACCCACAATGCTCAGTTTTTTTCGAAGTAGGACATGAGTCGCATGGCTAGCCTGCTGAAGTGTCCATGTAAAATTTAACAGAATAACTCTCAGGCTTAGAATAATTGCAATTTTTGATTGTGCTACTGAGGTCATTGGAATAATCTATCAGTGATTTCTCATTTCCATTCGGTGTCTGTATGACCGAAGCTGACGCTCCTTTCTAAGGCGGCCGCTTGTTTGTCTGATCGACATTTCTGCTGCCTCAGCACCGTTTCGTGTGGTGGTTGGCTTTGGTAGAGCGGACAACCAAGTGTTCAAAGACGAGTGTTTGCGTGTGTGAATTTTCTTTTGCTCATAACGAAACTGCACCTGTACCGACTGCCTTGCAATTTATCCAAAACGAACACACTTAATTCTCTCTCCAGCTACCATACCAGCATCAAGCAGTTTGAGAGGTGTGTCATCTGGTGCTTAACACACATTTAGCCACATTAACCGTCAGGCGCCTGTGTTACTATGCCACTGAAATCCTTACAACTTAGGTTGAGTCGAGCAATATAGGCAGAAATGTCATCTCTGCAGCAGTACCTATGACTATGGCATATCCATTTGGTATGTCAACTGGGTCACAATGGTTGGTGGGGGTAAGAGAGCTACGTCTCAAGTTGATCAGCGATCCATCAAGTAGAGGCAGTAATGCCAAGTGGAGCATGCAATTGCCTCCAGCATTCAAAGCATTCGTGGAATCGGATCGAAGCCGAAAAAGAGGTTGTGCCCAACAGGAATTCCAACAATGCTATCCTTTACACTGCAAATTGCTCCGGTCCACAACCTACTTAATGGCCAGATCTCTAGCTATCAAGCAACCTGAATCATTCAGTGAGTGCAGGCAGCGAGCGCTCTTCATAGATGCTGCAATGAATGGAGCAGAGTGATGAGGGTTATGCTGGATTAGTGAGCAGCCTTCACCCTCGAGGGTAGATGACAACGGTTTCTTAGCGAGATGCGTCTTCGCCGAACGCCTCTCGCCTAGCCTTGCTGAATTGTGAGCATGCCAATATGACGAAGTGGCCGGAGAACCGTCTTCAATTGATGAATTATGCAGTGGTTAATCCTCATCATCCTTCTCCACTCATGATGTTGCCAATAATGGTGAATGACACCTACCTGCATTAATCTTCTTCTTTTAAGGAAATGACGTCAAAGTGGGTAGATAGGTTTGTAGGAGTCATTCCCTGTCGTTGGTAACGCAATGAATGTGATAGTGTGGTGAGAATGGCGAAGATCCTAGCAATGAGGCGAATCCTTGCAGCTGGTTGGCTCAGATTTGGTGGATGTGTATGCCTAGGGACCGAAAAAGCAGTTTGCAATTGGGATTTGTGAAGGTAATCGAGCGTGAGTTAGATCTTAACCGGAGATTTCGAAGCGTTTTGTGATTGCATAGGCGCTTTGCAACGAAAACCTATGTTTTCGACCAAACTGAGTGATATTGAATGACTTGCCACCTGACTCATTCACACGATCAAACAGCTATCCGACCACCCGAAATCCCTAGTGGGGCGAATCCCCTGGCACGGTAAGGTGTTAGCAACCATGCTACCGTGTCTTTGATTTCTTGGATGAGTAAGATGACCAACAGCTCGAATGGTTGGTCATGTTTAAGATGGTACGACGATTTGATGCGACTGTGGATCTTAGATAACCGACTGCTTAGCGATCTGGTTAATGAAAAGCTCATCACCCACATCAGTTGGCTACTTACTAGGTACCTTCGACCCTCCACAATCTGCTACCAAATGAGTCAACTAGACCTAAACTTCAATAGCTACTGTCCAAGCCCTAGAACGACTGAATGGCCCACCAATTAACCAACAGATTTGATCGGCCATTATCCCTTGGCTAAGTAAAGTGCCAACATGAAGACAAAAGCCTATAGAAACGACTTGACAACTGCTAAAGTAGAGAGAATTGGAATTTGATGCCAACTGACCCAAAATAAATTTCGGCAACTCGGCAGGTGGGATGGAAGTGGATCCAATTATCTCTCACACGACAAGGGAACAATCCAAGTGAATCCTAACGTGAAAGCAGATTCTTGCCCTTAGTTAATGCATGTGGTGATTTGAACTTGCTGTCAGTCAAACCTGCAACAAGCTCAACGTGTGTCTCTTGATAGCTCGTCCTGAAGGGTTCAGGTGATTCACGAGAAGCCTCGAACAAGTCAGCTGACCTCTTGCAGTGGTCCAAAAGCTAGCAATTAGGGTGAGCAATACGTGGTTGCATAGGCTTTGTGACAAAGTAGCCCTACGGTACCACAAAAGCAACGCATCGTCGTAAGGTTCGTTTCGGCTAGTAGTCAGTTGGATGGTTATTTGGTTACTTGATGGACTAGTCAGTCAGTCAACGATTTGCGCAATAGCTATATTCAAAGTGTTGCTTCCTTTCTCACCTGATTGCCTGCGTGGCTGGCTAGAAGCATAACAAGTTCACTGGATAGGCAAAAGGGGCAGGTGTTGGGCCGTTGGTGAATCAGTGCACTGAGTAGCTGCTGATTAACCTGGAGCCACAGTCACACACTTTATAGTCACTCCGTGGTCGACTCCACCAACCAATTGGACCGCGGAGCTGCAAGGCAACGAGAGGATCCCGAACGGTACAGTAATAACCGATTGGGAGCAAAATGGAATTGATTAATTGAAATGGGTGTTGCACACACGAAATTTGACAATAGACTTCTTCAAGACTGTATCTGAACTTTTTGAGAGGGAACGTGAGATGAATGCGTGACTGTGTAAAATGAGTTGGCAGAAAGGAACATCGTGGGAGTCTTTGCCGTCTCACTGGTTCCCATCATCACATTATGCCATTAGTTAGTAAAAGGAGAAGATTGTGCTCCCATGTCTGGGTGGACGTCGGCCCATTCACTGCTTTGATGGGCTGATGACATCCGATCTCTTCACATTTCCAGAGTTTTCGAGAAGGGTTTATGGACATTTGACACCAGATTTCACTCCTCCCTTTAGACGTCAGTAGAGCTGGCTAAAAATACAAAAAACGCGACCGTTTGAAGGTAACTTTGTGGATGTTGGACAGATTGAAAGCAATACACCTTCTCCTTCAGTCCGGAGCGGATGCTTGAGTCTCAGAGACAGGGAGCTAAGTGCTCTCTCCCCCGTGACGAGGTGTGGTCAACGAGTGCTCTTCAACCTCCTATGCGAGTGACTACAATTGCACTCCACTATGGACAGCCAAGTACGCCTCTCAAGTCAGGAGTAGGAGGAAGGCGAATGTTCAGGTTTGTAGGTCATCTTGTGGAAAAGTCGCACATACAAGCCCATGGTGTAATGTTTAAAGTTGGCGTAGATGTGTACCACCTCGCTGTAGGTTTGTTAGAGTTGTCGAAAATCAACAATTTCTCTACCTCGACGATCGATGTGCAAGCTATACAGCCATTTTAACATTTTGATGACTCGATGATGATGTGGGACAACGCATTCGTCTGCGGAACTTCTTTCTGCGCCTACCCATCATTCGGTCAGTTTGCTTGTTTACTTATGTGGGAAGATAGGTGTGTGTGTGGCTCGTGACTGAAGTAGCTGGACTGTGGAAAGGAGAGCGCAACAAGACCGGAAAGTCCCTTGCTAAGTGCAGTGCGTGTTATGTGGCACACGTAGTTTCGAGTTTTTATTAAAAGAGGGGAAATCTAGGAATGCTTAAAAGTTGCTTTAAATACTGCATCTCATCAAGAAAACCATTTCCCTCTGCCCTCCCTTCTTCTACTCACTCATGCAATCCTGTGATGCCCTAACAAGTCTTTACCAATCAATGCTTTAAAATCAAAACCCATGTTCTTAGCTTCCATTCAAGCACCTAATAGCATTCACATTCAAGGCACTCATGCTACTCATCTTAATCTCTCTTAAGTACCTGCTGCTCATTTATCTTCTGACCCGTTTGGCTAACCCAACTACCTCGTTAACCAACTATCTCAAACAGTGGTTTCTCAGGGAAATTCAGGGTCGATAGCTCACAGCAATGGACTCTAACGAGCAAGGAGACAGAAAATAGTCCCCTTAATTATTCCTCTCTGTCTCTTATCTCCCTAGTGGGTCCCATTACCACAAATATTATGAGGACTCTCTTAGGTCTGAAAGACACAAGGCACTGTGACAGTAAAGCTGACTGAATGGTTGTAAAGATGAGTGAACAAAAATAACAATCTAGCTACTCCGTTTACGAGGAGCGTAAGCCTTGCTGCCTATGTAAGCCGGTGTGGCCAAGTATAATGCAGTTAGGTCAGAGAAGGACCAAAAGTCAAATTGCTATGGTGAGATGATGCAAGTCCTGTTAAGTTAGCCTAGCAGGGCAATGCCCACAGCATTATAAATGCTGTTCTTTTGGATGAAATGAGGAGTACGGTAGAACTTGTGCTCTGCAACACATCTGCTACGTCTAAATGACAATGATAATTAATGATTGGCCTTATTCCCAATTGATTCACACTTAATGCATTTCAGTGACAACTATGTAGCCACAGGCACCATGGAGAATGAGGATGAGGTTTCTCTTTAAGGACCTAATGCAGTCTTTGTAGTCCCTGCTTATTTTCGCCTATTAGCTGATAGTGTTGTGACGTTAGAAAATGATGCACCCGTGAACCTGGCCTGTGAGGCCAACTGAGTGACGTGCGCGCCTCTCCCTGCCTTGCAGCAGCAGCGACACACTACCTCGTTCATCACGCCACCAAAGACAGAGAAAGTCACTTACATGCACGCACTATACGCGCTTTAAGGAAAGGGTAGTCAAGTGAGGAGAGATGAAAGCCAAAGTTTACCTCATGCTCGTTGTCCATCGCTCGCTTGGAGTGAGGGCAGTCAAAACAGATCGCTTAAACTGCAAAACATCTTTAAATTTTGTACGATTTATCTTTGTTGTCGAGAGGTTGCTTGTGTCTAAAGACCCTTTATCCGGCACAGTTTGTATCGTCGTCTCCCCAACTATCAATCCTCTCGTGTCGATGCACTCAATCCTCAGTTTATAGATTCAGACTTTAGTTTCTGTGCGACGCCGCATTTGAGTCCTGGTAATCGGTGCCAGAAAGAGGACAAATTCTCTTCATGTGGTTGAGTGACTAGTCCTCCCAGTTGGACAAAGTGCGGTGAGGGGTTAGCAGTGCTAAAATTTTTGTCGCTATTTGATTTCATAAATGCCTTGAATGCTGGAGACGATCGCACACTCCACTAACCATCGCCTTTCTCACTTGACGCATTAGTTGTCAACCCGTGAAATAACCTATGTCTTACCTCCAACAGCGAAAGCGACCCATTTGGCGTATTGGGCCGCATTTTGTGTCATCATTGTCAACCTCGGCATGAGGACATCACCACAGACATTTGTACTTGCAATTGGTTGATACCACATCTCCCTCGTTGACTAGTGGACCAGTAGGTCATGATTGTGGCTACAGGTACTGCCACCATGCGTCACTTCTTACTCACTAATGATTATGCAGACCACCAATGTTTGCGTCATTACTTTTTACCCGATTTGCTTAAGTGGGCGGCAAAAGTTAGGAATTGATATGGCAAAAAGCTATATTTAAATCAAACTATCGTGCCAAAATGCAATGGAATGGGGTGGAGGAAAGGAGGATTTATTAAAGCTTTCCACAACTCCTTTTAGCTCTGAGTTGGCACTTTGTCACCGAACCATTCGCTAACGTTGACAAATCGGAAGCCATTTCGACATATCGGCACATTTGCACTACATATGCTTGAAGAAGTAGTCCTTGATGTTGGACGAGAAGCTGTCTGCTCTAAATCCACTCGTTTCGGGTTAACAAAAGCTGCAAATCGAATTGATGGGGAATGGTCCTTTGTGGTCAGATATCTTTGGGTACGGTCATGAAGGCGTAAACAAACCAGCAAATTTATAGAAATGTGTGACGGACTCGACATTCATTCCCTTAGACAAGGTTGAGTGAGAGCGATTAACGAGTAGGCTTTATTTGTACTGGCACAGCTTGATAGACCGATCATCGTCACACAAAAGAATCTGGACAGTTTCATTTGCCTTTCAATGCCATTTTCACAGCCATGAAGCACATATGTCAAGATGTTAAATTTAGGCAAACGCTCAAAAGGAAAAGTTGGTCATGCACTAGATCGGACCAAAACTACTGCGGTCACCACGTGATAGAAATGCAGGCATGCTAGCGCCTCGTGTTTCGTGACTAGGCAGTCATCAATTGTGACAGAGGTGGTACATAAAGGTACTACATCCCACAAACTAGGTTCCCATAAGAGTGAATGGTTGTAGGAGGAGTAGGACCGCCTTGCTTCCCTTATTACGAGTAGACTGAGAGCAATGAGCAAGCGCTCTCAATTGGTGGCACAATAAACAGAGCAGAGCGACGAGAGTTGCGCTGATTCGAGGAGTACTCTTTTCCATCGAAGGCAGATGACGACGGTTCCGTAGCATGAAGCGTATTCATTGAACACTTCTCGTTTAACATTGGGGACCGCTTACTCAAGTATATGTATTGCAGATGCGCCGATGTAATGAAGCGCCTGACGAACTGCCTCTTTTGCCAAGTAACGCTGCAGTCAATCTGGTCATTATAATCGTCGGAGAAGCGTGCGTGTCAGCGAACCCTCCACCCCGCGATAGCATCCACCCTTCTGTGAGGGTGCATTATTCTCACCACTTCACTTCGTTCATGTCATCAGTGATGTAGAATGTCCCCTGCCTGCACTCAATCCACTGGTTTAATAGGAGTAACGTGGAACCAGAAACCAGTCATGAATGCTGGTTGGTCAGCTATTCATCAAGCTCGCTACCTAGTTAACCCTCCCTCTGACTGCAACACCAGCATGAAGCAGTTTGGGAAGCGTGTAAATTGTTGTTAATAACAACATGCTGTGGGAGGCTGGATAGCGCTTAAAGGATCTCACAGGCGAAACACATGACTTTCGACAAATAAGAACTGAGAATCGAGACACAGTCTCTACACATCAGTGATACCATCGTGGGCTTTGAGTTACAGCAGCCTCTACGTGATCTTCACTGACATGCGTGATGTCCACCGAAAAGGCCTTTAGATGTTTATTACTTTCACCCTTGGTGGCTCATTGGCGTCCATATTATCAAAAATGTACCTACCAGAAGAGTGGAAGCCCTCATAATCCTTTGTTTTAAAGTCGACATCACACATGCGTGAATAGAATGCATTGGTGCATGAAGTTGAAAGGTTTTGCTGACAAAGAGTGTCGAGGACTTAGATTTGAGCCAATCACTGCACCTCAACCATCTGCCTCAAAATGTGCTGACGCGAATGCACGCGCAAGATTGATTACCACGCTATTCGCGAATGAGGACGGATATTCAATCGCTTTGCCACGCTGACATTTGTGCTACTTATACATACTTGACTTAATGGTCCTCTATGTTTGACGAGAAGCGTTCGACAAACACCATTCTTAGTGTGGAATCGTTGTCATTCGCCTTCGAGGGAGAAAAGCGCTTTGGAAATTAGCCTAACACCCATTACTCTGTCTCGCTCATCACTGCACCAAAGAAGCTTTGGTGTTGAGTCTGCGACACATCTCAATGGATTTGTTAATTTCTGCGACTGCATTCGCGCATCCGTTTGTCATCATCTTCTGCATAGGTTTTATTTTCTCAAAAAGACTAGGATGAGAGTGGACAGGGGCATTCTTCATCGGTGATATGATGCTAGTTCAGTGAGTACTTTGCTCTGTTGAAGGCAGCTGACGACGATTCGGCAGCCAGAGACGTGTTCGTCGAACGCATCTCGTCTAACTTTGAGGACTAATTAGCTAAAGCGTATATAATGCAAACGTGTCAACCTGACGAAGTGGCTACACATCCGTCTCCACTAATGATGCTGCGGTCAGTCTGGCCGTAGAATCCGGCAGTGTTGCAACAGCACCAATCGCATTAACAGTGACGGTGGAGCAACAGCACCGGTTCTGGATATCTATGCCCACCTGCATCCATTTGACTTGTTTTGAGTGAATGAGGGTCTAGTAAGGAAAGACGGACTCTGCACCTTTACACATCTTTGCGAATGTGTCGATACGCAGCCGCTGACAGCGCAACAACCTCACACTTCGTGGGAGCCACCTCTCAGTCAATGTGGATCAAAACCGTTCACAAGTGACGTCTGCAATCATAATGTATCTCCTTCCGTTTCTTCATCCATTGGTGGTCCCATCACTAAACAATTGATGTCAGCACGACTTTTCTTCATGGACAGGCATGTGCGTGTTTCCCGGCTACTAAAGTCGCTCGATTTTGATCCTCCGAGTTGTTTCGACCGCTAACGTTTCCTTTGCAATGTAGGATAGATTCAACAATCATCTATTGTCTCCTTGGTCCCCGAGCGGATCGCTGCCTTGGAAAGTTTTGGGACTCGACGGACTTTGTCCTTGCAATCATCCAGTGGTTTTCATTGAATCATGTGGATGCGTACGCTTCTTGCATGAGTGATATCATCAAAGGTGTCCTTTCGACATAAGCGGGTTCTCGTAGTCGTCACAGTCTTAGGGATCTATAGGGCACAGAAAAACAGGGAAGAACAAGCATAAAAAGCCTTAAGTCTTAAGCTCGTCAGTAAAAAGCTCTTGAGCTTTTGTCTGCAAGAATGCTGCGTGATGTCTGTTTTAACAACGCCTTAAGTGGCATCGACCGATCCACCTGAAAGCGAATCGCAAAGCGTGCTAAGGTTGTGAAATCCGTCTCTCCTCCTTGACCTTCACACCCTCGAAACAAGCAGTGTGAGTAGTTAGTACACGAGGCCTCGCAGAATCCAATTGATCGAGTCTGACGCGCTCGGGTTACTGGGAGCTGCTGCGCACGCAATTCATTTCCAAATCCTTGTCAGACAAGGCAGTCAAATCTTCGCAATGTTCATGCTTCGGTGACTTTACGAAGACGCTATCAGAGGATGAAATAGTCTGTGTAGCCTTCTCTTGCACATACCGAGGCTGCGCATCGGTGAACTGCTGCTACCTGGTAACATAATGACATTAGAGGTGTTCTTGTCAATATAAATTAATTTTGATGCTGGTTTCTTTACCTTCTTTTAATGTTTGGTTGCTCGTGCTCCTTACCTTTCAGCCTCCTTTACTCTGACATAGTTGTATGATTCAAATAAAGTTTCATCCACTTTAAGTGCCAGTTTTCACCACCCATTTTGGAAGCAACGGTGCCTTACGTAGATAGGTGAGTGGGTGCGAGGGACGCCATAATCACCTGTAGGAGGTGGTAGGGATTGATCAAATAAGTAGGAAAAGGAAACAGCAGTTGATGCGGATGATCCACTAGAATCACCAATATGCATAACATTTGTCTCCTCTCAAGTTCACTTCACTTCTTAGCATCGGACCGTCGCCTACCTCTCCTAATAGCCAAATGTCCTCGCACTCGATGACTTCAGTCGTCGGAATGATGTCTGTGACAAATCGGACAAAGGTGTTTTTTAGGCCAGCATAGGCATAGCCACACAGAAAGAGGGGTGATTACTTCAGGTTGAATAAATTCTCCAGCGGTTTCTCAATCCACCAACAACCTCTGAAGGATTCCACCTCCACATTTAAGTAGTTGTTGAGGTAGTGCCTGCACAAAACTACCCTGACCATATTATTTACAGCAGTCGACCTCTCAGCAAATCCGGCTACCCACAATCAATTCAGTACTAAACTCTCGGATGTCGACAAGGTGAATGACACTTTCGTATCACTGGAAGCTGGTCAGAAAATGCGGCACTGATAGCTAAAACTCAAAAACATTTGATTTTCACTGGGAAAGACTTGCCTAACAGAGGGTGTCAAGTGATTAAGACGGACTCTTGGAGACAAAGAGAGGAGATAATAGCTTACATTTAGCTTGTCGCTATGTCAACCCATTCCATGGGCCACAATGAGCAGCAGTTGCTCTGGAAGTAGAGGCCGAAATGAGGAAATTCATGGCATGGAACTTCGGCACCATTGGGTGGTAAGGTAAACAAATCTCCTTTTATACGGTCTCTATCCGAATTGAGGGAATGTCATCCTCCACGCAAGGTGGGGCTGCTCCTTTGCACCCCGTTCCCATCTTCGAGGTCAAAATTTTAACAAATTATCCGTAGAAGTTTGCTCGATGGATTTTACGTTTGTCTTCCCCTCCTTGGCCTTTAATTCCCTACTCTACTCGTCGCAGGAGAATGGAAGTAGCTTTACGCTCCTTGGAAGTCATCTTTGCCATTAAGGATTTAGTTACCTTCCTTAATGAGAAGCATGTCTTCTGAACGCCCATCTTCTGACTAAGAGGATGGTTCAGCAAGGCAAGTGTGCCGACGTTAAGAATTTGTCAGACATTCATTATCATATGATAGCAAAACTGCCAGAACTATTTGACAGTTGGAAGCGTGTCTTTACTCATCAACTCTCCAGCAGCTGCAGCAATCTCAGCGATGGTGACGAGAACACAATGCTCGTTCCTCAACAAGCCTCAATTACCTCCACGGTGGCCATCATCGTGGCAGTGACCACCATCGTCAGACAGTTTGGTCAGAATTTGAAGTGTTACTGCGCGAGTTGTGCAAACACTGACCAGTCAACCTTGCCAAGTTTCCGAGATGCAATTTCGAACATTTCGAACATTGAAAGTGAGACACCGCCTACTTCTTTAGTTTGAAGCTTAGATTTAGCAAAAGAAGTGCTGTTGGATGGCAGAAATTTGATTCAACTGACTCTTAGCACCGAAGCAGATGACATCGACTTGAACAAACTCGACAAGCCGCCAGCAAGATTATGATTAGTGAAATGGCACTAAGTATTGTGGCCATTAATTTAGTGACTGTAATAATCGTACAATCTGCAAAATTGTGAACCCAAATATATGAACTCGTTGCTACATGCTCCCTTCCCGCCAGCTACAAATCGCATCATCTTATTTTTCCATGTCTCTTCTTTGATCATTTGCTCTCCTCACCTCAGCCTATCACTCGCTTTCACAACATGACCACCAAATACATCGCAAATTTACTTAAGATTTGAAAGGAGGCTTTTATTAAACATAGCATCATTCGCTGGATTTGTTACATTCGATCCATGCTCGCAACAGCGACTTACATCGCCTTCTTGACCACATCGCTATTCTTACGTTTCGATAAAGTAAATACATTGTCGAAAGGAAGTTGCTTTGCGTATCAAACCCTCTAAGTGGACGTTGCTCTGCTCGAATAATGCAATGCAATCAGCATTGCTCAATTGGAGTAATGGACTGATGCGCATTTGCACAAAATCCCGCCTAGCACCTTTTTGATTAGTAGGTTATAAGCTACGTTTTTGGATGACAACTTTTAGTTCTGATGTTTGCACATCCCACTACACGTAGGCGCAGTGACGCAGTAGCCAACTTCGTAATTACTGCCTAATTTGAGCATCAATCACATTGGCAGTTGTTCCACTCAGTGGAGTGCTACCTGACCTTCTACCTCGTGTGGTAGCTGTCATGACATGACTTGTAATTGTCTGAACTTACCTGATCTGCCAGTAACCCCAATGCGATTGTGAAAACAGGTTCGATTCTACTGGGATAGTTGATCATGATAGGGGCGGGAGCTCTCGAAAATCTAACAGGATTACTTTTTGTGTGGAATGATCCGAACTTTTTGATTCCTACCATCAAGAGATATTAGAAGGCTAAGAGAGTATGAGGCATGTTTACTGAGCCACAGATAATGTTAGGGCTAAGAATCGCGTCCGTAACTTCCCACTCTTGTAAGTTTGTCAATGCAGTCCCCCCTCTTCTTCCTTCTTCTCCTCCCCTTCTCCGCCTACTCATAACCCCACTTCCGAGTCAGCTCCTTATTGTAAGGTTCGAAGTGTCCCTTGAATTCAAAAGAAGGCAAATATCAGGTTGAATGCATGTATTTAACAGACAGAGGAAAATGAGTTGCTGGAACACCTTTTACCGATGACTGCATCATCTCATACTTTATCGCTGATTTTTTGTTCCTTCACTCCTCTTATTGCATTACCACTGGACATGATCCACGAAGACACCTCAATTCTGCTTTTAGCTTTCGTATTATCCGGACCACCCTCGAATCCTAACAACACGACAGCCGCACAAAAGCATGACTCGGCGTGGTATTTAGTTTTCTAGACCACATGTCACATAGTTTGCTTCAATCTGTCTACATTAACTACAGCCATTTGGTCGTCGAGACTCTCTTTGTCCAGATTGTTTACAAATCCTCACATTTCTTAGCCATTCAGGACCAGTCTGCTTCACCCATTTCATGCTGTCACATGCATTTCAAATCGCCGTCTTCAATCCAACGATCGATGTGTCAGGCGCATTGTCGCCAGTTTCATATTTCCGTGAATAACTTGCGATGTTGTCGGAAGAAGGAGTGCTCTACGCCATATTTCTGCTTGCGTATGTGAGCTTTGCACTGCTCACTTGGAGCAGTAGTGCACTGAATCAACTCACATGGTCCTACATGTGGGCAATTGTTGGAATCGCTGGAACCCTTGTCGACTGTAAGTGTGGCCATTTCGCTAATAAATCCGCTGCCTTGTAGGTGTGACAAGGGAGGAGTGTGAGGTGGAGAAGCGCCATCATTAGTCACTCGCGACCACTCTGCTACACTCATTGCATGCTGTCACGTGCAATTCAAATTGCCGTCTTCGATCCAACGATCGATGTGCAGGAAGATGGCGCATCCTCTGCTGTTTAAGTTGCTAGGGATCATTTGCCTCATCTCTTTTCCCCCTCTCCCTATCCCTCTTCCCCACACCCCATAGCATGTTTGTATCGTGCTAACTGAGTTATATCAGAGCAGTGCTTTCTTTTCGCCTTCTGTGTGAGCAGGATGAGGTGGATGGTAATGATACGAGCATTGGTGGACTGAGTGGGTGAGTGTGAGGCGCTGCCACATCAAAATATTGGTCGACAATGTCAGTTCCAGCAAGAAATGAGTGGACAGAGCTGTCAGCGATTCAGCTTGCCGACTATGTGACAGACCTTCTGTCATGTGGCAATTTAATGGGCATACACATTTCTGATGTGCTCTTTCCACCTCGCATCTCCCCTTGCCTCTCCTTTCAACATCGGCTACCATGTTATTCTAATGCTTCACACTCTGCATAAGATCGCCAAAATTGTGCGACGACAAACTGAACTAGAGTGATTGGCCAGCCATCGAATGAGCATAAACACAAAGGAGTGGCTAAACAATAGCGTACCGTTGCGTAGCAATGACCAGGAGGCACTATCTCTCGCAAGCAACGATTCGCAAGTGTAATACCTCCCACACCGCAACATAACTCCTACGGTAGTGGCTAAGTAGACTCATTCACAAACTCGTTTCCACGCCATCCTTTCCACCTTGCAGTGAGTAGCCAGGATATGAGTTCGCTTCAGTGAGCCAATGCCAGATGTCAGATAGTAATTTTGAGATCAAATAACTCACTTTTAGCAGTACCACATTTCAATAGCTAAAGCAGCCTTAAGCATGCACATCACAATCTCAGTTAAATACAAAATTCGATGTTTAAAAAATTTGCACTAAAATATGTATTGTTGCGTAGTACTTTGTTTGGTAGAACTGCCGGTTTCCGTCAAGGTCACAGAGGTGGCCATATTACCCTAGCTGCGTGGGCTGGCCTCCGGGCCATGCCAGCAGCTTATTTCTCTCTGTCCGGTGAATATATGTATTCTACCCTGCCACTTTGCCTTCTTTTGCCTTAAGGGGGCCTCGGGACTCTACATTGGTGGCAGCGGAAAGCGGATCTGTCTCTATAGGGATTTCATCCCGATCTCGACCGCCTGCGGCATGTTGCAGCGGTGCGAAAGAAGTGCATGTGCTACGAGCGGGCCAAAAACGACGTCCACCTCCGGCATCTACCCCTTCTCCGTGTTCTACAAGAAAGCTATCAACAACTGAAGCGACACTAGCCATGGACCACCCGGAAAGTTTCGTTTCGAAGATTACCCCTATTATACTTGTTTAAGAAGATCGGCGTGCTAACGCCTCCCTACGGACATACTGATGGTCGGCAGAACCACTTATTCCGAATTTTGTTTCTAAGCTAGACGAAACTCGAGATGCAATGCACTGTCAAGAGGGATGACTGACGTTGGTGTGAAGCATCGCCTCAATCGCGTCGAATGTCGGCGACTGGCATGGTTAGCTCGTGGGTGCTTGTTGCAGCACCGAGTATGTTGTGATGGCTAAAGCGGGAAATTTACCGAGGGACGCGTCGGGGATGACGCTCGAAAGAAAGAGGGGCAATGTAGTACTTTGTTTGTTAAAACTGCCGGTTTCTGTCAAGGTCACAGAGGTGGCCATATTGCCCTAGCTGCGTGGGCTGGCCTCCGGGCCATGCCAGCAGCCTATTTCCCTCTGTCCGGTGAATGTATGTATTCTACTCTGCCACTTTGCCTTCTTTTGCCTTAAGGGAGCCTCGGGATGCTACAGTTGCAATTGGCACTATGCGTGGCATCGCTAACCCACTAATGCCACCTCGCAAAATTTAATGCACGCGAAAAATTGTATTAACTGTGCTTGTTAATGCGCCACTCTTATTACACAAATCATCCCTTGTTTTTGATCGTTGTTGCCATGACCACAATTGACGCTTCGCTCTAAGGTGACGACGTGGTGATTTGACTGACATTTCTGCTGGCTCAACGTCTCCTCGTGCGGTGATGGCCATTTCTTACATTGTTTCATTGTAATGGACGGGCAAAAGGGCTGCCAAGTTCGTGTTTGTATTAATTACTGTAGTGCTACCATTTGAAGCATTTTGTCTAATAAGTTTATTTTTACACGTCCCAATCATGCTATTTGTTAGTGTGGATAGCTGCTGCAGATGGATTAACCTTAACAAGTTTAGGTTGACTGGATGCAGTTGTCATGCAAGCATCACCGGTAATGTGAGTTGATGAGAAAGAGATGGCGTTGCGAGGCTAGTTGCATCCTGGTCCACTGAGGCCGACGGCAGCTTCTGTTGATGGCGTCTGCACAGTCTCACCTCTACTCCAACTGAGCACCGGTGACGCTCCCTCGGATCACCTTTTCTCGTTATCAGATGTACAAGGCGGCGTAATTATTGGCCAAGTAGAGAGGGACTGAAGCTCATTGCACTGCTCCAATCTAGCAATGCGAAGCTCGCGTACGCAGGCAGAAATTTTGCGTAGACCATTTCCCTGTCCGACAGCATCACAATCAGACCGCCGAAAAGTAAAACCGCGACGATATGGCCGACAATACTGCAACAAGTCGTTTCATTTAAGCGTAAGTCCTCCTTAAAGAAGAGAAGGATGTTAACCTAACGAAGGAGGGAAGAATGGAGGTTGTGCAAGTGTAAATCATTGTCTGTGTCACATTCAACGCGAATCATCCAACTCAGATCAACATCGAAAACGGTTTCGTCAATTGTAGTTTGAATGTGACTTGCCTGACGTGAATAAAATCAGTTCTGGTGGCACCCTCTTTCTGCGCTGTTAAAGAGTTTATTAGAAGTTGGTAGAGCTAGATCTAACCATGTCGATGGTGGGCGGAATTACTCCGACAGCTCATCCCAATCATGCGACTATCCTCTCAAACAGGGAGAGGACAACTTCTTCGCACTAATAACTGCACTGATAGTTCGCTTGCCAACGAGGGAACAGCAAGAAGTGTGGCAGTTAATAAAGATCACATGTCGGCCGCGTTAAAGGGTTCCATATGGGGAGACCAGCAGGTAACCCAAATGCTGTTAAGAGCAATCCTCTCAATTTATTTAAACAATGCATTAACACACTCCCAAAGGCATGTGTTGTTCAGGCCCTGGTTCTCACTGCCATAATAAGGACATAACCTCCTTCCTTGAGATAAGAGTAGCACTGACCGCAGAGACGAGGAGAAAAGCACAGTTGTAGACGCTTTATCGGGCATCTTTGGCACCTCTGGCTGCATTGGTCATGCTTAGGAGCCAGATGCTAGTGTTGATGTTGACTGCGTTGGTGATAGGGGATTCTCGGACGTGGAGTATCGGTAGGTAATCAAATGCCTATCTATATCGTCGTCCAAAAGACAAGGAGTAGTGTTGTCCCTGGTTATGCTGTCATCACATCAGAACTTGCTAATGCTGATAGATCGCTGCCTGTTTCGGTATATCGGCATAACAGAAGTAGATGTGGTAGACTAAACCATTCTCTTTGGCCAAAAACATTCGATGGATGCAAATCCTCATGCACAAGTATCATTATTCACCTTCAAGCGAGGAGTGTTCTCAGTCAAACGAGCTCAAACCTCATCACTCTACCTTATTTGCCATATCGCCGACAAAATTTGTCCCCTACTTGTTCTCCCACTTTTTATTTTGAGGAAGACAAAAGCCAAGAAGGGGCAGACAAGCGCTTAACTCATTGCAAACCTTTCCGAACGTGTCGGCGCAATGTTGCCATTGTATCCGGCAATTGCACAGGATGGAGCACACCGCTTCGGCTGGATGCAATTCGTCCCTCAGTGCTTCAAGTTGGATTTAACTCATTGTTCCTCTCTGCTATGTAGTGTTCAGCACGCATTCATTTCTTTACGGGATCCCTGTAAGTTCGTGTTATTGACAGTGAGAGATCCAAATTTATTGGTCTGATGGAAATCGGCCTGTTCTGCTAAGATCGATGCGCAATGATGGTAGCCGTCCGTTGAGGTGTCCAGAAGGTGGCGAGAGAGTGCTGTTGCAGCGACGGATCGCTTCCTAAAATTTAGGTCTTTAGGGAATGGAACGAGGTCGGTTAATAGCCTCAAGGCTGCTTGTTAAACACTCAAGTCATCCAAAGATGAGCTACCACCCCAACGATTAATGAGAAGCAGTCGGCAGTCCCACCTTCCTTTACCCAACCGGCAGTCCAAGCTAACTGCAAACACTCTCAAAGGGCTCTTTTGCGAATGCGCCCTTAGCCTTACTGATTTGTGTTGATGGCACTCCAGCCCCTTCCTCACCTTTGGCATATT
This sequence comes from Taenia hydatigena, assembly GCA_036345935.2. Taxonomy (NCBI): domain Eukaryota; kingdom Metazoa; phylum Platyhelminthes; class Cestoda; order Cyclophyllidea; family Taeniidae; genus Taenia; species Taenia hydatigena. The sequence continues at coordinate 30,091,411 of JADWOT020000001.1, read as the reverse complement.
TCCAAGTAAGCAGGCTGTGCAAGCATTGCTGCTCTAATGACTAGGCGATCATCATGCGGAGGTCACATGCTTATAGTCTTGAGTAACATTGATGGGGAAGTAGCCTCCAGGTGGAGCGATCTGTTCCTCTGTGCACAATTTGTGGCTGCAATGTCAGTAGCGGTGTGCCAACAAGTCCGTAAAGGCCTGCACAAGGTTCAGCGTTCACCTCTCCTATCATGGCGCAAATATCTTGCGAGTGTTTGATTTCTTGCTCACCACAAGCAAAGTTAAAGCATCAATTGACTGATGGATATATTTTGGTCTTGCGTTTGGCCCTACGATGAGAATTTCATGTTTGTGTGAAAGATAAGTGCATCAACCTTCTTTTTAACTGTGGAACAGCTGGGGTTCTTCTGAAACAGGTTGCTCTTAGGCGGGTATAGTCTCGAGCAAAGAGTGAGTAGAAGATAAAAGTGGAAGGCACGCAAGTGGTGACTGCAGTTGCAGAATGCTATTGCTGCAAAGCATCAATACGCATTGGCATTCTGTGCTTAATCTGCTGACTGGAAGCAGTTTTGGAGGAGTGGACTCTAACTGAACAAACACAGACATTCTAATAGTCCTCTCCGAAGGACAGCTGACGTCGCTCTCTGATTAGCAGATGCTAGAAGGTGGTCTGGTTAATGTTGGACTGAACTAGGATGCGAGATAGGCAGCTGACTGGCCCATTAAACGATACACTGGCATTGCGACAAGCTACTCATTAGTTAGTTAGTAGCTATGCGTTGTGTGTGTGGATGTGTCTCGGCCCACTGAATTTGCCTTTTATATAGATCGGTAACTGGTTGGTGCAGTTTGTTTGTGAGTCCATGAGTTAGTAGCTCCGTGTTGAATGGCAATGTCAACAACTATGCTACCGTGTCTTTGATTTCTGGGATGAGTGAAAAGACCAACAGTCCGGAAGGTTGTTCATATTTAAGATGATACGACGATTTGATGCGACTGTGGCTCCCAGTTAATCGACTACTTAGCGGTCTGGTTAATAAATAGCTTATCACCCACCTCAATTGGCTGCTTAATAGGTACCTTCGACCCTCCACAATCTGCCACCTAATGAGTCAGCTAGACTTGAACTTGAATAGCTATTGTCCAAGCTGTAGAACGACTGAATGGCCCATCAACTAGCCAACAGCTTTGATCGGGCATCATCCCTTGGCTAAATAAAGTGTCAGCATGAAGCTAAAATGCTATGCAAACGACATGACTACTTTAAAGTAGAGAGAAATGGAATTTAATGCCAACTGGCCCAAAATAAATTCGTCAACTCGGCAGGTGGGATTGAAGTGGATCCAATTATCTCTCACACGACAAGGGAACAATCCACGTAAATCCCAACGTGAAAGCAGATTCTTGCCCTCTGTTAATGCATGTGGTGATTTAATCTTGCTGTCATTCAAACCTGCAACAAGCTCAACGTGCGTCTCTTGTCCGTTCGTCCTGGAGGGTTCAGGTGATTTACGTGAAGACTCGAACAAGTCAGCTGACCTCTTGCAGTAGTCCAAAAGCTAGCAATTTGGGTGAGCAATACGTGGTTGCATAGGTTTTGTGAAAAGGCAGCCATGCAATACGACAACAGAGGCACATCGTGATGGCTTGCAGGGGCCACTTTATAATTAAACGGACCTTATTTGGGAGGGATAGTTTCAGGCATAGATAGGGCTACCTTGTTTTCTTTGCATCGAGCAGAATGCGAACAGGCATTGAGCACTCCATTGGTGATGCGATGAACTAGTCAGAGTGATGAGGGTTGGGCCGGCTCAGAGAGTACCCTTCATCCTCGAAGGCAGGTGAAAACGGGTTGTAATCAGAAGCGTGTTCGCTGAACGCTTTTCGCTCAACATTTACAAATAATTGGTCAAGCGTATTCGTGGTTATGTTCCAGGAGGTAGGCGACAGCATTGGTTTGTTGGCTGTTCACTAATAATTATTTCATGAGGCTGTAAGTGATACAGCCTTATGAAGACCTTAAATCTAGAAGTTAAAGTCTCCTTTCTTCTGGTACTTCTCTCTTGTTGGCGCTATCTGGCCAAGTTTACCTCCATGCGCCTTGGTTGGGGCGTCAATGAGACCTGTAAAGCGTAATAAGCTCCATACTCACTTATAATTAAACCTGCTTGACCAATAGAGACTCAGTTGTCAGTTCTGCTGCCTTGTCCTTGTTCTGATTAATCGTTGTGATTAGGCAGGTGATAGGTGGTGCTTCTAGGAGGCCGAGATGCATGCACACGTGCAGCTCTGCTGATCAGAGCGGATCAGATCAGCCACCACCACAACCACTCCGACGAACACGCTTCTCCATATGGAACTGTTGTCATTTCTCTTTGAGACAGAAAGGCAATCGCTTCGCCTGCTCTCACTCTACCGTTTTTTGGAAAGAAAGTTGAGTCTGTCACACATTTCAATGTACCAGTTAGAGGACGAGAGTAAACAAAAATAACAATCTAGCTAATCCGTTTGCGAGTAGCGTAAGCCTTACTGCCCATGTTTGCCAGCGAGACCAAGAATAATGCAGTCAGATCGGAGAAGGATCAAAAAGTCAAATGGCTATGGTGAGATGATACAAGTCCTGTTAAGTTAGCCTATCAGGGCAATGCCCACAGCATGACAGAACTTGGGTTTCTTTGTTATTTCGAAAAAGATGAAAAGTATGGTAGACCTCGTGCTCTGAAAAAACATCCGCTACGTCTAAATGACAATAATAATTAATGATTGGCCTTATTCCCAAATTATACACACTTAATGCATTTCTGTGACAACTCTCTAGCCATAGGCACCATGGAGAATGAGGATGAGGTTTCTCTTTAAGGACCTAATACAGTCTTGGTAGTCCCTGCTTATTTTCGCCTATTAGCTGATAGTGACGTGACGTTAGAAAATGATGCACCCGTGAATCTGGCCTGTGAGGCCAACTGAGTGGCGTGTGCGACTCTCTCTGCCTTGCAACAGCAGCAACAACGTGCCTAGTCCCCTTCACGCTACCTCGTTCATCGCGCCACCAAAGACAGAGAAAGTCATTTAAATGCACGCACCATGCACGCTTTAAGAGAAGGGAAGTCAAGTGAATGAAGATAAAAGCCAAAGTTTGTCTTACACTCATTGCACTTCACTCGCTGGGGGCGAGGACGGCTAGAGCAGATCGCTTAAACTGCGAACATCTTTAAATTTAGTACGATTTATCTTCTTTGTCGAGAGGTTGCTTGTGCCTAAAGACCCTATATTTGGCACCATTTGTATCGTCGTCTCCCCAGCTATCAGTCCTCTCATGTCAATACACTCAATCCTCAGTTTATAGATTCAGACTTTAGTTTCTGTGCGACGCCGCACTTGAGTCCTAGTAATCGTCGCCACAAAGAGGGCAGCTTCTCTTCAGGTGATTGAGTGAATAGTCCTCCCAGTTGGACAAAATGCGGTCAGGGGTTAGCAGTGCTGAAATTTTTGTCGCTATCTGATTTCATGAATGCCTTGAATGTTGGAGGCGATCGCGCACTCCACTAGCCATTACTACCTACTTGACGCATTAGTGGTCAACCCGTGAAATAACCTATGTCTTACCTCTAACAGCGAGGGTAACCCATTTGGCGTGCTGACCCGCATTTTGTGTCATCATTGTCAACCTTGGCGTGAGAACATCACTACAGACATTTTTACTTGCAATCAGTTGATACCACATCTCCCTCGTTGACTAGTGGACCCGTAGGTCGTGATTGTGGCCACAGGTACTGCCACCATGCCTCACTTCTCACTCACTAGTGATTATGGGAACCACCTGCGTTGACGTCAATGCCTTTTACCCGATTCTGCTTAAGTGTGTGGCAAAAGTGAGGACTTGATGTGGCAAAAAGCTATATTTAAATCAAACTATCGTGCCAAAATGCAAGGGAATGGGGTGGAGGAAAGGTATTTATCAAAGCTTTCCACCACTCCTTTTAGCTCTGAGTTGGCACTTTGTCACCGAACCATTCACTAATGTTGACAAATCGGAAGTCATTTCGGCACATCAGCACATTTGCACTACATGTGCTTGACGAAGTAGTCTTTAATGTTAGACGAGGAGCTGTCTGCTCTAAATCCACTCCTTTTGGGTTAACAAAAGCTGCAAATTGAAATGATGGAGGAATGGCCCTTTGCGGTCAGTGGTCTTCGGGTACGGACATGAAGGCGTAAACAAATCAGCAAATCCATAGAAATGTGTGACAGAATCGATCTTCACTCCATTAGAAAGGGTGAAGTGAGAGCGGATAACAAGCAGACTTTATTTGTACTGACGCAGCTTGATAGACCGATTATCGTCACACAAAAGAATCCGGACAGTTTTATTTTCTTTTCAATGCCATTGTCACAGACATGCGGCGCATAGGACAGGAAGGTAACTTTAGGCAAACGCTCAAAAGATGAAGTTGGTCATGCACTAGATCGAACCCAAACTACTGCGGTCACCACGTGAGAGAAATGCAGGTATGCAAACGCCTCGTGTTTCGTGACTAGGCAGTCATCAATTGTGAAAGAGGTCGTACATGGTGGTATCATATCCCAATGAAGCCACCTTGGAACGAATTACATTCTTATAAGGGTGAATGATTGTAAGAGGAGTAGAACCGCCGTGCTTTCCTTGTTACGAGTCGACTGAGAGTAAGAAGCAAGAGCTTTTCATTGGTGGCACAATAAACAGAGCAGAGCGACAAGGGTTGCGCTGCTTCGAGCAGTACCCTTCTCCATCGAAGGCAGATGACGACGGTTCCTTGGCATGAAGCGTATTCGTCGAACACTTCTCATCTAACATTGAGGACTGATTACTCAAGTATATATATTGCAGATGCGCCGATGCAATGAGGTGGCTGGAGAACCGTCTCTTTTGCCACGTGATGCGGCAGTCAATCTGGTCATTAAAATCGTCGAAGAAGCGTGCGTGTCAGCGAATCTTCCACCTCGCTCATGTCATTAGTGGTGGGAATTGTTCTTTGCGTGCACTCAATGCACTGGTTTGATAGGAGTAAAGTGAAACCAGAAACCAGTCATGAATGCTGGTTGGTCAGCTATTCATCAAGCTCGCTTCCTAGTCAACCCTCTCTCTGACTGCAACACCAGCATGAAGCAGTTTGTGAAGCGTGTCAATCGTTATTAATAACAGCATACTGTGAGAGGCTGGATATAGCTTGAAGGATCTCACAGACGAAGCGCAGGACTCTCGACAAATAAGAACTGGGAACCGAGACACAGTCTCTGCACATCAGTGATACCATCGTGGGCTTTGAGTTACAGTAGTCGCCACGTGCTCTTCAACGACATGCGAGAAAACGTCCACATTTTCAAAAAATGTACGTACCAGGAGAAAAAAAGCAGCATCATTGATTAGATTCAGGAGCGCGAAGTGTTATGGGTTCTCGCAATCCCAGCGAACTCCAAGTCTTTCGACAATTGCTCACAGGTCAAGAGCAATCAGTAACCATCAATGCGTTCAATAAAAAATGCCCGAGAAAATGGACTCATATGTAAGCGCCTTCACCGCTGTCTGGTTTCCTTGCCAGCTCCCATTCACCTAGTCGCACCTTGACTCATTCGGTAAATGGGTAACGATGACTCTGTCTTCAGACCTCTGTCCGATGAGTTCCTCCATTCTAGTTTGACCAAACCACCTATCTGGTCAACCAACTGCTCAACTGATTAGTTCCTATCGCTGTCTACGTTCTCTGGAGGTGTTGATGCCAACCCTCCAGACCTTGATGCCTTCATGACGAAGATGCCAGCAATGATGTGGCTCATTGCAGGTGGGTAGATTAGAATTGATGAATGAGCATGCCCAAAGAGCTGCGAGCAATTGTAGCGAAGCATCAACACGAACGCAGACGATAGTCTCAAGATCTGAGGTAAGATTCTTTTTATTCTTCTACTTCGATTATCTTCACAGTGGAAAGTTGTGAATGTAATCAAAGTAGAAGGTAGGTAAAAATTTTATATCAGATTTTTATGACTTTTACTTGCGTTTACGTTGCTCTTTTACGACTAAAGCTCACGTTTTGGCGAAATCGATGGTGCTCGACAATGAGCTCAGATTGCGAAGAAGAGGTTGGATCTGAAAAACCCAAGTTGATTGCATTGCATTATTTAAGCAGTGCGACGTCCACTTAGGTAGAACGAAATCGCAAAGCAACTTTCTTTCGCCAATTTCTTCACGCCATCGAAACGTGAGAATAGCGATGTGGTTGGCTCATTGCTCGTAAGAGCAAAGACAAGGACTTGAAATTTGTGTGCGTGGAAGCGGTACACCTCCTAACATTTGTCGGTTTGATGGTGACTTGTTGAGTTTGTCCAAGTCGCTGTCCTCTGATTCGGTTCTACTTACTTCAAGTTTCGGTCAAACTGCCTGATGATGGTGACTACTGCTACGATGATGGCTAGTAAGAGGTCATGTTCCGGTGCTCATCGTCGATATCGCTGACATTTCTGTTGCTGCTAGGGAGTTGATGCGGCAGGACATGCTTCTAACAGTCAAATAGGTTTGCCAGTTTTGCTATCACATGATGATGAGTGTCTGGCAATTTCTGACTGTGGTATACTTGCTTTGAGGAACCATTTTCTTGGTCAGACGATAGGCGTTCAGAAGATATGCTTCTCGTTAAGAGAGGGAACTAAATTCATGTTGGCAAAGATGACTTCCAAGCAGCGTAAAGCTACTTCCGTTCCCTTGCGACTAGTAGAGTAAGGGGTTGAAGGCCAAGGAGGAATAGATAAGCGAAAAATTCATTGTGCCCACTTCTACGGATGTCGGTAAACTTCTGATCTTGCAGATGGACAGGGGAACAAAGAAACAGCCCCGCTCGTCATAGAGGATAACTTCCCTTAATGCAGATAAAGACCATTTGTAAGACGCTTTAGCGGGGTGCATTATCATTCTAGCGCATTTGTAAAGCACCTACGGAGTTACATGAGACATCTGGTGATAAATTAAAGTCTTCCGAGGTGACCTGGTATGAACGCATGCCTTAGGAGTGTGCGATGTCTTACTGACCATATGCCTGGTCATGGCATCAACTGACCAAGGCACATGATTTCGGCCTTGCGTTTGGCTATACAATGAGCATTTAATTGTCGTGTAAATGAAGAGTCAAGGTGCATTTACGAGCAAATGGTGGGTCGGAAGCAAAAGTAAGGGGACGAGTGGTTGTGATTGCAGAATGCAATTATCCCAAAGCATCAATGCAGAACAAAAGCAGTCGAGGAGAGTAGGTGCTAACTGAGTAAACATTAACGACGCAACAGTTCTCTCTGGAATACCGGTTAGTGACACGCTTCTTCCTTCAAGCCTTCCTTTACTTAAATATTTTCTCGTTAAGAAAGAATGAAGAATGAAGGAGGTGCTTGCGTCAAGGCTGAAAAAATAGAAGGAGGAAGCTTACAAAGCTGCTATAAAATCTAGACTACGCTCTTTTATTCGTAAGTTTGGGTTATCTTCGGTTTCGCAAGTCACAAAGTATGCTCCTTGCCTTTCCATATGCCATGTCATTATCAGCAGCATGCGTAAGGGATTGTGTGCCATCTGCTACTCTAAGTCTGAACTGGTCGAGTAGGCTAAAGTTCAGATGAGGTGTAGACGGAGAACAGCCTTTTTGCCTTTCGCTGCCACTTCTGTCCTTAATCGCTCATTGCCACCCGCACTCGCTTTTGAAAGGCTTCTTCCAGAAGGAGGGTAGAGGCGGCATCAAATTGAACTAGGAGATCGGAGTGGTGAGTTACCATAGCTGCCCACGAACCTAGCGAAACGAGTTCCACGTCTGCGTACAGTCACTCAAAAGTCAAAAGCTGTCGGTCATCATCGACACACTTAGCAGAAATCTCCCAAAACATAGACTCCCACTTGGACGTCTTCGCCACTGTCTAGGTTTCCTGCTTGCCTCACTGATCATAGGCCTTCACTCGTTTATTAAGGGGTAATCAAGACGTCCAACCTCAAGCTTTCGTCTATTGATAACACGCTCCGGATTGAATAGAACGCGCAAACAAAAAGTTAAGGTGATTGCCACCTTAGTTGACAAATTGAGCTGTGGGAATAGTATCACTGGTTAGAGCCAATGTGCTGGTGAGAATCTTGGAGGATTCTTTGCTATCTAATCGTAATATTGTCAGTCTCAACTGCAGCTGGTGGCAGCCTTCCTTGCCATGCAAACGTGTGCATCCCAAGACTGAAGTCGCAACAAATTCAGTCCTTTGCTCAACCTTCACCTTACATTTCTGCATATTTATGGGGTATCCATCGTGGTGACAAAGCTATGTATGGTACATTTTTAACGGTATGCGCAAGACCTTTCATTCACACAAGTGAGAACACCCCATAAAATGCTGCGAAGTAATTTCGGGCGTTGCTACCCATCTAGAACCATTGAGTTTTGAAGTGGTAAGGAATCTCATAGTAAGAACACCTCTCATACCAAACTGCGTCGTATATCCTGAGAAGGGATGGGCAACAATCATTTTAGTGTCAATTCTTACTAAGTGTTATCCTAATCACATTTTTTGTGTCGCCTCAGATTTTAGTCTGTGCTCTATACCTGCAAGTTCTGTTTTTAGTCTGTTTGATAAGGCGGCAGTAAGATTAGAGAAAGTTGTGGTCAAATTTATCTTATAGAGAAAGAGAACTACTAAGATCGACTTGCGCGACAGAATGGCAGGTTGTGTGGAAACCCAATCAACTGACAAATAGTTCCAAAGAGACTTATCCCTTGGTATGGGTTGATGATTATGATGATTAAATAGCGATTGGCGCCTTAGATGGACAACGCTCCCTGCCAGAGTTCGTTGGGTTTCCACACAACCTGCCATTCTGTCGCGCAAGTCGCTGAGTGCTTGACTGGCCAAAGCAGCAAACCAACTGAAAATCCGCCTGACCAACAGCTAGCGATGGAATAGTCAGTCAGTTAACAATTTATGCAGTAGTCAATTTAAAAATTCGCTTCCTTTCTCACTTGGTTGCCTGCGTGGCTAGCTAATTGGCTAGAAGCTTGTTGAGAGCATGGCAAGTTAGCTGAATAGGCAAAAGAGGCAGGTGGTAGCTGCTAATTAACCCGGAGCCACAGTCACGCCCTACGGTCCGTTTGTTATCGACTTGACCAGCCAATTAAACCACTGATCTGCAAGTCAACGGAGGATGCCGAAGTGGGCAGTAATAAGTGATTACATGCAAAATGGGAAATGTCCAATTGACATTAGTGATGCACACACGAAAGTTATCAGTAGTGACTTCTTTAAGACTGTAACTGAACTCTTTAAGGGTGAACGTGGGATGAATACGTGACTGCGTAAAATGAGTTGACGGAAAGGCATATCGTGGGAGTCTCTGACGTCTACAATGAGCGCATTTTACTACATGTTTACGCACAGTTACTCTTGTGTTGGTCCCCTTTGAGTCAGAGGTGTAGGCTGAATTCTGGAGCACGTATTCCTTCCCCATGCCATGCGATCACTCTGGCAGCATCGCTAGTTCCCTGACTGTTAGTGAGCCACATGGATAGCAGCTACAAAGAGAAGGAAGAGGCTATGGAATGAGCCCTTTCATACAAGATTGCGACATGCGCCAACTCGAGAAGTGGATTGTTAAAACAGGAAACAGACATTTGAAAAGAAGTTGGCTGACAATGAGCAGCAATGCTACTTGAGAAGAAGGAAAACACAAAGGTGTAGACGCAACACCCTTCGTTTTATACACTTACCGAAACGCAGAGACCAATGTAAAGCGAAATTCTGTCACTAATTTGGGTAATGTTAACGTCTAGGAGCACATATTTGTGGTCGTGAAAAGTGGTACTTTTACTTTTGTGCTCAAAATGCGTTTCATCTAAAATCTGACAATAGCAAACAGGAAGAAATCGCAATGAGTTACTAAGAGTAGCACAGCTGGTAAGGAAAATTGAGGGTAAGAAATGTAAGCAGTGAACACTTAGTAGACGCCAGCGGTTGCGCCCCGTAGATGCTCGTGGAATTCAATACCACTGAGGTTATGCTACGCCGATCCAGGTTAGTACATGTGTAGGTGACGGATGTGGAACGCTCGGAGCCGGTGGCACACTTTGTAACATTTCTATCATCTGCAATTCTTTCAATCGCCTCTACTACTCTTGTTTACTCGTTTGCGCTATTTCATACAGTCGGTTCTTACACCATATAATCACATCCCTTCGCATTGTGTTCGACTGTGAAGTATAGCCTGCATGCACTAATCAGTTGAATGATGCAATACTATAGGGATTGACAGCGGCATGGTGGTGAAGGAAGACGTCGCGTTCAGGGTGGCATCGACGGCTTCATATGAAGTTAATTGAGTGCAAACGCATTGAAGTTCAGTTCGATGCGGCTGTTTAGTCTGCTGTCACAAATTTCCTGTCATCTACACGAAGTGTTACAAGGTGAGCTGCAGAGTGGATACACATTGACGGATGCAAACGGATGAATATTTTTCATATGCGGCAACAAAATTTTGTGTAAATCCATTTCGACCTAATCTCTTCTAACAATTTTCGCACTTTTCTGCTTACTTGGTAGACCAAATGTCGTTTGCAATTAATGAGAATTCTGTTCGCCGTTGCATCAGTCGCTCCAGTGAACTCACTGAGATACTTGGATGTGCTCATTCACTACCTGATTGCACCATCTTTACATCACAGGCGTAATTAGGACTCATGAGCACTACAGCATTCTCCATTCTGCCAAGGTGCCTCAACATCAGCGCGGCAAAGTAGAGGAGGAAGAGTCAGTGGAATTGGTCTTAATGAACACAGATTGGGGCATGCGCCATCAAAGGCGAAACACAAGCAGTGCCTACTGTTGCCCATTCCGTGTATGTACACTCCATGTGACAGTCAGTCATGATCGTCATAATTTTTTGTGCAACCATTAATCCACCGATGCAGCTCTCTTTACTGTCCTCACACATGAACCGTAAAACAGCATCTTAATCAAATTCTCGGTCACAATTCCTCCCTACATGATTGCGAGAACTCTTTGTGAACCAAAATCAGCTCCTCTACAGGACCATAGGGGATAGGTAAGTGGCTGGCTACATTCTCTTCATCTTTAATGTGCAGCATTTGTAAAACCTTATTCATTTCCCTCAATTTTTCGATGATTTGAAATTACAATCAGGTGGCCTAAACAAGGATCAATCCTGGAAAATCACTGGCCTACCTTTCTGATGCAAAGATGTCTGTAAAAAGTAACGAATTCACTATTCGTCTTAAATATAGTCGCTGTCTTTGATTCGATCATGACTAGGGCCCATGGATGAGCCGCTCAAACATAGTAGGAGCTTCTGCTTACTTACCATCAAATTATTCTCCTAATCACCGTTTCCATCAAACACCTTCAGAGACTTATTATAGCAACCAAAAGAAGAGCTAAATCCATTTGAATGAGAAAATTACGAGACTAGTAGTGAGCACTGCTTCAAGCCTCTGGCAGTGTCGTACAGGCATCAGTGGTAAGGAGAGTTAGCTAACTAACTTATCGTGGCTGGTATCGAAGGAAGCAGTGCTAGTACAGATTGGTGTATGGAATGGGTGGACTGGAAAGCGTGTGAAGGCATTGAGTGAAAGCCGCAAATGAATTATAGGACAATGAGAAGGATATGCTTCTGCTAAAACAATTATGCGGAAAGAACGCATGCCCCTAGAGCCCATGCTTCCTATACGGTAAACTAGCTCGAATCGTATTCGATTCCTCTTGTTTCCCACTGCTTGTCCTAAGGCATCGCTTCTTCTGAGATAGCTCCGTGCCGGTACGAGGCAACGATTACCCTAGGCTCAGCCTTATTCCCCTTGAACACCGCTTTCTCTCTATACCATGCTAACGCCATTCTCAACCTCACTTCAAAAGTTTGCTGGATTACCGCGATGACTGATGGGAGTAAGGTCTTCTCGGACGACAAGTAAAAAAAAGAAATTGAGAGGCTTAGGATTAAAAGGTGGTGATTGCTGCCACTGCAGTACTATTCGCCTTCATGTCGCATCCTCGACCCAAATTGTCAGCTACGTTTGGTCAAATGGGGGATCCCGTGGTTAGAGTGACCCAATCGAAGCCACCACACGAATGCACTCAGTGCAGAACTCAACGAACTACGTCAGAAAGTCTACTTTAATAGCAAAATGACTAGTAATCTTAAGCCCTCTAGCATGAGTCAAGAGAAGTAGTTCACAAGCATTCAGTGGATTGACCTGCGGTCTCGATGGCAAACGCTCCAAATTCAGGTCCAGTCTAACAGAGGACAGGTGAGAGGGAGAAAGAGGCAGTAGTGGGCGAGAGAAAGAAAACAGTTGAATGAGAAATCATTTTAACAAAAGCCATTGATAACGCGGAACACATCACCCTTCCCTTAAAAGTCATAGTAAAGGAACCAACTTCAACAGTTCCGAGATCTCCACTTCATCCACATTGTTCACTCCACCACCGCCTTGGCTCCAAATCGACTTTCCTACCCTCACAGTAGAAACTCGCATTCCAACTCCTCCTATCAACCCATTTCCACGCCATGCGTGCGCATGCACACTTCGTTGGAGGAGTGAACTGCTGAGTGCAAAACCATTCCAAGAAAAGAGATTCCTATCAATCAGTCAATGGACTGCGTTGTTGTGCCTTCGGAAAGCAAACACCTATCAATGCTTGCAAACATCGTCATCATAAGGGGAAAGGTCACATTGTTACTAGTTTGCGCCCCATCAAACCCTCCGTCCACCATCAGTTGACTCTTTCAGCAAATCTCCTCCAACCTCGTATTTGACACGCCTGACTCATTGCCGAAGAAGACCGCCCCAAGACCACCTGACTACTCCCAGTAGCATCCCAAGCGCACGCATTTCTGCTCCTTTCATCAACTAATCAACCTTACGTTTCGCATCCATCTACCCAACCTCATTACAACTCACATCCATTTCGGTTAAAGGGTTCGTGATTAAGACTGGAATCGCCCACCAGAATAAAACTTCCCAAAAGCGAATTCAGATTAAATTAGCTTGTGGGTTGTCGCCAAGTGCGACGTCTCATCTAGACAGCCTAATCCAGAGCGTGGATGTGAATATTGAAGTAGTAAGAAAAATAGGACATCTACGTGACGAGTCGACGCAGTAGGTCCATTCTACACTAATGCGGTTGATGGCGCTGCAGAAGCGGTTTCACCTTCGACCTCACTGGCGGTCGGGAAAGCGCAAGGGAGAAAAATCTCTCCGCTTCACTCACACAATCAGAGGACAAGATAATGTGGGACGGCAGTACCTCACAGAGGATGGCCAAAAGGGCCGATGATTTACTTTTGAAATAACAATCAGAAAACCTATTTGACCAAACAACCACATTCTTGCTCAGGGTGAGCCCAAAATGCCAACTACTTATAAGCACATAAGTAGAAAGGTGCAGTTGATAACTTACACCAGACGCAGACCATCTCGGAAGTCCACGGCGAGATTTATAACAGCGAAATCGAACCCACCAAGAGGTTTCTGGACATCAAAAGATCAGCGCCGAGGGCAGCTAAACTGCGAACCAAGCTTGTCTCCCGTGAGAAGTAGACGCAGCCGAGACTTTGGCACACTTCCACTGAATACAACAATATACGTAGCTGCCACCTACTGACATCGGGTTCGATTAGAGTCATGCGGAGACCCAAGATCGTGCGAGTATACAAAATTCAAGGTGTGAATGACTGTGAAATGTCCAGCATTTCGAGCTAGCGTACGTATGCACACGCCACTTAGTCGATGATGTTCGAAAGTGGACATGTGATGCGCCTCTCAGTCACCTGCGTGTAGACGTTTGAGCCAACGGTGCTAATGCATCTAATGTTGTACTGTGGAAGCATGCATCGTCATCCAATAGAACCAGCCAGAGAAAATGCATTTACTTTGCACTCCTGTGAATGACTACGTGGATGATGCACAACTAGCCTTCTGTACAAGTAACACTAGAGATCCGCGTGGTTCCAGCAATACACACAAGAAAGGCATTCTTTGCAGAAGGGTTGTGAACATACAGTAAATGGTCGAAGTTGAGGGCAACGCAACACTAACAGTCCCCATTCCTCTTCAGGTTTTTGATAAACTCTACAGTATCCAATAGCGGCGTGGTTCCTTTACCCCACTCCTCATTGTCCAACACATCCTGCATATGCAAAAGGGAGGAGGGAAGGAAGGAAGGCGCCTTTACTGGTTTCAACAGTAGCAATCGCTTAGCTTTATTAATAGTAGCACCAATAATAATAACTAAAGTAGTCACATTACCAATAAGGAGCAGCAGCAGCAATGTTGGCGGCAGAAGAGGAAGGCAGGAGGGCAGGGCAGGCAAGGGGAGGGAAGGGGAACAAAATCACGTGTGGTATTCTGCACAGACGGGAGGGTGCTTCCAATCACCTCTTCCAAACATCCTATGTCCTCTACGACATCGGGCAGAGCATGGACTGGCGGGTGAGTTGCTGGATGGGTGAGTGAGTGAGTCGGTAAACAGCGCCTCAGGACTGCTCATTGAAGCCATAGATCAATGGGGGAGGATCCATCCCCGGCACTACCGCCACCACCAATGACACCGCCGGCCGATGCGGGTCCAAAATTGGTCCCAGCATTCACCTCAATGTGTCCACAAAGCCACTCCGTGACACATTGATGATGCTTGCCTCGCTAGAAGTGCAAAAGACGCCATTTCCATCACTTCAAACACATCACTACCGTCCCATCCTCTTCCACTCTCTCATCCGCCCAACACTTAAAAGGGAGGCTCATTCCAACCAAATCTACGTCCCCACCACTACCCTTTGTAAGTCAGCATAAACGAGCACAAAATATTATTTCATGACTAACATTTCCATCCTACTACATTCGCACAATTCTAATCACTTTTTCTACAAGAAATCCAATTTAGAAAATCGGGGCTAAAGCATCACTTAGGGGCGCTAGCTGTAATCAGAGCCACCTTCGTCACACACTCGGGTGGAGCCAACTCAGACACACTTTCACATTTCTGCTAGATAATTTGTTTCCTTCACTGCAATCGTCACAGCTTCCTCGAAAGTGCCAGACCAATTCCCGAAACAGTCTCCATCAACGACTATGAAATATGCACACCTCAAAGCATCGTCCCTTACTACTGCGAAGGACCGATTCAATCGCTCTGAACAGCACCTAATCGCCACACTTCCTCTTCCAACGACTCTGAAGTGAAGGCGACAGTCTTTCAAGTGTCCGCCGATCCGCCCTCTCTAATCCCAACTTAGGCTTTCGCATTAGTGAGGAACCAGCGTTCTCTCCGTGATTACAGTTGGTAAGATTAACATCTACACCCTTTAATGTGTCTAAGCCTTTCCGCCAATTAGTTCAACCGCAAATACTGACTACTGCTAGTACTTTAAGGCTGCAAAATACATTTCCGTCTTTTCCCCCAACACTTTCTACCTTTTCAGGATACAAGGAACCTGACAACTTCAAAAACAATACCTTACCAGCCGTGTTTTCTCGCAAGACAAACCCGTATTTTGAATAAACATTGATATAACCTGCTACAAGCACATTACCCTTGATTTGATTTTGTTTACCTGCATAAGTCAAGACAGTGCTTGCATTTCAATGAGCAAGTTAACTGCATAGAGACTGCATAAATACAAGAAAGGCACGAAACCTGATATGGATGATTCACTTGTACACCTACACAAAACACATTATCCGCAGTGAGTCTGTAATAACTTGAACCTCTTGTGTCGCCACGTGTTGCAGAAAGGCGAGACGCCATTAATAACACCTAATGAATGTAAAGGACTTACGAAACTGTTGTTGCGATAGGAATCGTTGGATGAAGGAACGAATGTCCTCACCGGTGATGTTCAGGCATACGCAACAACAGCAGTGGCACCAGCGGCATTGGAGGAAGCAAAGCATAGAAAGGCTGAGTCGCCCCTCAAGTCGATCCAACCGCGTCTACCAACCGTCGATGTGCCACCCACCCACCCACTTACTCACCCAGCCACCCATGCCCGCGTAGACAAACATACGGAGGCATAGTAGCAGTAGTAGACCCTGTCGCCTGTGCCCTCAGCCGCATCGCACAATCCAGACGGATACGCCACCGCCGCCACCAAGGTAAGTTTGTAGCATCGGAAAAGGAAAAAAAAATACAAACAATGGAAAGACCCATGTGTGAGGCTCCAATGCACTGCAAAGCTAACATTCACAAGCATAACTACTGATAGGAAAACAAGAAACAGACAACTCAACAAGCAAACAATTGAGACTGCTACAAAGTACAGTCTGCGTGGTGATGCCCAAGATTCCCACTAGCCACTTCTTCTTCCGCTCCTATCCCTGCTGCGTCCACCTCATTCAGAGACACCAACTCATTCCGTCAAAGCTGAGCAACCTACCATTCAGCCATCACCGAGGCCCTCTACACAACATGTTTCACAGCAAGGACCACATCAACACAACAAGCAACCCTGGTCCTGCCCCCACTCCTCCGCCATCCATATGTGCGCCAACAACACGCATATCATAGTAATGGAAATAGCGCAGGTAAAACAGGTAAAGGAGAACAGCACTTTCCCACCCAACATATGGACGCACATTGATTCCATCGCTGCCCACACGAAAAAGGACAGCAAAAATCATTAAGCACAATCCAATCTTACCTGAAAAATATGCGAAGTGATAGTGAAGGCAAGACTCGCACCCATTACTGCTGCAGCTTCTTCTTCTGTGTCTCTTCTAGCACGAAAACGAGCTAAAAATGCATAATGAGATTTATAAATATGATGAATACTTATTAGCAAGAAAATGATAATGATTAGTTGCCACATCCTTAGCAACGTTGGAACTCCTCCCAACAAAATCTATCGCTATCAGAAAGCAAACAAATTACAAATTGCCATAACAACCTTAACTTATTACTCGAGGTGTCATACGGCGAAAAGTGTACGTGAGTAGGCATCGTAGTTGGAAAACAAAACGTCCTGACAACCACATTATGAAACTTTTCCGTTTAATTTACCAAAGTTATAGGTCCCTTCATCAAATTGGACTTCATTCATCAAAACTCATTCTTATTTAAGTGACAAACCACTTGGAAACAGTCAAACCAATCGCACTTAATCCAAAGAAGTTTTTTGCAGCAAAAAAATCAGCGCGATTAGGCAGTGCAAACGAAAAACAAAAGGTTGTAACAGCAACTGCACCTATTTCTGAAACGGATGGTCTAACAAATAAACTGACAAATAAAGCGAAAGCATATATCTACACACATTCATAAAGTGGGTGCTTAATCGCAAGAAACCACCAAGCAAGTAACTTCCAAGCACTTCGTAAAGTTTTAGCACCTCCCCACAAAATCGCGCCTCATTACTCAAATTCAATTGTCATTAAAAAACAAACAGCCCCACAATCTACTGCAACAGCCGCGATTCATCTCTACACAGCGAAAAATGCACATGAGGAGACCTTGAAGTTGAAAAGTAGTCGTCCACATTCACATTAGGAGGCATTTGCGTCCACCCCAACAAGTATGTGTATAAAGGAAACAAATCGACATTTAAAGCACCTCACAGCAACTGACTAACTAAAAGTAATCAAAAGATACTCAATACTTACCGGACTCCCAACTTTTGGCAGCGGATAAAGGCGCATTAATCCAGAAAAACTATCCCCAAAACGCGCACCACTTACGCAAGTCGCGCACAAAAAATTGGTTAATCAGTTCAAAGTTTGTCAGGTAAAATAAACAAACTTGAAATTTTTATGTATTTTTGACAAAACAATAATTACGACAAATACTGACAATTTCGACTTTTGCGTATAATTTAAGTAGCATGCATACCAATGGCGTTTACAAAATGAGCAAAATGAGAAAGCCGTTTTTATTTGCATATCAGTAATATAAATGCATAGTAGTGATACTGTTAGGCTTGCCAACAAGTCGTAAAAGTGGTTCAAACCATAGCGAGGAATGTCATTCTGTCAATTTGCCTCAAGCATGTGTTTCGTAGCAAAGTTCATATTCGAAACGAATAGAAGGGTTGCTCAAATGGAGCAATGGACTGACCCTACCCATATAGTCTTGCATGTGTCAATCACCTTTACAAAAGATACACATTTCTACGAAAGTCCAGTGAACGTCTTCTTGGCCGGTGGGGTGTAAGCTACGTTTCCACGTAGACGCAGTGGCACAGTAGCTAACTTCCTAATTGCTTCCTGACTTAAGCATCAATCGCATTGGCAGTTGTTCCATTCAGTGGAGTGCTACCTGACCTTCTACCTCGTGTGGTAGCTGTCATGACATGACTGCCAATTATCTGAACTTACCTGACCTGTCACTAATTCCAATGCAATTGTGAAAACAGTTTTGATTCTGCTGGGATGTTTAATCATGATATAGGTGAGAGCGCTCAGTAATTCAACAGGATTACCTTTTGTGTGAATCGATGTAAACTTTTTGATTCCCTCTGTGAAGAGACACGAGAGAGAAAGAGTAAGAGGCGTGTTTACTGAGCCACGGATAATGTTAGGGCTAAGAATCGCACCCGTAACCTCCCACTCTTGTGAGTTTGTCAATGCGGTTTCTTATCTTCCTCCTTCTTCGTTTCCTTATCTTTCCCCTCCTAATAATCCCACTTCCGAGCCAGCTCCTTATTGTGGGGTTCGCAGTCTCCCTTGAAGGCAAACAAAGGCAAAATATCAGGTAGAATGCATGTATTCAACAGACAGAGAAAACTGAGTTGCTTGAACACCTTTTACCGATGAATGCATCACCTCACACCTTGTCGCTGACTTTTTGTTCCTTCACACCTTTTAGTGCATTACCATTGAACATGATCCACAAAGACCCCTCAATTCTTTCCCTCCTCCTCCTCCTCCTCCTGCACGGAGTGGTCAAGTCACTTTGTAGAAGTTGCAGAGCGTCTCTGGCTCGATACTTGCTTCATGCTTTTGTGCTCAACCACTTGGTTCATAATTACTTGTAGGCTCAGCTTACGTCATTCAGCTGACTTGCGTTCAGTGTTTGGGCAGCTAGCGGTAGCATTAGCGTAATTTTCACTTTAAACCACCTAATTTACAGGCATTAGCCACATCGGCTTGGTTTCTTTCCTTCTTTTAGCTGAGCGCTGGTAGCGAGAGTGGAATGCTTAATGCCCCCGTAAGCTCCTCGCACTCATCCACTCTCCTCCTCCTCCTCCTCATTTCTCATCCTCACCCTTCTTATCTTCCATTGGTGATTTTAGGGCCAAAACACCAACGCGGAGTAAGAAGAGGACGCGCAGGAAGATGGCGCATCTTCTGCTGTTTAAGTTGTTAGGGATCATTCGCCCCGTCTCTTTCCCCCTCTCCATATCCCTCTTCCCCACACCCCATAGCATGATTGCATCGTGCTAACAGAGTTTTGTCACAGCAATGCCTTCTTTTTGCCTTCTATGTGGGCAGGTTGGGGTGGATGGTAATAACACGAGCATTGATGGACTGAGTGGGTGGGTGTGAGACGCGCCACCACTTCAAAATATTGATCGACAATGTCGATTCTAGTGAAAAATGAGTGGACAAGATTGTCAGCGACTCAGCTTACCGAATATGCGACAGGCATTCCGTAATATGGCAAGTTAATGGGCATACACATGTCTGGCGTGCTCTTCCCACCTCGCATCTCCCCTTGCCTCTCCTTCCAACATGGGCTGCCATGATATTCTGATGCTCCACACCTTGCATAAGGCCGCCAAAATTGTGCGACGACAAGTTGAAATAGAGCGATCGGCCAGCCATCAAATGAACCGTAGCTTAACAATGACAAGGACGCACTATCTCTCGCGCGCAACGATTCGCAAGAGTGGTCCCTCCCACACCGCAACACAACTGCTACGGTCTAAGAACAAATGCAAGCAGGTCTGGTGATGGATGAGTAGACTCATTCATAAAATTGTTTCCACGCCATCCTTTTTACCCTGCCGTGAGTAGCCAGGATATGAGTTTGCTTCACTGGGCCAATGCAAGATGTCAGATAATAATTGTGAGATCAAATAACGCACTTTTAGCAGTGCCACATTTCAATAGCCAAAGCAGCTCTAAGTATGCACATCACAATCTTAGTTAAATATAAATTTGGTGCTTAAAATATTTGCGCTAAAATATGTATTGTTGCATTTGTCATTATGCGTGGCATCGCTAAATTAATAATGCTGTCTCGTAGAGTTTAATACAAGTACAAAACTAAACTAGTTATGTTTTCTAATGCGTTACTCTTATCACCCAAATCATTTCTTGTTTTTAATTGTCGTTCCCATGACCACAATTGACGCTTCGTTCTAAGGTGACGACGCGGTGGTTTAACTGAAATTTCTGCTGGCTCAACGTTCCCCCGCGCGGTGATGGCGATTTCTCACATTGAATCATTGTTACGGACGGACAAAAGGGCTACCAACTTCGTGTTTGCTACAAGTTGAAGCATTTTGTTTAATAAGTTTACTTTTACACGTCTTAATTATGCTATTTGTTAATGTGGATAGCTGCTGCAGATGGATCGACCTCAACAAATTCAGGCTGACTGGACGCAGTTGTCATGCAAACAGCACCGGTAATGTGAGTTGATGAGAAAGAGATGGCGTTGCGAAGCTAGTTGCATCCTGGTCCACTGAGGCCGACGGCAGCTTCTGTTGATGGCGTCTGCACAGTCTCACCTCTACTCCAACTGAGCACCGGTGACGTTCCGTCGGATCACCTTTTCTCGTTATCATATGTACAAGGCGGCGTAATTATTGGCTAAGTAGGGAGGGAGTGAAGCAATGCGAAGCTGGCGTACGCAAGCAGAAATGTTGCGTAGATCATTTCTCTGTCCGACAGCATCGCAATCAGACCGCCGACAAGTAAAATCGCGACGATGTGGCCGACAAATCAAAGTAAGAGATTGGATTTGTGAAGAGTTGTCTTGTACGATTGGTTGGGATGATGAGAATGAGGGCGAGGTGGAGGAGGGAAGAGACAGAAAAGTAAGAGGTATAGTTACTTGTTTATAAGGTTGAAAGTGCTTGCCTGCTAGATCCAATTTGTTAAGTTGTCTGATTTTGTGATTTGTTTGTGCATGTGTGGTGTCTGAAGATTGTTTGGAATTTAAAGGTGCTAAGTGCATTGCAGTCGCGTAGGTTGAGGGATTCAGATCGTGGATTTAGTATGATCTGTGGCTCAACGGCCATGCTTGTGGTCTTGGTCAACATTGATGGAAAAGTAGCCTCCAGGCGGAGCGACCTTTACCTCTGCTTACGATTTCTGCCTGCAATGTCAGTAGCGGTGTGCCAAAAAGTCCGTGAAGGACTGCACTAGGTTCAGCGTTCACCTCTCCTATTTAGCGTCATATAACGCTAATGATGGGATACTGCTCCTATCATGACGCAAATGTCTTGAAGGTCTTTGATTTCTTGCTCACCACAAGCCAAGTTAAAGCATCAATTGACTGATAAACAGACTTTGAGCTTCCCTTTGGCTGTACGATGGGGATTTCATGGTCGTGTGAAAGATAAGTGCATCAACCTTCTTTTTAACTGTGGAATAGCTGGGTTTCTTCTGAAACAGGTTGCTCTTAGGCGGGTATAGTCTCGAGCAAAGAGTGAGTAGAAGATAAAAGTGGAAGGCACGCAAGTGGTGACTGCAGTTGCAGAATGCTATTGCTGCAAAGCATCAATGCGTCTTGTCATTCTGTGCTTAATCTGCTGACTGGAAGCATTTGAGGAGGAGTGGACGCTAACTGGGCAAGCACAGACATTCCAATAGTCTTCTCCGAAGGACAGTTGACGTCGCTCTCTGATTGGTAGATGCTAAAAGGTGGTTTGGTTAATGTTGGACTGAACTGGGATGCGAGATAGGCAGCTGGCTGGTCCATTAAACGATACACTGGCACTGCGACATGCTACTCATTAGTTAGTTAGTAGTTATGCGTTATGTGCGGATGTGTCTTGGCCCACTGAATTTGCCTTTCATATAGATTGGTAACTGGTTGGTGCAGTTCGTTTGTGAGTCCGTGAGTTAGTAGCTCCGTGTTGAATGGCAATGTCAACAACTATGATACCGTGTCTTTGATTTCTGGGATGAATGAAAAGACCAACAGTCCGAAAGGTTGGTCATGCTTAAGATGATACGACGATTTGATGCGACTGTGGCTCCCAGTTAATCGACTACTTAGCGGTCTAGTTAATGAAAAGCTCATCACCTACCTCAGTTGACTACTTACTAGGTACCTTCGACCCTCCACACTCTGCCACCTAATGAGTCAGCTAGACTTGAACTTGAATATTTATTTTCCAAGCCCTAGAACGACTGAATGGCCTATCAACTAACCAACAGCTTTGATCGGGCATTATCCCTTGGTTAAGTCAAGTGCCAACATGAAGCCAAAAGGCTATGTAAACGACTTGACTACTATTCGGCAACTCGGCAGGTGAGATAGAAGTGGATCCAATTATCTCTCACGCGACAAGGGAACAACCCAAGTGAATCCCAACGTGAAAGCAGATTCTTGCCCTCAGTTAATGCATGTGGTGATTTGATCCTGCTGTCAGTCAAACCTGCAACAAGCTCAACGTGTGTCTCTTGCCAGCTCGTCCTGGAGGGTTCAGGTGATTTACGTGAAGCCTCGAACAAGTCAGTTGAGCTCTTGCAGTAGTCCAAAAGCTGGCAATTTGGGTGAGCAATACGTGGTTGCATAGGTTTTGTGACACTTTATAATTAAATAGATCTTATTTGGGAGAGAAAGTTTTAGGCAAAGATAGGGCTACCTTGTTTTCTTTGCATCTAGCAGAATGCGAACAAGCATTGAGCAATCTACTGGTGGTGCAATGAACTAGGCAGAGTGATGAGGGTTGTGCTGGCTCGGAGAGTACCCATGAGGTAAGCGACTGCACTGGTTTGTTGGCTGGTTACTACTAATTATTCCATGAGGCAGCAAGTGACAGCCTTATGAAGGCCCTAAATCTAGAATTTAAAGTCTCCTTTCTTCTGGTGCTTCTCTCTTATTGGCGCCATCTGGCCAAATATACCTCCAGGTGTCTTGGTTGGGACGTCAATGAGACCTGTGAAGCGTGGCAAGTTCCACACCAACCTAAAATTAAATCTGTCTGATCACTAGAGACTCAGTTGTCAGTTCTGCTGCCTTGTCTTTGTTCTGATTAATCGTTGTGATTAGGTAGGTGATAGGTGCTGCTGCTAGGAGACCGAGATGCATGCACACGCGCAGCTCTGCTGACCAGAACGGATCAGATCAGCCACCACCACAACCACTTCGACGAACACGCTTCTCCATATGGAACTGTTGTCATTTCCCTTTGAGACAGAAAGGTGATCGCTTTGCCTGCTCTCAATCTACCATTTTTGGGAAAGAAAGTTGAGTCTGTCACACATTCTAATGTATCTGTTTGAGGATGAGAGTAAACAAAGGACCTCAATCTAGCTAATCCACTTGCGAGTAGCGTAAGCCTTACCGCCCATGTAAGCCAGCGTGGCCAACCATAATGTAATCAGGTCAGAGAGGGACCAAAAAGTCAAATGGCTATGATGAGATGATGCAATTCCTGTTAAGTTAGCCTATCAGGGCAATGCTCACAGCATTATAGAAGCGGGTTTTCTTGTTCTTTCGTAGGAATTGAGGAATACGGTGGACCTTGTGCTCTGCAACACATCTGATTCGTCCAAATGACAATGATAATTAATGAATGGTCTTATTCCTAATTGATTCACACTTAATGCATTTTTGTGACATCTCTCTAGCCACAGACAACGTGGAGAATGAGAATGAGGTTTCTTTTTAGAAACCTAATAGAGTCTTGGTAGTCTCTGCTTATTTTCGCCTATTAGCTGATAGTGACGTGACGTTAGAAAATGATGCGCCTGTGAATTTAGCCTGTGAGGCCAAATGAGTGACGTGTGCGCCTCTCCCTGCCTTGCAGCAGCAGCAACAACGTGCCTAGTCCTCTTCACGCTACCTCGTTCATCACGCCACCAAAGACGGAGAAAGTCATTTACATGCACGCACCATACGCACTTTAAGGAAAGGGTAGTCAAGTGAGGGGAGATGAAAGCCAAAGTTGATCTCATGCTCCTTGTCCTTCACTCGCTTGGAGCGAGGGCAGCTAAAGCAGATCGCTTAAACTGCGAACATCTTTAAATTTTGTGCGATTGATCTTCGTTGTCGAGAGGTTGCTTGTGCCTAAAGACCCTTTACCCGGCACAATTTGTATCGTCGTCTCCCCATCTATCAGTCCTCTCATGTCAATGCACTCAATCCTCAGCTTATAGATTCAGACTTTAGTTTCTGTGCGGCGCCGCATTTGAGTCCTGGTAATCGGTGCCACAAAGAGGACAAATTCTCTTCAGGTGGTTGAGTGAATAGTCCTCCCAGTTGGACCTAACCTATGTCAGACCTCCAACAGCGACGGTGACCCATTTGGCGTGTTGGGCCGCATTTTGTGTCATCATTGTCAACCACGGCATGAGGACATCACCACAGACATTTGTACTTGCAATCAGTTGATACCACATCTCCCTCGTTGACTAGTGGACCAGTAGGTCGTGATCGTGGCTACAGATACTGTCACCATGCGTCACTTCTTACTCACTAATGATTATGCAAGCCACCAATGTTTGCGTCATTACCTTTTACCCGATCTGCTCGTGTGAGTGGCAAAAGTTAGGACTTGATGTGGCGAAAAGCTATATTTAAATCAAACTATCGTGCCGAAATTGCAAGGGAATGGGGTGAAGGAAAGGTGGACTTATCAAAGCTTTCCACCACTCCTTTTAGCTCTGAGTTGGCACTTTGTCACCGAACCATTTACTAACGTTGACAAATCGGAAGTCATTTCAGCACATCGGCACATTTGCACTGCATGTGCTTGACGAAGTAGTCCTTAATGTTTGACGAGAAGCTGTCTGCTCTAAATCCACTCGTTGTGGTTTAACAAAAGCTCTAAATTAAAATGATGGAGGAATGGTCCTTTGTGGTCGGCAATCTTTGGGCATGGGCATGAAGGCGTGAACAAACAAGCAAATCCATAGAAATGTGTGACAGACTCGACCTTCACTCCCTTAGAAAGGGTAGAGTGAAATCGGGCAACGAGCAGACATTATTTGTACTGACGCAGCTTGATAGACCGATTATCGTCACACAAAAGAATCCAGACAGTTTTTTGCCTTTCAATGCTATTTTCACAGACATGAAGCACATATGTCAAGATGTTAACTTTAGGCAAACACTCAAAAGGAAAAGTTGGTCATGCACTAGATCAGACCCAAACTACTGCGGTCACCACGTGAGAGGAATGCAGGTATGCAAGCGCCTCGTGTTTCGTGACTAGGCAGTCATCAATTGTGACAGAGGTGGTACTCAGTGGTACCACATCCCAATAATGACGACTCAGAACGAACTAGGTTCTCGTAAGGGTGAATGATTGTAGGAGGATTAGGACCGCCTTGCTTTCCTTGTTACAAGTGGACTGAGAGCAAGAAGCAAGCGCTCTTCATTGGTGGCACAATAAACAGAGCAGAGCGACGAGAGTTGTGCTGATTCGAGCAGTACTCTTCTCCATCGAAGGCAGATGACGACGGTTTCGTAGCAATGAAGCGAATTCGTCCAATACTTCTCGTCTAACATTGAGGACTACTTACTCAAGTATATATATCGCGGATGCACCGATGTAATGAAGAGGCTGACGAACTCTCTTTTGCCAAGTGACGCAGCAGTCAATCAGGTTGTTAAAATCGGCGGAGAAGCGTGCGTGTCAGCGAATCTTCCACTGCGCGATAGCATTTGTCCTTCTGTGAGCGTGCATTATTCTCACCACTTAACCTCGTTCATGTCATCAGCGATGGAGAATGTGCTCTGCCTGCACTCAAACTACTGGTTTTGGAGGAGTAAAGTGAAACCAGGAACCAATCATGAATGCTGGTTGGTCAGCTATTTATCAAGCTCGCTTCCTAGTCAATCCTCCCGCTGGCTGCAACACTAGCATGAAGCAATTTGGGAAGCGTGTCAATTGTTGTTCACAACAATATGCTGTGGGAGGCTGGATATCGCTTAAAGGATCTCAGAGACGAAACACAGGACTCTTGACAAATAAGAACTGGGAACCGAGACAGTCTCTACACATCAGTGATGCCGTTGTGGGATTTAAGTTACAGCAGCCACTGCATGATCTTCACTAACATGCGAAATGCCCACCGAAAACGCCCTCAAATGTTCCTCTGTTACCTTCACCCTTGGTAACTCATTGGCGCCCATATTATCAAAAATGTACCTACCAGAATAAGGAAAGCAACAACATTGATTAGATTCAGGAGGGCGGGGTGTTATGGGTTCTCGCAATCTCAGGTCAATCTCACAGGTCAAGAGCAATCAGTAACCATCAATACACTCAATAGGAACTGCCCAGAACATGGACTCATATGTAGGCGCCTTCGCCACTGTCTGGTTTCCTTGCCAGCTCCCATTCACTTAGTTGCACCTTGACCCAATCGTTAAATGAGTAACGATGACTGTCTTCAGGCCTCTATCCGATGAGTTCCTCCATTCTCGTTTGACCAAACCATCTACGTGGCCTACCAACTGCTAAACTGACTATTTTCCAGCGCGGCTTACCCCATTACAGTGTCTACGTATTCACACATTGTGACTGCAATGTTTTAGGTCTGGTCTAACATGTGGCCCACACACACTTTCAGGCATCGACCACGCGTTAGCCGGTTGACTAACTTGTCATTCGTTCGTGATACTGTCAAATCAAAAGATTCGAATCCTTTAGTTAGATGGGAATGGGTGCATTAGGCTATGGCTAGTATGTACGGTGGCAGCTGCCAGTGGACGGTTCTAAGCAATGATTAAACAAAGCAACCGATCAAATACATCACGTTTTCCCCTACTTGACAGCTATGAGCAACTGCAAGACGTCAACGGGAATGCAGGGAGCTTCTCATGATGCGCTCAAACCCTGCGAGGCGACTTGGTAGAAACCAATGCCTTAAGGATGTGCGATGTCTTACTGACCACAAGCCTAGTTATGGCATCAACTGGTCGAGATACAAGGTTCCGGTCTTGCGTTTGGCAGTACGATGGGTAAAGCATGGCCATGTATCAGTGAACTTGGCTTTTCTAAAGCACATTTACCAGTCCCAATAAATTTTAGGCTTCGCCTAGCTTCGTACTTACAACCATCCAGTCGGCTTTACTATCGCATTCGTTACGCTTACTTCTTGCAAGTTTGATGTCTGCAGACGTGTCCTTCTGACTAAGCGAGTTCTCGTAATTTCCGTGGTGTTAGGACCCACTAGGGACACAAGTTGCCGAAAAGAACAAATAAGATAGAATTTTCCCTACTTCTTTGCTCATCGGATTTTACTGTTGTGAGTTGCTGCCTCTGCCTTTCTCTGAGTTACCACTGCTTGTGATAGTTGATTAACGCGATAGCTGGTTTAGTCTAACGGATTGGAAGGTAAATGAGCAGTGGTGATTAGAAGAGATGAAGATGAGCTGACTGATAGGCAGACACTGAAAGACGCTCCGCAGACGAATCCCTTGTCCCCTATATATATGCGGCTACATGGCTGGCACATCGATCGTCGAGGGAAGATGACATGACTCTGTTGCAGAAAAATTGTCGATTTCCGACAACTCCAACTAACCACCGGAAGGGTGGTACACATCCACGCCAACTTTACACATTACATCACGTGCTAGTACGTTCGATCCTGCCTCAAGATAAACCACAAGCCTAAATATTCGCCTTCCTCTCTCTCCCCTCTTGAGAGGCGTACTCGGCCCTTTATAGAGAAGTGGGATTGCAGTCAACCTGCACAGGAGGTTAAAGAGCACTCGTTAATCACACCTCGCTACGATAAAAAGAGCACTCAGCTTCCATTATCTGAGACTCTGGCACATGCTTCGGACTAAAGGAGGAGGTGTGTCTCCTTCAATTTACCCAACACCCTTAAGGTTACCCTCGAACAGTCGCGTCCTTGTATTCTCAGCCAGTTCTACAGAAGACTAAAGTGGGAAGTGGAATCTATTGTCAAACATCCGCAAAATCCATCTTGAAATCTCGGCAAGTGAGAGGAAGTGAATGTTATTAGCACATCCGAACAATGACATGGAGCAGAATCTCCTCCCTTTGTTAACCAATGTCATAATGTAGCGATGTGAACTAGTGGGACGTCACAGACTCCCACGATATGCCTTTCTGCCAACTCATTTTACGCAGTCACGTATTCATCCCACGTCCACCCTTAATGAGTTCAGTTACAGTCTTGAAGAAATCACTGCTGCCAACTTTCGTGTGTGTATCACTAATGTCAATTGGACGTTTCCCACTTTGCTTGTATTCACTTATTACTGTACCATTCGGCATCCCTCCATTGACTTGCAGATCTGTGGTTCGATTCGCTGGTCGAGTCGATAACAAACTGACTGTAGGGCGTGACTGTGGCTCCAGGTTAAACAGCAGATACTCAGCACCTTAATTTACTGACAGCTCACCACCTGCTTCTTTTGCCTATTCAGCTAACTTGCCATGCTCTCAACAAGCTTCCAACCAACCAGCTAGGCACGCAGACAACCAAGTGAGAAAGGAAGCGAATTTTTAAATTAGCTACTGCATAAATTGTTGACTGACTGACTAGTCCATCAAATAACCAAATTATCAATCAACTGACAAATAGTTCCAAAGAGACTTATCCCTTGGCATGGGCTGATTATTATGACGATTAAATGGCAATTGACAACTTAGATGGACAACGCTGGGTTTTCACACAACCTGCTATTCTGTCACGCAAGTTGGTGAGTGCTTGACTGGCCAAAGCAGCAAACCAACTAAAAATCCGCCTGACTAACAGCTAGCGATTGTGCTGCTTTGTCAGTGTCCTCCGGAGTGCGTCGATACCATCTGTGAAATTTGAGAACTGGAGATTTGCTCATCCTACCACCCGGTGGTGACGAAGTTGCACACCGTGAATTTCCTCAACCCGACTTATACGTCCAACACAATTGTGGCCTATTGTAGTCCAAGGAATGACTTGGCATAGAGACGAACTCAATGTAATCTCTTGTCTCCTCTTCTTGTCTCGAGGCGTTCGTCTTACTTACTTGATACCCTCTGTTAGGCAAGTCTTTTCCAGTGAAGACTAAATGCTTTTGGGATAGAGTTATCAGTGCTGCATTTTCTGACCAGCTTCCAGTAATGCGAAAATACCATTCACCTTGTCCACATCCGAGAGTTTAGCGCTGAATTGACTGTGGGTAGCCGGATTGCTGAGAGCTCGAGTGCTGCAAATAATACGATCAGGCACTACCTCAACAACTATTGAAATGTAGAGGTGAAATCCTTCAGAGTTTGTTGGTGGATTGAGAAACGGCCGGAGAATTCATTCAACCTGAGGTAATCACCTCTCTGTGTCTATGTCTATGCTTATGCTGGCTGGGCATCCACCTTTGTCTGGCTTATCACAGACGTCATTCCGACCATTCCATGCGAGGTCTGAAGTCACTGAATGCAAGGACATTTAACTAGTAGGAGACAGAAGTAAAGTGAGCTTGAGAAAGACAACTGTTGCGCATTTTAGTGATTCTAATGAATTATCCGCATCAATTGCTGCTTCCTTTTCCCACTTATTTGATTAATCCTGACCACCTCCTACAGATGACCTTTATGTAAATCCTACTACTATGCCAGAGTGAAAGAGGATAATAGGTAGGGAACACGAGTAACCAAACGTCAAAATTAGGCAAGAAAACCAGTATCGAAGTTATTTTAAATTGACAGCAACACCTCTAGTGACATTATGTTGCCAGGTAGCAGCAGTTCACCAATGCGCAGCCTCGGTATGTGCAGAAGAAGGCTACGCAGACTATTTCATCCTCCGATGGCATCTTCATAAACTCACCAAAGCATGAGCATTGCGGCGATGTGACTGCCTCGTCTGCCGTCGACGAGTTGACGAGGATTTGAAACTGAACTGCGTGAGCAGCAGCACCCAATCATCCGAGCGTGCCAGACGCGAGCAATTGGATTCCATGAGGCTTTGTGTACTGACTGCTCACACTCTGCTTGTTCCAAGGGTGAGAAGGTCAAAGAGGGGTGACGAATCTCACAGCCTTTAAACGCTTCGCAATGCGCTCTTTTAATTAATGCTTTCATTTGATTACTTGGAGAATTGGCTTTCAAGTGATGTCGTCGATGTCAGACCTCATTCAGCGATCGCTCAAGTTGCCGTTCGTTAGTTATGTCTGTAACGAACCATCTGTTGGGCGTGGCTGTAGCTGTGGGTGATCCATTTTACCAGTTTCTCTCATTTGGCAATCAAGTGCGTAGGTTATAATAGGAGAAAGTCAAATGCCAAATGGTCATAGCTCTGGTTGTCAACTAATCAATAGATCAGTAACCATGCTACCAACGTAGACAATACCACCAAAATTAAGAACCTCAGAAGCAGTTGCAAACGTTTACTCCATTTAAAATTGATTTACACTCCACTGATTAACTAGCCGTCCAAGAAGAACATGGGCAAAATGATCGTCACATACTCAAGGTGACGTAAGGGAAGATACCGCACACCATCTTTATGCGAATCAGACATTATCTTCCTAATGTTTCCACTTTTTCTAAGCCTTTTCTCTTTCCACGCCGATGCAACTAAACCTTGCACAAATGACATCTTATTTCATTCAAGTGCGCATTCTTGCACACCTACAACAGTTGACTTGCTGAAGGAGTAAGGAAAAAGAAGGAGAATTGGGCGTCACTTGAGCTGACTAGGATGCCACCCTGAGTTCAGTGAGAAGGTGTGTGCTTCGGGCCACAGCAGCCTCCCAATGTCCTTTGATCGCGGCCACAGGCAGGGAATTCGCATTACTCTTTGTGAATTGTGCAAGATTCCACTTGGGTTTGACAGACAATGGCATTCAAGCGAGGATCAAATGCATCAGCGTGGAAAGAACAAAGGCTGGACCGGAAGGCCTAGAGCAGCTGTGGGACACAATACGCTTGAAGTCTCACCACCTCACATTGGTGGTTAAAAGCCTGACGTCTCCTCAGCACCGATAAGTGGCCTCAGTGTATGCGTAAAGTAGAGGGAGGAGAGTAAGGAGTCGATGCTAAGGTTTTTTCGAGAAATAGCTCCACCACATCACCTCAGCCATATACCCCGAACAGGTGGTGATGCTGCATTCACACTCTGACTAAGGCTGCTATAACACAACCCCTTTACGTGGTTGTGGAGTTCCCTTAGGTCAAGGCAGCACTAACCACTGAGATGTGAAGAGAAGCACAGTTATGCACGCCAGCTCAGGCATCATTGGCATCTCTATCTGCTACGGTCATAGTCATAAGCACTCGCGTCCATCTGCTAGACTGAACGACTGAGATAATTACGGCTTATGCGCTTCATGTAGGCTTGACTTAGTAGTCCTCAATGGTGGACGAGAAGTGTTCGGCGAACACCATTCATGTTGCGGAGCCGTCATCATCTGCCTTCGAGAGAGAAAAGTGCTCTCTGAGTCTGCGACACACTTCGATGGGCTTGTTGGTTCCTGTAATTGGATCTGTGCATTCTCCTTCCCTCATTTATTTGCATGGCTTATATTCCCTTATAAAGGGTAGAGTGCAATCCGCCAGGAAGTACTTTTAATTGCCGTGATGCTGGTTTAGTAGGAACTTCAATTCTTTGAAGGCTGATGACGACAGTTCCGAAGCAAGAGGCGTGCTCTTTGAACGCTTTTTTCTGAACGTTGGGGACTACTTAGTCAAGCATGAATAATACAGGTATAGCGGCGTGACGAAGCTGCTTCAAAATGTCAACGTTATTGAATTATGTGGTGGCTAATCTGGCCGTTGAAATCGCGTGTGCCTGCGTCTCTTCTTCCTCGCAGCAGCACTAATCACAGAAACAGTGGTGGTTCAGCAACAGTACCTGTCCTTTCCCAAACGTGCTTAATCCTCCTCATCCCAACTCGTCATCAATGTCTCCAATGATGGAGATTGATGCCCATCCTGCTACACACCTTCACAATTATGACGGCGCATCGCTGCTGACATTGCAGCAGCATCAAACTTTATGAGAGTCACGTCTCAGCTAATTAGGATTGAAGCTGTCTTCAAGTAGCATCTGCGATCGTGGTGGACCTCTTGCCTTTTTAGAACCAAATGGTGGTCCAATCACCAAACAAGTAACGTTTGCACAACTCGCCTGCTTTGACAGACATTTGTGTGTTGCTCGCTAACAAAGCCGTTTGACTTGGACTCGTCAATTTGTCTGGACTATTCACGTTTTTTGCAATGTGAGAGCGATTCGTCTTTCATCCACTTTGTTCTCCTTGGTTCATAAGTAGCTTGCAGCCTCAGGAACTTTCAGGCCTGGCTCAAATTCGCACTTGCAACCATCGAGTGAAATTTAGCGTCTCATGTCGATGCGTTCACTTCTCGCATGAGTGATAGCTACAGAGATGTTTCTTCGACCCAAGCGAGTCCTTGCAACCGTCATGGTCTTAGGTGTCAACTAGGGGCAGGATAGACAGAAAAGAACAAGTAAGCCGGAATCTTTCGGTCTTTTGTTTGTTGAGAGTCCTGTGTGGTGCCCGCTTCAACAAATGGCACAAACTGCAGCACTTGAAAGAGAACACTCTAAATAATGCACTGAAGTCCCTCTAGTTGGTGTCTGCTCAGGTCGTGGCAAGATGGGATCACAAAGCGCGTGGTCAGTTTGGCGTTAACCTCTCCTCCTTGACCTTTCCAACCTATTATAGAAACAACAACGAAGCTGTGACATTGTTGAGCTTTTTCGTAACGTCCTTCATCCTCATCAATCTACCTCGTTACTCATGCAACTAGTAATGGAGAATGCCGCCTACCTGTATTCAAGCTACTCGTTCTGAGAAAGCGATGGCTAAGTAGAACTGGATGAACATCGAATTCGCTGTAGTATGTCAGGAAATCGACCAGCCTTTTAGTTGGGTTGAAACCCACCGACAGCACTAGGTGTAGAAATGTCCAACGGAAACTCACATTCTGCACGTCAGAATTTGGGTTAAGCTGAATGGACGCGCTCGACATTTCGTGGCTGTCGATTCTCACCCAGAGAAAAATTTGAACATCTGCACGCAGAGATTGTCGGGAAAGGAGATCAAGCAGAAGGAACGAGTCGCCACCGTCATTATATCAAGTGAATTGGTGGCCGGAGAATTAACATTTTTCAATGGCTCCTGCACCACCCGAGTCGAGGAACAGGTCATTAAAAGAAATTATTGTTACAGAACATTTATCAGCTGTCAACACCTCCTGCTCAAATTCGCTTTGGGCAAGAACCAACCGCCACAAAAGTTGGACGTGGCTAATCCGCTAGTCCCAAATTCTGAGGTGGATGGAGGTTGCCATGCTGCCGGTGGAGCTTAACCTGACGATGAGGCTATGCCTAGTAAAGGAACAAAAAATTGATGCTTCTTTCGACCCTTTGAGTTTGATGGGTTGGTAGTAGCTCGAAACGGCCGATTTTCTGATACTTTGTCAAAGTTTTGAAACCTCATTTGACGACGGTTCGGCAGTCAGAGGCGTGTTGGTCACAAGCTTCTCGTCTAAGTTTGAGGACTCACTCTGCCATGTAAATATTACAGCACTGTTTGAGCTGACATGAAACAGTCAGCCAACAGTGAGCGCCATGTTCTAAGTGACTCCGATGGCTATCAGTGGAGTGAATCCCATGCTTTGACTTTTGCTACGTAGAACAGACGGGGACCGAAAGATGAATGATAGAGTAAATGGTCTCACTTTACCTATTTTTCTACTATGAGAAACTCGCAACCGTAAGCATGCACTTGTGGAGTCTCTCACAGCACACAGCATTAAGTTAAAGAAATTTTGAATCAATTTGAGTACGGGAAGGCGGTAAGGTGGAAGTGAATAAAGAGTGAGTGAAGGTGGAGAGAGTGAATGATTAGATAGGAGGCTACGGCATCACCGTTTGCCATGCCCATCTATTCTCGATGCACAGATATATAATGTGTGGCAATTAAAAAGACTTTCTGCCCAAGTGCTTGCAGTAGCCGCACTTTGATTCCTAGTTTAGCAGTGTTCCAATAGACGCAACCGACCTCGCAGTGCCACCACTATCTGTCAAAGCGATTGCAACCACCACTGGGGTTGTGCGCCTCGGCACCGACTTGGGTGAGTCTCATTATCTCCATTCGCTTCTCCTCTTCCAAACTCGCACCATAGGCGCTGCATAGGAGCCGTCACATCTAGTGACTGCACGCGAAGGGGCAGCTTCACCCTGTCTCGGTGTCGTCGTCCCACCACAGCGGCTTCAGCAGAGTGCGTTGTTGTTGCGCATAGCTTTTGTTGCACCAGATGGTTGTCCGGTTACAAATTGGGGGGTAAATTGTACCACCGCAGTGGTTTGGGTTTGATCCAAATTGTCCCCCTCTCTGCCATATTATTTTCGTCAAACCCACATTACTCAGACTGGTCCCTGTAAGATCATTTAACTGGCAGTGAAGGATCAACAAAACCGTTTGAGTTCATTGGTTTACTGATCAACATCCCAATTTCACCGAGGTCAATGGACACTGATGTTGGCCAATGGTGGTAGCTGTCGTCAGGGATTTCCTGGAGACGACGAAACATTGCTACTTTAACAGTGGATCATTTACTCAAATTTAAGGGTTTCGAGCCAATAAACGAGACCAGCAGACTTCCTTAAAGCTACTCGTTAAGATCTCGAGCTCTCCACAGGCAAGCTATTACTTGAAAACTGATGAGGTTCTTACCTGTGTCGAAAACTAGGAGAAGGAGGAGTAAAGGAGTAGCTTAGAACTCTCACTGACCTCCTCCTTACTGGCGGTCCAGAAATGCCAATGATGGCTGAGTAGGCATGGACAATTGCTGTTTTCTTCCCATCTCGAAACTCTCATACACTACGTGAAGGGATTCGGTCCTTATCATGACAGCGATAAACAGAATGCAAACGCAACGTTAGATAGACACTGCGGACAATTGAATGTATCGACGGTCGAGAAGCGAAGCCAAATAAAAAGATCTCAGTAAACTGTGTCTGTTAGAACGGCAAAACCGCTGCACGGGAAGGTGGTCTTTCAGAAGTGTATGGATCGTTCTTCGAAATGGATTTGACATAAAATGCCGGTTGGAAAGAGGTCGAGAGATTGTCATTGTGGCTACCCACTTTTCGTCCCAGCCCAATGAACTTTTTTCTTATCACGAATGGAACCTTGTCCCGTTCTGTCTGTGGGGCAAATTACCATGGCAAAACGTAAAATTAATGCTATCAAGAATTCACCTCAATCCTAATGAGGTTTTGACGCAGAATGACTTCAATCTCGCCCAACTATTTCTCAAAATTCATGCAGATTTGATGCCTGGCCAATCGCCGTAGCTTAGCTTGCTTCGATTTTTCTTGTTCTTTAAGAATTTTTTTAAGATTTCTATGATCGTTTTCAATAAAATCTCAACCCTCTCTGGAGGCAAGTGACTGTCGAAAAACGACATTGGCTAGACTCAAGGTCATTCCATGGCGCTCAGGTGTGAGTGAACGTCATTCGCTAGTCTCAGGGTCATTAAGTCGCCATCCACCCAACGCCCTCTCCCGCCGGAAGAAAGACAAAAGGAAGGGGAGAATGACATTTACGTATGTAATTGTAAGTCTATGATGATAACATATCACTCAACCGCTATAGCAACCACTGTCCCATAGAGAATAAGTGCTTGCCAAGTTACCGATCCCTACTCCTCTTTGCTCTCGTCCGCCCGCCTGCCTGGTATGTACACACACACACACATACAAGTTGCACCTGCCTTAAACAGGCAGCAATATTGTACACAGAGACGACTGTCCACGATGGGCAAGTTTTCATTCTCTGGCCTATTTCATCATGCGTTGGCGGTAATCTGACCTCTCTTTACACGATTCACCACACCCAAAAATTGTAAATATGGGGTGCACAAGACAATTGCT
Source organism: Taenia hydatigena (assembly GCA_036345935.2). Taxonomy (NCBI): domain Eukaryota; kingdom Metazoa; phylum Platyhelminthes; class Cestoda; order Cyclophyllidea; family Taeniidae; genus Taenia; species Taenia hydatigena. Next base: position 30,055,391 of record JADWOT020000001.1, on the reverse strand, counting down.
TTGTGCCATATCGTGGATCATCAAGGCATGAGCGGGATCGCATAATCGAGTAAGTCACCTGTTGCAGGTAGCGGCGCCATTCGATATTCCCACCTGGATTTTTACGGGTGGGAGTAGTTACTAAGAGCTTGCCAACTTTCTAAACTGGTAAGGTTCTTTGATGAGATTTCAGTAAGGCGTGGCATTGTTTTAACCAATCAGACAACTACTTGACAAATGTGTGGTTTGTGGCTAGATGTGTAGCTCTAAATAGCAGCGTCTCTCACTGGGAATTTGGAGGCACACCTAGCATTACAGCATTGTCTTTCGTTCCCTCCTGCGATAAGTATCATTGCAGTTCAGTGATTACCGATTACCTACCTCACAGGGATAAATCCCTTTCTGTGTCGATAAAGACGAATGCAAATGCTAACAGCTTTAGTCCACTGCCATTTAACATTTGTTTACAGCCGTTGCAATGTTTAGTGGAAGTAAAGGCATTGCATGGATAGATGATTGTCGATCCAGCCATCTTCCGTATTTGATAAAATCTGCAATAGAAAACAAACAGCCTTTTTGATGAACGCAAAGAGGGAGCTGCACTGTCCATAGAATCTGAAGTGCTTAGTGATTGGTTGTACGGACCTACGAGAAAAGTCACGAAAGCATTGCAGCCATGAAAGCTAGTAGAGTTACAAGGGCCAAAGCAGCGCAGGTCGAGTCATCGCCAGTCATGGTCACTGCAGTGGAAGTCTGGGTAGGTCTGCTGGCCGTTGAAGAGCTTCTCTCAGTCGTAACAGACGCTTTCTCCTCCTTTGTCCGATCCAACCATAAATTTGCCCCATTATAATAACAATAATTATTACCAAACATCACTGATGCTACCTTCCAGTTAAATTGGCGCAAACTACTTCCTACAGACCCTTACAACACATAATCAGATGTGTATCTTCTAATCACTTCTCCCGAAATGACATATCCTTTTAAAAGCTTGGCTGCTAGCAATCAAAGGATGTCGTTCTCGTCAGTACCAATCCAAGTCCAAATGATGACTACTGCAGGAAGCCTCACCACTGTGTCGTCAAGTTCATTCCAAGTCATGTGGAGAGCACGAACTGCACTTCCATTTGCTGATTTCTAGCAGGAAGCGCAACAATTATGCAAATGAGCTAATCAAGTTGCTTTTAGGCAGAAGGTGCAACAAGTAATGGAAATGCTGAATGACTTCAACCTCGTCCAACTCTTTCTTAAAATTCGTGCAGATTTCATGCCCGGCCAATCGCAGTAGCTAAGCTTGTCATTGACATCATTTCTGTGACCTTATACAAGGACCAAAGCAGTCGAACGTCAGAGCGATTCGAAGGTTAAAGTGATCAAAATAATTGTTGGATGGTCCCTCTTTAAGATACACCACACAAGTCCAAGCGGAGTCCAGCTCATTGTAGCATTGGAGTTCGGGGTACCGACAGGTCCCAGGGTGGTCAGCGTTGCCAATCCTAATGTGAGGGCATCAAGGTTAGTTAATTGTTCTTCCGAGAAGGTGACACCACTTGCCTCGACGATGGTTCGATGCTAAGAAGTTAAGTGGACTTGAGAGGAGACAACTGTTGTGCATATTGATAATTCCAGTTGACTATACGCGCCACAAAGTGTTTTTTCCTCCTACTTTTTTATTAATCCCGACCACCACCCCCTAAAGTTGACTATCGCATCCCTCACACCTACTTACCTACTCACTTCCAAAGCACCTTGGCTAGTTTCAAGCCTCTTTGCCCAATGTTTCTCAAAATGGGTGGTAAAAATAGCACTTGATGTGTCCAAAACTTTATTTGAATCATACAACAATGCCAGAGTGAAGGAGAATATGAGGTAAGGAGCGCGAGCAACCGAGCAACAGAAAAAGGAACAAAAACAGTGTCTAAGTTATTTCATATTGACAGTAACATATATTGCCACCATGCCACCACGTAAACTGCACTGCGACAGCAATTCGCTAGTGCAAATACCGGGTACGTGCAGAAGAAGGCTGCGCAGATTACTTCATCCCCCAATAGAGTCATCGCAAAGTCACCGAAGCAATCATCCGAGTGTGCTAGACGCAAATACATGGAATATGTGAGACATTGTGGGCTATCTACTCTACTCTGCTTATTCCAAGGATGTGGAGGTCAACAAGGAGAGACGAAAGCCGTATTCCTACACTTGGAAATTTCTTTTCAAGTGATGTATTCGATGCCACTTGAGGCATTGTTCAAATGCACATCATACAGGAATCTTGCAGACGAAAGCTCGAACTTTCTTTATTGATGAGCAGTGGGGTGGAAAGGCTTTTTATTATACTTGCTGTCTTCTGTCTCTCCTATGCTTGGTGGGACCTTAAGGCTGCGAAGTCTACGAGAACTCTCTGGGGTCGGAAGGACACATCCGATTATACCACTCATGCGAGAAGTGCACGCATCGGCATGAAACGGTGAAAATCACTAGATGATTGTAAGGGCAAAGTTAGTCGAGTCCCAAAACTTTCCAAGGCTGCAAGGAAACAATAGATGAGTGCTAAAATCCCTCTCACACAGCAAAGGAAACCTTAGCGATAACGGGTAAAACGCACCTGCCTGTCCAAGTAGGCAAGTTGTGCGAACATGACTCGTTTGGTGATAGGACCACCAATGGATGCAGAAAGGAAGGAGACACACCATGACTGCAGACATCACATGTGAACGATCTCGGCTCACATTGACTGAGGGGTGGTTTCCACGAGGTGTGAGGCTGTTGCAATGTCAGCAGCTGTGTGTCGACACATTCGCAAAGGTGTGTAGTAGAACGAAACGAGTAGATTGAATGCAGGTGGGTATCAGTATCGGTATCAGTAACGAGGTGAAGTGGTGGTGATTAAGCAGGTTTGGAGAAGGACCGGTGCTGCTACTCCACCGCTGCTGTTTCTGTGATTAATGCTGCTGCAACACTCCGTTGAATTCTACGGTCAGAGTGATCGCAGTATCATTAGTGGGGACAAATATCTCGCCACTTCGTAAGGTCGACACGTCTGCATTATGAATGCCTGACTAATTAGTCCTCAAAGCTAGATGAGAAGCTTTTGCTGAGCACGTCTCTGGCTGCCATACTGTCGTCAAATAAGGTTTACGAGAATCGACCATGCAAAGCTGCAACCGACCCAACAAATTCAAGACGTAATAAAAAGCATCAATTTTGTGTTTTCCTGCTAGGCTTAGCCTCATCATCAGATTGAGATCTACAGGCAGCACGAAGGGCAGAAAGGTCAACCTCAATCTACATTGCGCACGTTCATTCATCTCAGAATTGCAGGCTAGCTGAATAGCCGCGCTCAAGTTTTGCTGCAGCCATTTCTCATCCAGAGCAAATTTGGGCAAAAGCTACTGACTGCCGGCAAAGGCTATGCAGTAGTAATTTATTACAATAGGTCTGCCTCTCAATTTAAGCAACGCAGGAGAGAGTACGAGATTCTATTTCTTTGTTTACTGATCTGTTCGGTAAAATGACGGTGGCGCATTGTTTTTTCTACTTGGTCACTTTTCTGGACATCGACTGCGCGCAGATGCTCAAATTTGCTTTGGGCGAGAAACAGCTGCAGCGAAAAGTTGAATGCGCCTAATCAGTTAGACTTCAATTCTGTGGTGAATAGGCTTGCAGAATGTGGATTTCCGTTAGGTCATTCTACTCTTCGTGCTGTCGGTGTACTTCAACCTGGCCAGGAGGCTAAGCTTAGTAAGGAAAGACAAAATTGATGCTTTGATTACGCCTTAAGTTTGTTTGGCCGGCAGAAGCTTTCAGTAATCGGTTTTTTGACATGTTGCAATAAATTCGGCGTTCATCATGTTCCACTTAGCCGTCGCTGTTACAGAACCGGCAGCTCGAGAATGGGTAGGCGACATTCTCCATTGCTAGTTGAGTGAGTGGCGAGGTAGCTTGATGAGGTCGAAAGACGTTAGGAGAAGGCTGGGCGATGTCACTGCCTCGCTGTTGCTTCTGTGATAGGTGCTGCTGCGTGGAGGCCGAGATATATATACATGGGCAGCTCTGCTGATCAGAAGGGTTGGACTAACCACCTCCACAGCCACTTTTGCACTTCGGCGTATTTGCTATACATATATGTGCTGGACTAAGTAGTTCTCAATGCTAGCCGAGAAGCGTTCGACAAACACGCATCTTAAAGTGAAACTGTCTTCACCTGCCTTTGATAGAGAAGCGAACTCTCTCTGCTCGCTCTCACTCACTCGTTTTGAGGCGAAGAAAGTTGAGAATGCCACACACTTCAATGCATTTGTTAGAGGACAGGAGTAAGCAAAGGACGAAAATCTAGCTGTTTCATTTGCAAGTAGCACAAGCCTTACTGCTCGTGTAAATTAGCATGTCCAAGATTAATGCAACCAGGGCAGAAAAATGAATGTAAAAGCCAAAGTGCTGCGATGCGATGATCCACTCGAATGTACAAGATGTTGGTCTAGAGGCAGAATTATGAGAAAGGGGAGAGAGGTCAGAGTCTACAGTCGCGTACTCATAGAGTGGGAATTGCAGGTCTGCAATTCCTAGCATTAATATAATCTGTAAAGCATTAATCCCTCCTCTCAGTTTCGTAGCCTTTTCATACCTTCTGATTAGGAAAAATAAAGAAAACCAAGTGAATAGATCGTGTTGTAGCACCTGAAATCGAGATACAGAGCAATATTTTTGTTCTTCGGATGCAATGAGGAGCAGGAGTGGACCCTCATGCACTCTAACACATCTGCCACGTCTCAGTAACAACGATGATTGATGGATGGTCTGGATTCCAAACGTCCCACACTTGGTTCATTTCAGTGACAGCTCTCTAGCCACGGGTACCACGGACAATGACGATAACGTTTCTCTTCATGGACCTAACACAGTTCTACCATTCCCTGTTTATTTTCACCTAAATAGCTATTGGTGTAACACGTGTAACAAAAGTTAATTTAAAAATGGAAAGATATGCACACAATGCTTAGTTTTGTTTAAAGTAGGGCATGAGTCGTATGGCTAGCATGCTAAAGTGTCCATGTAAAATTTAACAGAGTAACTTCCAAGATTAGAATGATTGCATTTTCTGTTTGTGTTAATAAAGTCATTGGGATAATCTATCAGTGCTTTTTAGCTTTCATGTGGTGTCTGTATGACTGAAACTGACGCTCCTTTCCAAGACGGCCGATTGTTTGTCTGATTGACATTTCTGCTGTCTCAGCGCCGTTTCCTGCGGTGGTTGACTTTGGTAAAGCGGGCAACCAAATGTTCAAAGACGAGTGTTTGCGTGTGTGAATTTACTTGCACCTGTACCGACTGCCTTGCAACTTATCCAACGCGAACACACTTAATTCTCTCTCTAGCCACCGTACCAGCATCAAGCAGTCTGAGAGGTGTGTCATCTGCTGCTTGACACTCATTTGGCCACATTAACCGTTAGGCGCCTGTGTCACTATGCCACTGCGATCCTCAAAATTTAGGTTGAGTCGATCGATTCGGACAGAACTGTCATCTCTGCTGCAGTAGCTATGACTTGGCATATTCATTTGGCATGTCAAATGGGTCACAATGGTTGGTGAGGGAAAGAGGCTACGTCTCAAGTTAGTCAGCAATCCATCAAGTAGAGGAAGTAATGCCAAATGAAGTAAGCGGTTGACTCCAGCATTCAGAGCATTCATAAAATCGAATTGAAGTCAAAAGATTGGTGGCGCCTTGCGGAAATTCCAGCAATGCTATCCTCTGCACTGCAAATTACTTTGGTCCACAACCTACTTAGTGGCCAGATCTCTAGCTACCAAGCAACTCGAACCATTCAGTGAGTGCAGGCAGCGAGCGCTCTTCATAGGTGCTGCAATGAATTGAGCAGAGTGATGAGGGTTATGCTGGATTAGTAAGTAGCCTTCTTCCTCGAGGGCAGACGACATCGGTTCCGTAGCGAGATGCGTCTTCGCCGAAGCTTCTAGCCTAGTCTCGGTGTATCGTAAGTGTGCAATGATGACGAAGTGGCTGGAGAACCGTCTCAAGTGATAAAATGACGAAGGGGTTAATCCTCATCATCCTTCTCCACTCATGATGTTACCAATGAAAGTGGATGACACCCATCTGCATTACACTACTTCTTTTAAGGAAATGCCGTCAAAATGGATGGATAGGTTTGTAGGAGTCATTCCCTGTCGCTAACAATACGATGAATGCAAAGTTGGAGGATTGCTCTAAGCAACAGCTGGAGCCCTCCTGTGATCGATGGATGCTAAAAAAGTGAGTTGGTTAATGATTGGCTAAAATAGGATGCGAGATATGCAGCTGTCTGGCTCTTAAACGATGCACTGGAAGTGCGGTAAGCTACTCATTAGTGAGTTAGTAGCTCCGCGTTGAATGGCGATGTCTCTTGAAACACAAGATTTGGCCAGACAGGCGTCAGTAAGCGAGAAGTTTGGACAACCTCTTATGATTATCTAATCAAGCTGCTAGTTAGCTTGTCAAGGAGCGAGCCACGAGCAGTGTGGCAGTAACGAAATCTCACATTTCAGCCACATTGAAGGGTCTGCATGGGGTGACCAGCAGTTAGCCAAAATGTTGTTAAGAGCACTCCTCTCAATTCATTCAAACAATGCACTAACATACTCCTAGAGGCACATATTTTTCGCGTCCCAGCTCTCAGTGTCACAACGAGAGCACATCCTCCTTTTTGTGGTCAGGGTAGCACTGACCACAGAGACGTGGAGGGGAGCACAGTTGTAGACGTCTATCAAATGTCTTTGGCACCTCTGGCTGCGACGGTCATAGTTACAAGCCAGATGATGCTGCTGCTGATGGTGGTGGTGGTGGGGGGGAGAAGGAGGAGGATTGTGGATTCTCGGATGTCGAGTATTGTTCGGAGATCATATGTTTGTCTGAACCGCAGAGAGACTGAGAGTAGCGTCGTTGTTGGCTCCGCTGCCGTCGCATTGCCTGTTTCAGTTTGCTGACATAATTGAAGTTGATATGGTAGGCAGATGCGGTTTTCGCATGAAAAGGCATCATCATTTACCTTCGAGAGAGGAGTGTTCCTTGTCAAACGAGCACATATCTCATTACTCTACCCTATTTGTTATATTAACAACGGAAATTGTCCTCTACCTAGTATCCCTCTTCTCTTTCCAAGGAAATGAAGGTCTAGAAGGAGAGGCAAGCGCTGAACTCATTGCACACATTTCCGAACGCTTCGGTGTAATGCTGTCATTGAGTCTAGAAATTGCACAGGATGGAGCACCCCGCTCCGTCTTGAGGCTGTCCGTTCATCAATTGAGAAGGGGACTGTTCAAAAGTGATTTCAGCTGTGATATCATAATTCATATCTTTCATTGTACTAAATGATTCCCCAGTAACGGAGCAGAAGATGCTTGAATTGTCACAGTGCTTTGAGTTGGGTTTTAACTCGTCGTTCCTCTCTACTACGCGATGTTCACAGCCCATTCATTACTTAACCAGATCCGTATCGGCCTGATGGGATCCGCCCTGTTCTACTAAAGCCGATGTGTAATGATGGTAGTCGTCCGTTCGGTGGCGAGAGAGCGATGTTGCAACAATGGACCACTTGCAAGAAATTAAGTCCTAAAGAAATGCACGAGGTTGATTAGTTTCATCAAAGCTATTGGTTAAACATTTAAGTCAACCGAGGGCGAGCTACCATTCCAATGATTGATGAGAAGTAATCGGTAGTCTCACCTATTTCTACCCAACCGGCAGTCCAAGTTAACTGCAAACACCTTCGAAGGGCTCTTTTGCACCTGCGCCCTTAGTGTCACTGATTTGCGTTGATGACAATCTAGACCCTTTTTTAACTTGGCATAATACCAGGTAATCATTGCTTTTTTGGTAAATATGTCATCATCATGCGCACGCCACATGCTTATGGACTTGATCAACATTGGCAGCTAAGCAGTCTTCAGGCGGAGCGATCTGTTCCTCTGTGTACGATTTCTGACTGCAATGCCAGTAGCGGTATACAAACAAGTCCGCAAATGACTGCACTAGGTTCAGCATTCACCTCTCCCTACTCAGCGTCAGTTGACCCTAATGATGGGTACAGCTCCTACAATGACGCATCGTCCTTTCCAAGTTGACAGCTTTGAGGTATCGCAAGACGTCAAGTGCATTGCACTATGCTTCTCTTGATGACAAGAAGCCCTCCGAGAAGAGCATCTAAAAATAACTGGCTTGAGAGTGGTCGATGTCTTACCACAAGCCAAGTTAAGACGCCGAGTGACTGATGGTAAAGTTTCTGGTCCCACATTTGGCTGCACAGTACGGGCTCCATTGTCGTGTGAAAAATAATTGCACCAACTTCTTGCTAACTGTCGAACAGCTGAGGTTCATCTTGGACCAGCTTACGCCTAGACGCGTTTGGGCACGAGCTAAAGGTGAATTGTAGGCGAGAGTGGTACCCAAGTTAGTGGCGATTGTAGCTGCAGAGTGCGCAGTGGCAGTCGAGCGGAATAGACACTAAATAGGCAAACAGAGAAATCCCAATAGCCCTCTTTGAGGGACTAGTTGGTGACACGTTTAGCCCATTCTCCCCTTTTCCTACTTACTGACCTGCTACTTATTGTTCTGCTGCGAAAGGTTAGTGAAAGGATGGAAGTAGGGAGGAGAGCTGTGTTACAAAAGTGCTCTCCGATGTGGACTTGGCAAGTAATCTTCCATGGGACAATGCGTCAAACAATTTGAATGCGATTATTAGCACAATTTTGTTTAAGATGATAAGTACCGTAGGCACGTTTCTTATTTCTTCCATCCAACTCAAAAGCCTTGCAGTAATAAAGTTCCTTGCTTAATGCCAAAGCATCAACATGACTGACGCCCTCTCAAGCCATTAGGGATCCTCGAATGAAGCATTATATGCCAATGCCTATCCATCATTCACCTTCTCCATCTCCTTCCACTCCTTATTCGCCCACGCTGCCACCTCGTCCGTACAATGGCGTTGAGAGAATTTTACCGGTATAATCCCACTGTTGCTAACCACCCAGAATAGAGCAAGTGGTAAATCAAGGCTTTTTCTCTTGCATGTAAATAGGTCATAAGCCTATCAGGAATAGGTTCAAGTCTTAATAGCATTTATTTGACGTTGTGGTATGATAATTTGTACAATAGGCATAACAGAACTGATTGGATTGGATTGGAGTGCGAAGCCATAATGACAATTCAACTGCCGTCTTACTAAATGGCATTCCATGTCAACTGCACTTGGAAGAACGATCCAAACACCTCCGAAAGGCTAGTAGACACAGTTTACTGGAACATCTCCATCCAGCTCTTCCATCACACCTCAACGTCCTCTTCTCACATGTCAGTACGCTCAGTTCCGTCACCAATGATGAAAAGCGCCACCAAGGAATTCATGGCCAGGAGAGAAACGGCAAACGTTGGATGTCAGGATCGAATGGGAATCAAATTGAGAGACTCCATTGGTGGATAGCGAACACCTGCCTGCACTCCCTTTTACTCGTCTCAAGGAAGTGAAGTTGAGAAGGAGGAGACGAATGCCAATCTACTACACACTTTGAACAGGCACAGCATACCTGTCTGCTGAAGTAGAAAAGTTGTGCAGACATGGCCTGTTTAGTGACTGAGCCAAGTGTGAACGACAGAGTGAGGCTACTCCTTCCTGTCCACACTGAAAAGATACACACAGACCTGTATTTGGTCGACTCGTTTTGAGGAAATAATAATCAAGTGGAGAAAGATGAACGCCAAACCTACCACACACCACGACAGATATGTCGCTACACTGATGCTGACTTTGCAGCTAGAATGTGAACGACAGAGTGAGGTTACTCCTTCCTGTTCACATTCCAGCTGCAAAGTCAGCGGCAGCGTACCAACATATCTGTTGTGGTGTGTGGCAGGCTTGGCGTTCATCTTTTCCAACTTGACCATCATTTCCTCGAAACAGGGTGCTGTGGATCAACTATTGCATCATTCAGCAATGGAGGCGGAGCTCCAGGTGCTCTGTTATGTCGGCATATTCGCTATATATATGCATGGCTGAGTATTCATCAGTGCTAGAAGAAAAGCGTTCGGCGAACACGCTAATCACTACGGAAGCGTCGTCATCCTCCTGCAAGGGGGAACTTGACTCTCTAAAGCAGCATAACCCTCATCACTCATCATTCGGCCCTGCTCATTGCATCACCAGCAATGAGAAGTGCTCGCCACTTGCTCTCACCCTACTCGTTTCAAGGTAACGAAAGTCAAGAAGGAAGAGAGTAGCGACGAATCGGCGTCATATTAAAGTGAATTGATCGGAGAACGAAAGTAAATGATGGACCACAATCCAGCTACTTTAGTCACGAGTAGCGCACAGCTGCCTGTCCATGCAGACCAACAAGCAAGTTCATTTTTGATAAACTGGGTGAATGAAAGGTAGACGGAGAGTGGCATCGCGCCGAAAAGTTTGCTGTGCAACGTTGTTATGCCACCGAAATGCCAAAAGTGCCAAATGTCTAACCCATTAATCGCGGGAGCTGAAGATGATATGACTTCATCGCAGAGAAACCGTCTATTGCCGACAACTCCAACGAACCTACGGAGAGGTAGTGCTCACCCATGCCAATCTCAAGCATCTCTTCATGTAGTCTAATGCCCACCAAACGTGCTTCACTCAACCAAGATGACTATTTATCCCAAAAAATGCATGATGTAAAAGAATCAATGCAAAGACGCGGCTACAGGACCATCAACGTTGGTGGGTTATGCGGTGGTCAATCTGGTCGTACAAGTTGACAGGCTGGCGTGTGTGCCTGCATCTTCGGCTAATTAGAGCGGCACCTATTACAGGGATAAAGCGATACAGCGATGACACTAGTCCCTCTCTAATCGCACCTAGCTTTCATCACGCTACCCCGTTTATCACTTAAACGATGATGGAGAAAGTCGCCTACATGCACGCACTCCATCGCCCTCATGCCCATCTGTTGGCGCAGTGCTGCTGACTTTGCAGCCAAGAATTCCACACACAGTAACAGCTCGCTCTTCCTAAAAGCTATTCCTTTGCCACTGTGGCGTCCGTAAGGCGATGTTCCAGTCAAAAAGAAGCAGTACCTGCACAACCTGCTTGCTTGAAAATCGCTAAAATAAAGATGCAGATCTGTGGCCATTGATGATTGATGCGGTGGTCAATCCGACTAGTAACTAATAGCTCTTGGCCTTTAAGTGGTTGTCAGTAGACTTGGGATTCGTTGGAAATGCAGACATTCCCAACGTCCCGACTCTCTAGATTCTATCAATGCCATGGCCATCCTCCTTCTGGTAGGTGTCTCTCTAATACAAACGCAGATGGCATCCGTGCCCCACCTCACAACAATGAAGACGCTAATAAGCCGTTTCTACCTCCTCTTACGTCATCGAAGAGTGTTTGAAGTATACTGAGTCTTGATTAGCACGACGTTATTATCGATGAACCTGACAGGATGCGAAGAGACTGCGTCACTTTTCTTAGTTCACGTCTGCCAATAATCCTGTATTTCGTCCGTGTGTCTGATTTAGTAATGTTTTATCGGGCGGTCCGCACATTACACAAATGCATTGTCCAAATATATCAAATGCATTATTCTGAGTGGCCAGGGGGCGAAATAGGTGGTGCTTGAGTTGACTAGGATGCCAGCTTGCTAAACACTGGCTAGCTGACAAACAGTCAAACTGGTATTCGCGCATTCCATGGTTGGTCAGCCATTTCTGTGACTGAGTAACTGGACCGGCTAATTCGCCCATTAGCCTTGAATCCGCGCGGGCGACTTGTCATTACTTCCCTCACTAGATGGATCGGCGTTCATTCAGAAAGAAATCACTGCGAGATGATTTCAATGACTACGGCATCACATTTAGCAACTGTATATTTTTGGAGGTCAGAAGTTATTTTATTAAATTTACAAGGACACTTTGGCAGGTTGGCGATGCAACCCACGTTCCACCTTTAAGAAAACTAAGTATTTGTAGTCACATCTTTTTATTTTTAAGCCGACTTTCATGATAAGTGTTATACCATTAGCTACTTCGTTCAGATAAACAAGGACTATCAAAATTGTATTGGGTCCCTGAGGAGAAACATTATCCTGTGACTGTGTGGTACCTGTGGCTAGGGAGCACTTGCGGACAAGGCCAACCATCATCCATCATTGCCAATTAGACGTGGCAGATGTGTTGCAGAGCTCGACGATCCACTCGAGCTCCTCAAATCCTCTGAGGAACATGAAAACTTTCCTTCTTGAAGTTGTGGACAATGCCAAAATTCGATCTATTTACTTGGTCCTTATCAGGAGGTACGAGGCGGCTACAAGACCAAGAGCTGGGGTTACTGAGCTACAGATTAAATTAGAACCACGAAACGCAGTCCTACCCCTCCAACTGGATGAGCACCCTACTCTAGGCTCTAATCTCTCTCATCCTCTTCCTCATTCTGCTCCTAAACCAACACCTCTCATAATATTGTCGTAGCTATTTAGTCGCTTTGTTCCCTTACTCTCTTTATTGCACTAACCTTGGATATGATCCACAAGGATCATTAAATTATACTTACAATTCTCACTTCGCCTAGATCTCTTATGAAGCCTCACAGCATGGCGGCCACAGAAGATGTTCAACTCTCTGAACCGATATTAAGCACATTAAATAACAAAAAAGTGGGCAATATTGCAAAGTTGGTGCATGTAAAATCACAAGGCTGTTTCCGTGGTTAGGAATCGACCTTCATTCCGCCCATCTCCCCTCTCACTTCGCCGCATCCTCTTGCATGTTTGCATGGTTCGAACGGAGTATCTGTCACGTCAATGCCTTCTTTCCACCTTTCATGCGTACAGTACCAGGTTAAAGGTAATGGCACAAGTATATGGGGGTAGAGGAGATGGAGATGGCGTTTGTCGAGCCAAGAGATCGCGTGTGGGTCAGCTTAATCGACATCTACAATCCGAAAGCCGGAAGGTGAAACTCCTCGCAAATTCTCTCCCTAAAACACCCATCAGGACACGTCCGTCACCAGAAGCCTCAGTCGATTCGTCATTAAGATCTGCGCAGTGCAATGATCTCCATGCGCGTGTGGATAGTGCACCCAACATAGATAGGTAGGTAGGTGGACAAGAAGTCGGTGGTTCTTTAAACCATCCTGCCCGATTTTACCCCTAGTTGTACTTTGGATTTAACAACCTATGCCCAACATTTTTAATACAAGGAACAAAAGGAGACGATTTGCTGCCTGCCGAATTTGCTAGAGGCAATAACAAACAAGAACGAGGCTACTGTTCATAGGAATGGCAAGATGAAAGCAGAGAAGTTAAAGGCGTCTTTAAATGAGGAAGCGTTGTACCTAAATATCTGCACTGGTGTGAGTATTTAGCTCCACTGCAACAAACGAGTTAAGGTCAGTGCTGGAAGGAACCGACTGCTGACAAATGTTACACACTAGGTTTTGATTTGAACAGGTCTACACTGCGACTTATTCGGCGCAGGCGCAGTGCGAGACTTCATTTCTCAGGCTTTTAATCCGCTCAGTGAATGGACGACGACGCTTCGTTCCTGCCCCTTGGTCACCTTTCACCACATCCAATGCATGCAGATGGTCGAATTCTCTCTGGGTCGATTCCGGCTCCTACATAAGTTGAATGTGGCTAATTAGTTAGACCTAACTTCTCCTGTGGACGGACGCGCACAATGTGGATGGTAGCTAGACCACTCTACTCTGCGTGCTGCCCGTGAACTTCGATTCAACGAAGAGGTTGTGCTTAGTGTTTGTTGGCAGCAGCTTTATGTGGTCTGTTTTCCGATAGGCTATTAAACTTCATAAATATTATTTAAACTTGTATCTGGGATCCTGCTGTTCAAATTGTGGATAGCACATGCTATTAACGAGTAATTTAAGTAGCTGATGTTACTTGCTGATTCGCGAACGAAAACTGAGGCGGACTTAGCGATATCTCATGCCCTACAATGAGGACCAACTCCCAGGTGATTAAAAAGACTCCCGTACACAAGTACGTAGTTAAATAAGGTGAAATTTATTTGTTTGTATGTTTTGGGCTTCGTTTATGGCATCTGTGATGGGTGATTTTTTGCGTCGGTCCTCATCCTAGTTTTTGAGTTAAAAGCAATCAATCTTGAATCAGAAAATAAATAGCTTACGATATTTTTGCGACTTATTGGTTGTTAGGTATCTCATAGAGCTCTTTTGGTTCATTCTTGCTGAAATGCTTGTGTTAGCTGCAATCTTTTGCAATATGCCTTTTCATTCCTCGTTTATCGAATTGATGGTCCTTCTTTCTTCTACTCTGCTATGCACCTTCTGTTACCTCTGTACTTATACGTGAGAAGATATCCTTCTGTTTATCTTAAGAGTCACAGCAATGTCTCATGTAAGCTCACATTATGTTACCTTACTGCTTGCAGCGATACCGTTGATACGGGTGCCTTTGTCACTGCTCAAAATGAGTATTAGGGAGGACCTTGTGAGTTGCATTTCTCCCCCTACCCCTTACCTAGAACACTCTATCACAGGTCTAATGATCCTAAATTAGTATCGTTTTACTGCCGCGCCTCTTTGGCCATCATAAAGAACCTACGTGAAGGAAACTGTTGTCAACCATAGAAGGCATCTAAGATCTATGTGGTCTGGTGCTACTTGCGTTATTTCAGTAGTGCATGTGCGTGCTTCTAACGTCTGCCTACTGGAGCACACGAGAAAGCTGCGCACAAGCTGCCGCTTGAGAAGGCGCCTGCTCACCACTAAAGTGTGTTTATTATTCTTATCCGTATGTAGGCGACTTGAGCGTTGGAAGCATTTAACGACAATGTGAAGGCTGCAACCAACATGGCCTTTTCGAATCCTCGTGCATCAGTCAGCGCAACATGCTTGACGAGAAGTACAAAGAAGACGTAATCAAATCCTGATTCCAGTTGCTATGAATTGGTAGCCTGTGTTAAAATCATAGGAGAGTCTACTGCTGTGCGTTGCTGCTTCCATCCCCTTCTTATTTAAAACAGTTGGTTAACGAGGTAGTTGAGCAGCTGAACAGGTCGGAGCATGAATGCCAACGAGTACTCAAGAGAGATAAGGATGAGTAGCATTGATACTTTAAATGCAGGTGCTATTGAGTACTTAGAGGGTAGCTGGGAGCATATATTTCAACTTAAAATAATTGGACATCTATGTGGAGGAATAAAGTGATAGAGACTTGTTAGTGCATCAAAGATCGAAGGAGTGAGTGATTAGATGATCTAGTGCGTTCAGACTTGACCTAAAATAAACTAGAAGGCCGAATTTGCGCCACCCTCCTCACCTGCCTTCAGAAACGCTCATGACTGTCTATAGAGGAGTGGCAAATCCCACTCTACCAATGCAATTACAGTCAACTTGCGCAAGAGCCTGAAAATGACCCACTAATCACACCTCATGACGATAAAGTGAACATTCAGCTGCCACTCCTTGAGACTCTGGCATCCGCGATGTCTGAAAGACATTTTGTAGTGGAAGAAGTTGCAATGATCACGGTACTGGCTGCCACTAAATGTGTGTCGTTTGGGGTTGATCTGGACCTCGTGAACCAGTGGGCCGGTCTACCAAGAACACTAAAAGCATGCACATTAGTAACACAAACTGATATCTTGTAAATTGTGACTGCGATTTTGTTTTGTATGTGTATTGTCAGCGCCTATCATGCTGCGAAGCCGATGCTATGTGGAAGAGCTGTTGAATTATATGGAGGGCAATTAGGCATGTTATTTTTGGGAAGGGGAGTGGTTATTTACAAGTCTGGTTAATTACTTGTCAATCGAGTGTGTGCGGTGACAGTAAGTCAGAAAATAGGCAGCACTGGTCCTACAATTCGAAAAAGATGGTCGGACGTGGTTGAATAAGTTTGGAAAGTGATCAGTAAGCAGGTCTGAGCACAGTAATGAGCAATGAGACGGAAAGACTACGGCTGTGCGAGTTGACTGCAATTGCACTGCCCCATGGACAACCAGGTTCATCTTGGGGCAGGATGGGACGTACTAGCTCATAAAGTAATGTTTGAAGTCGGCATGGATATGTGACACCTCTCCGTTGGTTAGTTGGAGTTATCGGAAATCAATAATGTCCCAGCGACAGAGTCATGTCATCTTCGCCTCGACGATCGATGAGCCAGACATATAGCCCTTCCGACATTTTGGTGACTTGATGATGAGGTCAGACAACGAATGCATCTACGAGACGCCTTCCCGTGTTTACTTGCATGGAAAGACAGGTGCGTGTGCGGCTCGTGATTAGGCCAGCCAGACTGAGCGTGGTGCGCTTTGTGTGGCACACGTAGTTTTCCTTCTTTAGTAAGAGGGAAACATAGACAGATGCTTAGAAGTAGCTTCAAATACTGCAGCTCATTAAAAGGAGCGATTCTGGCATCCAGACGCTCCCATCTTTAAGAAGTCTAGCTCCTCTGCCCTCCCTTCTTCTACTCACTCATGCGATTTGGTGATGTCCTAATAAGTCCCTACAAATCAATTCTTGAAAATAAAAACCCATGTGCTTAGTTCCAATTTGAGCATTCAACAGTATTTGCATTCAAGGCATTCATGCTTGTGCACTGTAACACGTCTTCCGCGTCTCAATAACAACGATAATTGGTGGTCGACCTAGATCCCAAAAGCTCCACACTTGGATCATTTCAGTGACAGCTCTCTAGCCACTGATAACACGGAGAATGACGATAGCGTTTCCCTTCAGAGAACCAATACGGCTTTACTATTTCCTGTTTATTTGCACCTAAACAGCAAATTGTGCAACACTCATCACGAAAGTTAATTTAAAAATGGAAAGATATGCCCATAATGCTTAGTTTTATTCAAAGTGGGACAAAGTTGTATGACTAACCTGCTAAAGTGTCCATGTAAAACTTAACAGAATAACTTTTAAGCCTAGAATAATTGCGATTTCCGATTGTGCTACTAAAGTCATTGGAATAATTTATCAGTGATTTCTCATTTCTATTCGGTGTCTGTATGACCGAAACTGACGCTCCTTTCCAAGGCGGCCGCTTGTTTGTGTGATTGATATTTCTGCTGCCACAGCGCCATTTCGTACATTGGTGGGCTTTGATAAAGAAGACGACCAAGTGTTCAAAGACGAGTGTGTACGTGTATGTGTTTTCTTTTGCTCATAACGAAACTGCACCTGTACCGACTGGCTTGGAACTTACCCATAAAAAACACTTAATTCTCTCTCTAGCTACCATGCCAGCATCAAGCAGTCTGAGAGGTGTGTCATCTGTTGCTTGACACTCATTTGCCCAGATTAACCGTTAGGCGCCTGTGTTACTATGCCACTACAATCCTTAAAACTTAGGTTAAGTCGACCAATTTGGGCAGAACTGTCATCTCTGCTGCAGTAGCTCTGACATGTTAAATGGGTCACAATAGTTGGTGAGGGTAAGAGAAGCTACGTCTCAAGTTAATAAGCAATCCATTAAGTAGAGGAAGTAATGCCAAGTAGAGTAAGCAATTTCCTCCAGCATTCAAAGCATTCATGGAATCGGATTGAGGCTGAAGGAGAGGTTGCGCCCCACAGGAATTCCAACAATGCTATCCTTTGCGCTGCAAATTGCTACGGTCCACAACCTACTTAATGGCCAGATCTCTAGCTATCAAGCAACCCGATTCATTCAGTGAGTGCAGGCAGCGAGCGCTCTTCATAGGTGCTGCAATGAATGGAGCAGAGTGATGAGGGTTATGCTGGATTAGTGAGTACCCACCTCCCTCGAGGGCGGATGACAACGACTCTGTAGCGAGATGTGTCTTCGCCGAACGCCTCTCGCCTAGTTTTGGTATATCGTAAGTGTATCGATATGGCGAAGTAGTTGGAGAACCGTCTCAATTGGTGAATGATGCAGTGGTTAATCCTCATCATCCTTCTCCACTCATGATGCTGCCAATTAAAGTGGGTGACACCTACCTGCATTGATCTACTTCTTTTAAGGAAATGACGTCAAAGTAGATGGATAGGTTTGTGACACAATGAATGCGATAGTGCGGTGGGGGTGACGAAGATCCTAATAATGAGGCGAATCCTTGTAGTTGATTGCCTCAGACTTGATGGATGTGAAGGTAATCGAGCGTGGGTTAGAACTCAACCGGAGATTTTGAAACTCTTGTTTATGTTTTGCATAGGTACTTTGTAACTAAAGCCTATGTCTTCGACCAAATTCAGTGATTTGACGCTGGCACACACGTGAGTTAAATGATTTGCCATCTGACTCATTCACCTGACCAAGATGCTATCCAATCACCCAAAAGTCCTAATGAGACAAATCCCTTGGCACGGTTAGTTGTCAACAACTATGCTACCGTGTCTTTGATTTCTGAGATGGGTAAGGAGGCCAGCAGTCAGAAAGGCCGTTCATGTTTGTTGCGGCCGTGGCTCCCAGAAAACCGACTGCTCAGCGGTCTGGTTAATGAAAAGCTCATCACCTACCTCAGTCGGCTCCTTAAAACGTACCTGCAGACCTCCACAATCTGCTACCTAATAAGTCAGCTAGACTTGAACTTGAATAGCTATTGTCCGAGCAGTAGAACGACTGAATGGCCCATCAACTAACCGACAGCTTTGATCGGGCAATATCCCTTAGCTAAGCGCCGATATGACGCCAAAAGATTATAGAAACGACTTGACTACTGCTAGAGGGAAATGATATTTGATGCCAACTGGCCCTAAATAAATTTTGGCAACTCGGCAGATGAGATGGAAGTTGATCCATTTATCTCTAAAACAACAACGTGAAAGCAGATTCTTGCCCTTAGCTAATGCATGTGGTGATTTGATCTTGCTGTCAGTCAAACCCGAAAAAAAATCAACGTGGTTCTCTTGTCAGCTCGTCCTGGAGGGTTCAAGTGATTCGCAAGAAGACTCAAACAAGAGCTTATTTGGGAAAAAAAGTGCCAGGCAAGGATAGAAGCGGCAGCAGCAGTGTCGGCGGCAGAAGAGAGAGGAAGGCAGGAGGGTAGGACAGGGCAGGGTAGGGGAGGGGAACAAGTTCACGTGTGGTATTCTGCACAGACGGGAGGGTACTTCCAACCACCTCTTCCAAACATCCTATGCCCTCGACGACATCGGGCAAGGCATGGGCTGGCGGGTGAGTTGGTCGGTGAATGGGTGAGTGAGTCGGTAAACAGCACCTCAAGACTGCCCATTGAAGCCATAGATCGTTGAAGGAGGATCGATCGCCGGCACTACAGCCGCCACCACCACCACCACTACCAATGACACCGCCGGCCGATACGAGCCCACAATTGGTTCGAGCATTCGCCTCAATGTGTCCACGAGGCCACTCCGTGACACATTCATGCCTCCTAGCTCGCTACAAGTGCAAATGACGTCATTTCCATCACTTCACACACATCACTACTTTTCCATCCTCTTCCACTTTCAAATCCGCCCAACACCCAAAAGGGAGGCTCATTCCAACCAAATCTACGTCCCCACCACTACCCTTTGTAGGTCCGCACAAACGAGCACAAAATATTATTTCATTACTAACGTTTCCACCCTACTGCCTTTGCACAATTCTAGCCACTTTTTCTACAAGAAATCCAATTCGGAAAATCGAGGCTAAAGCACTACTTAAGCACTGGCTGTAATCAGATCCACCTTCGTCACACACTCGGGTGAAGCCAAATCAGACATTATTTTACATTTCTACCAGAAACTTTGTTTCCTTTACTGCCATAGTCACAGCTTCCTCGAAAGTACCAGACCAGTCGCTAAAACAGCCCTCATCAACGACTATGAAATCCGCACCTTTCAAAGCATCGCCACACTTCCTCATCCAACGACTTTTGAAGTGAAGGCGACAGTCTTTCGAAAGTGTCCACTGATTCGCCCACTCTAATGCCAACTTAGGCTTTCGCATCAGCGAATGGAGTTAGTAATATTAAAATTCACACCCTTTAATGCGTTTAAGCCTTTCCAACGATTTGTTCAACCGCAAATAATGACTACTGCTGGTACTTTAAGGCTGCAAAATACATTTCCATCTTTTCCTTCAACAATTTCCACCTTTTCAAAATACAAGAAACCTGACAACTTGAAAAAATAAAACCTTTCCAGCCGTGTTTTTTCTTGTGAAATAAACCCGTTTTTTTAAAAAAACATTGATATAACCTGCTACAAACACATCACCCTTGGTTTGGCTTCGTTTACTTGCATAAGTCGAGACAGTGCTTGCATTTCAATGAGCAAGTTAACTGCATAGAAACTTTGCATAAATCCAAGAAAAGCACGAAACTTGATATGAATGATTCACTTGTACACCCAGACAAAACACATTATCTGCAGTGAGTCTGTAATAACTTGAAGCTCTTGTGCCGCCACGTGTCACAGAAAGGCTAGACGCCATTGATAACAGCTAATGAATGTAAAGGACTTACGAAACTATTGTTGCGGTAGGAATCGTTGGATGAAGGAGCCAATGTCCTCACCAATGAAGTTCACGCATACGCAACAACAGAAGTGGCACCAGACATTGGCGGAAACAGGACACAGTGGAGGAGGCAAAGCATAGAAAGGCTGAGTCACCCCTTGGTTCGATAGAACCGCGTCCACCAACTGTCGATGTGCCGTGGGGTACCCACCATCTCCACATCCTCCAGGTATTCCGAAAGCACTGTAGCTAAAACATTTAGAAAAAGCCAAGATGACAATGCCTCCTTACTTATCCTTCTAAGAGCTAGGCGCAGATCGGCAAAGGCACACCCAATCCTCATGCCGACACGAGAGACCACCACCGATCCGCCCAAGTACCATGCCACAGAGTACAAGCCAACCCTGCCCCAACCCCAACCCCAAACCCAACCCCGATAGTAACTAGTCCAGGTGAGGTCGGATACCGCATCAGCTTTCTACCCTAGATGCCCCCCACATCGTCCTTCCCAAGCCCTCCTTTTCAACTCCTTTTCCATCCACTCTCGCTCCTAAGGCTAAGTCGCAATAGTAGTGGGAGTAGCACGACAGCCGTTCTCCCCCCCTGCCCCAATTGTTCGCGCCCAACACACCCAACAGTGAAGACCTACCCACTTACCGCCTCTGATTTGATGCACCACTACTCATCACCTATACAGTCAGCAGCAAATTAACCTCCACCCTCCCACAACAAAAACATTTCCGTACCTGCGGAAACAAAATATGCCGCAGTTGCCACCAGTGAACTCTGGCCCATAGCGCCTTCATTCGTTGTCGTTGTCGTCATCGTAAGAGAACGTCTCCTTCACTCTTTCACACATCCATGGCAGAGCTCCCCCAGCCTTTCCCCTCCTTCTCCGCCACCCACCCACTTAATCACCCAGCTACCCATGCCCGCGATGACAAACATACGCCAACAGTCGCATCGCACAATCCAGACGGAGACGCTATCGCCGCCGCCACAGCCACGGCGAATCGCTCCAACATCTAGCATTGCCTATCATTCCACACACTCATCACATGTTACCTCACCATCACAACCACCAAGGTACGTTTGTAGCATCTGAAAAGGAAAAAAACCAAACAATGGAAAGACCAATGTGCGGGGGTCCAAAGCGCTGCAAAGCTAACATCCACAAAAATAACGACTAATATGAAAAAAACAGGCACCCCAACAAGCAAACACCTAGGACTGCTACAAAGTACAGTCTATGTGGTGATGCCCAAGTTCCCCACTAGCCACTCCTTCTTCCTCCGCTCTTATCCCTGCTGCGTCCACCACACTCAGAGACACCAACTTATGCCGTCAAAGCTGAGCAACCTACCATTAAGCCATCACCGAGGCCCCCTACACAACACGTTTCACAGCAGGGATCACATCGACACAACAAACATCCCTCGTCCTGCCCCCCCCCCCACTCCGCCATCCATGTGCGCCAACAACACGCATATCATAGTAATGAAAACAGCACAGATAAAGCAGGTTAAGGAGAACAGCACTTTCCCACCCAACATATGGACGCACATTGATTCCACCGCTGCACACAAAAAGGGACAGCAATAACTCATTAAGCACAATCCAATCTTACCTGAGAAATTTGTGAAGTGATAGCAAAGGCGAGATTCGAACTCATTACTGCTGCAGCTTCTTCTTTTTCAGTGTCCATTTTAGCACGAAAACGAGCTAAATAATGCATAATAAGATTTATAAATATGGTTAACACTTCGTAGCAAGAAAGCAAACAAATTACAGATCGCCAAAACAATCCTAACTTTTCGCTTCAAGTGGCATACAGCAAAATGTGCACGTGAGTAGGCATCGTAGTTGGGAAACAAAACGTCTAACAACCACATTATGAGTCCTTTGTGTTCACTTTACCATAGTTACAAGTCCCCTTATCAAATTGGACCTCTTTCATCAAAACTCATTCTTACTAAAATAAGGAACCGCTTAAAAACAGTTAAAGCAATCGCACTCAATCCAAAGAAGTGTTTTGTAGTACCAAAATCAATGCAATCAGGCAGTGCAAACGGAGAACAAAAAGTTATGACAGCAACTGCGGCTGTTTCTGAAGCGGTTGGTCTAACAAATAAGCCGGTAAAGAAGGCATAAACATGCATCGACACACTCGTAAAATTGGTGCTTAATTGCAAGAAAGCACTAAGCAAGTGATTTCCAAGCACTTCGTAAGGTTTTAGCACCTCTCCACAAAATCACGCCTCATTGCTCAAATTTAACCGTCGGTAAAAAACAAATAACCTTATAAACTGCAAAAACAGTCAAAATTTATATCTATACAGGAAAAAATGCA
Source organism: Taenia hydatigena (assembly GCA_036345935.2). NCBI lineage: Eukaryota > Metazoa > Platyhelminthes > Cestoda > Cyclophyllidea > Taeniidae > Taenia > Taenia hydatigena. The sequence goes on along the minus strand of JADWOT020000001.1, from coordinate 30,032,630 downwards.
CGTGAGGAGGACTTGCAGATGAAAAGTAACCGTCAACAGCCACATTAAGAGGCATTTGCGTCTACTCTAACAAGTATGTGTATGAGGGAAACAAATTGACATTAAAATACCTCGTAACAACTAGCTAACTAAAAATAATAAAAAAATACTTGATACTTACTGGCTTCCCAACTTTTAGCAGCAGATAAAGGCGCATTAATCCTGAAAACTATCCCCGAAAACACGTGCAAACTACGCAAGCCGCGCACAAATCTGGCTAATCAATTCAAAGCTCGTCCGGTAAAACAAATAAGCTTTGAATTTTTATGTATTTTTGATGGAACCATAATTACGACGAATACCAACAGTTTCGACTTTTGGTATAATTTGGGCAGCAAGCATACGAATGACAGTTTACAAAGTGCACAAAATGAGAACACTGTTAATATTTACATATTAGTAACATAAATGTATAATAGTGATATTGTGAGATTCGTCAGCAAATCGTAAAAGCAGTTCGAACAACAACGAGTAACGTCATTTCGTCATTAGGTTGTACACTTCAATTTACTTTAAGCATGTGCTTTGTAGCAAAGTTCATATTCAAAACGGATAGACGAGTTGCTCAATTGGAGCAATGAACTGACCTTACTTACATTGACTTGCAGGTGTCGATCACCTTCACTAAAGATGAGCACTTGTAGCGAATCCCACCTAACATCTTGTTGGTTGGTGGGGTGTAAGTTACGTTTTCAGATGGCAATTTTCGGTTGCGATGCCTGCATATCCCACTACACATAGGCGCAGTGGCACAGTAGCCAACCTCGTAATTGCTTCCTGAGTTGAGCATCAATCGCATTGGCAGTTGTTCCATTCAATGGAGTGCTACCTGACCTTCTACCTCGTGTGGTAGCTGTCATGACATGACTGCTAATTGTCTGAATTTACCTGATCTGCCAGAAATCAGAATGCAATTGTGAAAACAGGTTCGATTCTACTGGGATAGTTGATCATGTCTCTGTCAGGAGACATGACATTTACCCTACCTCACCTCCACAGCTCCTCAATTCACAACTCTCCCTTCTGTGCAGCTCACAACTTCACTACTCTCCACTTCTTCCTCTCGCCTACACCTTCACAAATCCAAGTCTCCATCCTTCCCTCCATCCATTCTTCTATTTATCTAATTTGATTGCGCGGCACACATCCCTTAGCACCGTCGCTTCCTATGAGCAGACACACCTGCATTAATACTTTCTTCTTCTTCATCTTAGAAGAAGAAAGAGGCTCTTCAGATTCTCTACCCTCCTCCCATAGCCAACTAACAACGACTCTTCATGATCGCAGCCCAAACGCATACAAAACATACACAAGCACTGCGGCATACTTACAACCTATCACATGCAGCCACTATCCACGCGCAACACAACCAATCCACTAACCAGTCAGTTCTATCGTCCAAATAATAATGACAGGCAAAATTAGTTGTCCTTCATAACCCTTACCACTTTCAACGCAAACAATCCTATCGCTAGGCAGCACATCCCATGCCCATGTGGCCTAAGTAATAACATAGAGAACTGCCAATCATGTTAGTCTTGCGGCAATTTAAAGTCATCATGCTTGTAGTAGACATTGAAGGAACCAGTCTTCTGTTAATAGAAAATGAGCAATTACGTGGTTGATATTGCGAGAGCCGAGGAGGACTTCCTCCTGAGCATCCTCTTCTGCGTGTACAGGTACATGCAGATGAGCGAAGCTCGTCGGAGATGTCTGTGAGCAGCGCCGAGTGTTCAACCTGCTGGTAAGTGTTGTGCGATTGAGAGGCGTCAGCGTCACTAATAACACTGTGTGTTTCAGAGGAGGACGAGTTGGTCGTGACTGAGGAGGCGGAGCCAGTGCAGCCAACGCAGCCGTCGGAGTTAACGGAGCCGGTGGAGGCCGCGGAGGAGGAGGAGACGCTAATGCCATCACCAGCGTCTCAAGCATTGCTGGCCTCACCCATCCTGTCCCAGTCATCCCCATCTCAGTCCTCCATATCCTCCAGTACGTTGCGTGAACATGGTCGAACTCATCCTTCGTTTCTCATGTCCACTCCCTCCACTCATTCATTTTATGCCTTCATTCATTCATTGATGAGACTCACTCTCGAACCAATTCGGTGTGGTAAACCACTTCTCCTCCTTCCCTTCACGTAGGCTTAGAGGTGAACTTCGAAGTGGAGGACTTGCTCATTCCTCACCAGGACCGTGAGGGGCAGGCGCAAGCGCAGGAAGAAGGGTCAGCTATGCCACCCACCACCAGTAGCACGCCCACCTCCCACTACCTCAGCGCCTCCTCACCCAACCACGTGGTTGGTGCCTTTTGGGGAGGTGGCGACAATGATACAGTGCAGTCAATGCAAGCTCCAACCACACGCGGATCGTCATCATCGGTTGTCCGTCTCGAGGGTAGGCAGGAGTCGGCGGCGGCCAACAGTCCCCCACCGATCCCCTCATCTACTCACGAAATCGTTGGTCCAGACAGCACGTCGGGTGAGTGAACACCACCTATCAACCTTGCAGATGAAAAGTAACCGTCAATAGCCACATTAAGAGGCATTTGCGTCTACTCTAACAAGTATGTGTATAAAGGAAACAAATCGACATTTAAAGTACCTTACAACAACTAGCTAACTAAAAATAATAAAAAGATACTTAACACTAACTGGCTTTTCAACTTTTGGCAGCAGATAAAAGCGCATTAATTCAGAAAATCTATCCACGAAAACACGTGCAAACTACTCAAGCCGCACACAAATCTGGCTAATCAGTTCAAAGCTCGTCCGGTAAAACAAACGAACTTTAAATTTTTATGTAATTTTGATGGAACCATAATTACGACAAATACCAACGGTTTTGACTTTTGCGTGTAATTTGAGTAGCGAATGTACTAATGGCAATTTACAAAGTGCGCTAAATGAGAAAGTTCTTAACATTTGTATATGAGTAATTTAAATGCATAATAGTGATGCTGTAAGGTTTGCCAACAAGTCGTAAAGGTGGTTCAAACGACAGCGAGGAATGTCATTTTGTCAATTATTTGTGTACGTCAATTTACTTCAAGCACGTTTTGTAGCAAAGTTCTAATTCTAAACGGATAGACGCGTGGCTTAATTGGAGTAATGGACTGACCCTACTCACAATGTCTTGCAGGTGTCGTTCACCTTCACAAAAGATGAACACTTGTACAAAATCACGCCTAACCTCTTGTTAGTTGGTGGGGTGTAAGCTGCGTTTTCAGATGGCAGCAAACATGACGTCGGCGTTTGGCGATGAGGAGTGTCCGTCTTCCCACTGTCCCAAGGCCTGGACGATGTGTTAGTGGCGCAAAAAGGCATCATCTATTTCAATCAAGCATGTACAAATACATCGCATTTACAGGTCAATCAACCCGAAACGATAACAGCAACAGTAACATCAACAGCATCAACGGCGACAACAATAACAGGGACAACAAGAAGAAAGTGAGCGCAGCACACGTCGGATGATGTTACGAAGGCGTCTTCTCCACTGCAAAGGCAAAAGGTGTATTGAGGGAGGAAAAGTGGGAATGAGTGAGTGGAGGAAGGAGGAGAATAAGGGAAAGAGAGGAGAGTGTGGAGGAATTGCAGTTGCGTGTGCATTGCTTAATCGCGTTGGTTTTTTTACTGCAAAACACTTCTTTGGTTTGAGTACGATTGCTTTGGCTGTTTTCAAGGCGTTTGTTGTATTAGTAAGGATGAGTTTTGATGAGTGAGGTCCAATTTGATGAAGGGATTTGTGACTTGGGTAAAGTAAACGCAAAAGTCTCATAATATTGCTGTTAGGACGTTTTGTTTTCCAACTACGATGCCTACTCACGCACACCTTTCGCTGTATGGCACTTGAAGCGATAAGATTGTTTCGGCGACTTGTAATTTGTCTGTTTTCTAATAACGATAGATTTTGTTGGGAGGAGCTCTAACGTTGCTAAGGATATGACAACTAGCCATTATTATTTTCTTGCTAATAAGTATTCACGATATTTATTAATGTTATTGTGCATTTTTTTGTCCGTTTTTGTGTTGGAATAGACACTGAAGAGGAAGAAGCTACAGCAACAATGAGTGCGAATCTCGCCTTCGCTATCACTTCACATATTTCTCAGGTAAGATTGGATTGTGCTTAATGGGTTGTTGCTGTCCCCTTTTGTGTGCAGCAATGGAATCGATGTGCGATGCGAGTGTTGGCATGGACGACAGGGTCTACTACTGCCATTGTGTCTCCACATGTTTGTCTTAGCGGGCATGGGTTGCTGGGTGGCGGAGAAGGAAGGGAAAGGCTGGGAGAGCTGCGCAGTGGGTGTGTGAAAGAGTGAAGGAGACGCTCTCTATTGACGACGACAACGACGTCGAGTAGAAGCGTTATGGGCCAGAGCTTAGTGGAGGCAACTGCGGCATATTTTGCTTTTGCAGGTACGGAAATGTTATTCCTGTGGGGGGATGGAGATAAATTTGTTGCTGACTGTAAAGGTGATGAGTAGTGGTGCCTCCGTATGTTTGTCTTCGCGGGTATGGGTAGCTGGATGATTAAGTGGGTGGGTGGTGGAGAAGGAGGGGAAAGGCTAGGGAAGCTCTGCCGCGGGTGTGTGAAAGAGTGAAGGAGACGTCCTTTTACGACGACGACAACGACAACGAATGGAAGCGCTATGGGCCAGAGTTCACTGGTGGCAACTGCGGCATATTTTGTTTCCGCAGGTGCGGAAATGTTTTTGCGGTGGAAGGGTGGAGGTTAATTTGTTGCTGACTGTATAGGTGATGAATAGTGGTGCATCAGCTCAGAGGCGGTAAGTGGGTAGGTCTCCGCTCTTAGGTGTGTTGGGCGCAAACTATTTGGGGGGACGAGGGGAGGGGGCTGGGGAGCGGCTGTCGTGCTCCTCCCACTACTATCGCGACTTAGCCTGAGGAGTGAGAATGGATGGAAAAGGAGTTGAAAAGGAGGGATTGGGAAGGACGGTGTAGGAAGCATCTAGGGTAGGAAGCTGATGCGGTTTCCGACCTCATCTGGACTAATTACTATCGGGATTGGGGTTGGGGTGGGATGTGGCTTGTACGCTGTGGCGTGTCACTTGGGTGGTTTCGTGGTGTCCCTCCGTGTCGGCAGGGGGTAGTCATTTACAGGAGAGTAAAGTAGATGCATTTTCTGACTGGTTCTACTGCATTACGACGCGTGCTTCCACAGTCTGGCAGTTGGCTCAAAAGTCCACACGCAGGTGACTGAGAGGCGCATCACTTGTCCACTTTCGAACATCATCGATTAAGTGGCGTGTGCATACGTACACCAGCTTGATACACTGGACATTTCACAGTCACTGGCGCCTTGAATGGTGTTTACGCGCATGATCTTGGGTCTTCGCATGAGTCTAATCGAACCCGATGTCAGTAGGTGACAGTTACGCACATTGTAGTCTTGAGTGGAAGTGTGCCGAAGTCTCGGCTGCGTCTACCTCTCACAAGAGACAAATTTGGTTCGCAGTTTAGCCGCCCTTGGCGCAGATCTTTGTGATGTCCAAAAACCTCTCGATGAGTTCGATTTCGCCGTCATAAATCTCGCCGTGGACTTCCAAGATGGTCCACTTGTGGTGTAAGTTATCAGCTGCACCTTTCTACTTATGTGCTTATGTAAAGTTGGCGTTTTGGACTCACCTTAAGCAAGAATGTGATTGTTTGGTCAAATAGGTTTTCTGATTGTTATTTTAAAGCAAATCATCGGCCCTTGTGGCCATCCTCTGTGAGGTGCTGCCGTCCCACATTATCTTGCCCTCTGATTGTGCGAGTGAAGTGGAGAGTTTTTTCTCCTTTGTTTAAATGTCTTTGGTCTGCTGCGCTTTCCCGACCACCAGTGAGGTCGAAGTTGAAACCGCTTCTGCAGCGCCATCAAACGCACTAGTGTAGAAGGGACCTACTGTGTCGACTCGTCACGTAGATGTCCTGTTTTTCTTACTGCTTCAACATTCACATCCACGCACTCGATTAGGCTGTCCAGATAAGACGTCGCACTTGGCGGCAACCCACAAGCTAATTTAATATCAATTTGCTTCTGGGAAGTTTTATTCCGGTGGGCGATTCCAGTCTTAATCACGAACCCTTCAACCGAAATGGATGTGAGTTGTGGTGGGGTTGGGTAGATGGATGCGGAATGTAAGGTCGATTAGTTGATGAAAGGAGCAGATGCGTGCACTCGGGATGCTACTGGGAGTAGTGAGGTGGTCGTGGGGCAGTCTTCTTCTGCAATCAGTCAGGCGTGTCAAATACGAGGTTGGAGGGGATTTGCTGAAAGAGTCAACTGATGGTTGATGGAGGGTTTGATGGGGCGAAAACTAGTAAGAATGTGACCTTTCCCCTCATGATGACGATGTTCACAAGCGTTGATAGGTGTTTGCTTTCCGAAGGCACAGAGGTGCGGTCCATCGACCGATTGATTGGAATCTCTTTTCTTTGAATTGTTTTGCACTCAGCAGTTCACTCCCCCAACGAATTGTGCATGCGCACGCATGACGCTGAAAGGGGTTGATTGGAGGAGTTGGAATGCAAGAGTTTCTGCTGTAGTGGAGGATGGTGTTGTTAGTGAGGGTGGGAAAGTTGATTTAGAGCCAAGGCGGTGGTAGACTGAACAATGTGGGTTAAGTGGAGATCTCGGAAATGTTGAAGTTGGTTCTTTCATTATGACTTTTAAGGGAAGGGTGATGCTGCATTTGAGGAACTGCAGAGCGTTCTGCGTAATCAGTGACTTTTATTAAAATGATTTCTCATTCAATTGTTTTCTTTCTCTCTCCCACTACTGCCTTCTCCTCCCTCTCACCTCTCCTCTGTTATAGTGGAGCTGAATTTGGAGCGTTTGCCATCGAGACCGCAGGTCAATCCACTGAATGCTTGTGAACTCATGCTAGAGGGCATAAGATTACAAGTCATTTTGCTATTAAAGCAGACTTTCTGACGAAGTGCGTTGAGTCCTGTACTGAGTGCATTCGTGTGGTGGCTTCGATTGGGTCACTCTAACCACGGGGTCCCCTATTTGACCAAACGTAGCTGACAATTTGGGTTGAGGATGCAGTATGAAGGCGAATAGTACTGCAGTGGCAGCAATCACCACCTTTTCATCCTAAGCCTCTTAATTCCTTGTTCTTCTACTTATCGTCCGAGAAGACCTTACTCGCATCAGTCATCGCGGTAATCCAGCAAACTTTTGAAGTGAGGTTGAGAATGGCGTCAGCATGGTATAGACAGAAAGCGGTGTGCAAGGGGAATAAGGCTGAGCCTAAGGTAGTCGTTGCCTCGTACGGGTACGGAGCTATCTCAGGAGAAGCGATGCCTTAGGACAAGCAGTGGGAAACAAGAGGAAACGAATACGATTCGAGCTAGATTACCGTATAGGGAGTATAGACCCTAGGTGCATGCGTTCATTCCGCATGATTGTTTTAGTATATTGGGTCAGATCTAATGCGTAAGCAACTTTTCTTTTGAGCGTTTGCCTAAAGTTAACATCCTGTCCAATGTGCCCTATGTCTGTGAAAATGGCATTGAAAGACAAATGGAACTGTCCGGATTCTTTTGTGTGACGATAATCGGTCTATCAAGCTGCGTCAGTACAAATGAAGTCTGCTTGTTGCCCGCTCTCACTCTACCCTTTCTAAGGGAATGAAAGTCGAGTCTGTCACACATTTCGATGGATTTGCTTGTTCGTTTACGCCTCCAAGCCCGTACTTAAAGGTATCCGATCACAAAGGACCATTCCTCCATAATTTTACTTTAGAGGTTTTTTTCCCCCAACAAATGGATTTAGAGCAGGCAGCTTCTCGTCAAACATTAAGGACTATTTTGGCAAGCACATGTGGTACAAATGTTCTGATGCACCGAAATAGTTTCCGATTTGTCAACATTAGCAAATGGTTCGGTGGCCAAATGCCAACTCAGAGTTAAGAGGAGTAGTAGAGGGCGTTTCTCTTATTCCAATTCCCTTGCACTATGGCAAAATAGTTTGATTTAAGCAAAGCCTTTTGTCACATCAGGTCCTAATTTGTGCTAACCACTTGAGCAACATCGGGCAAAAGGTAATGATGTAAGCATTTGTGGTTCGCAAAATTATCAGTGAGTGAGAATTGGCACATCTTGGCAGTACCTGCAGCCAAAATGACGAAAACTGGTTTGCTAGTCAACGAGGGAGCTGCAGTATATAACGATTGCAAGTACAAATGTCTGCAGTGATGTCCTCACGTCGAGGTTGGCAACGATGATTCAAAGTGCGGACCAACACGTCAAATGGATCACGCTCGCTGTTAGAGGTAAGACATAGGTTAGGTCACGGGTTAACCACTAACGTGTCAAGTCGAAGAGGCAATGACAAGTGGAGTACGGCATTGCTCTAAGTATTTAAGACATAAATGAAATCCGATAGCGATGGAAGTTCCAGCACTACTAAGCTCCGACCGCATTGAATCTAACTGGGAGGAATATCCACTCAACCACATGAAGAGAATTTGTCCTTTTCGTAGCGACGATTGCTAGAACCCAAATGCCGTGTCGCACAGAAACTGAAGTCTGAATCTATAAGCTGAGGATTGAGTGCATCGACATGAGAGGATTGATAGCTGAGGAGACGGCGATGCAAACGGTGTCTGCAAAAGGGTCTTTAAGCACAAGCAACCTCTCGACCAAAAAAAAAGAAAAATTGTACCAAATTTGAGGATGCCCGCAGCTTCGGCAATATGCCCTAGCTGTTCTCGCTCCAAGCGAGTAAAGAACAATGAGCGCAGGATAAACTTTGGCGTTCATCTCCCCCCACTTGACTATCCTTTCCTTAAAGCGCGTGGATTGTGTGCATGCAAATGACTGTCTCCGTCTTTGGTGGCGTGATGGACAAGGTAGAGTGAAGGAGACTAGGCACAGTGTTTCTGCTGTATCACCGCTATCTCTGTCTGTTGCACACGTCACTCGGTTGTCTTGATCAGCCAGTTCACCGGCGCATCATTTTCTAACGTCACGTCACTATCAGCTAATAAGCGAGAATAAGCAGGGACTACTAAGACTGTATTTGGCCCCTGAGGAGAAACCTTACCCAAATTCTCCACAGTACCTGTGGCTAGAGAGTTGTCACCAAAATGCATTAAGTGTAAAGCAGTAAGGCTTGCGCTGCTTGCAAATGAAGCAGCTAAATTGTGGTCTTTTGTTTATTCTCGTCCTCTAACAGGTGCATTGAAATGTGTGACTGACTGGACTCTCTTCCTTTCAAAACGGAAGAGTGAGAGCAGGCAGAGCGAGTCCTTTTTTCCTTGAAAACAGATGACGACAGCTCCATATGGAGAAGCGTGTTCGCCAAAGGCTCCTCGTCTAACATTGAGAACTACTTAGTCCAGCATATACATGGTGAATGTGCCGATGTGGCGAAGTGGCTGTGGTGGTGGTAAATCTGGCCGTTCTGATCAGCGAATCGGCAACTGTGCATGCATCTCTGCCTTCTTACAGCAGCACCTACCATAGAGGCGACAGCGAAGCAGTGATGTGGCCAGGCCTTCTCTCAGCGTCCTTCATCCTCACCAAGCCACCTCGTTGCTTATGCAACTAGTAATGGAGAATGCCGCCTACCTGTATTCAAGCTACTAGTCCTGAAATGGCTAAGTAGGAAGAGGTTATGTCAAATTCGTTGCGACGTTTTTTGAAAGGCAACCAATTAAAGCTTGTACGAATCAAAGAAACTCAAGGCGTAATAAAAAACACCAATTTTGTTTTTCCTTACTAAGCACAGCTTCCTCGCCCGGTTGAAATCCACTGACAATACGGAGAGCAGAAAGGTCTAACCGCCATCAATTTCCGCGGAAGCCAGCTCTTGCCCAGAGTAAATATCAGCATCTGAACCCATTTATCTTGGCTGATTTCATGCACTGACAAAGCGTTCCTATCGCTCACAAAGTATGTATTCCTCCACTGGCATCCATCCATCCATCCATCCATCCATTCGCATGTTACTCGCATGATCAAATATCATTGCGTTTTTCTCTCTTCTACCTGATTCTATCCAACGAAACTGCTCCAACAACCATCTCACCCAATGGTCCATTCAACCATCCGCTCTGATTGCAATCCTCGTTGTACTTTGGGTTCAACAATCCATGTTCCGTTCTCTACCCAACAGGCTTAATAGAAAGAACAAATAGAGACGATTCTCTGCCTGTCGAATTCAGTGGACGCGGCAACAAACACGAACGAGATTGCTGTCCATGCCAAAGGCAAGATGGAATTGCAAAAGTTGAAGACGCCTTTGAGGATGTACCTGAAAATCGACATCGATGTCCAAGGTCGGTGCTAGGAGGTACTGACTGACTGCGACCACTGATCCGTTTGGTGAATGGACAACGGCGCTTCGTTCCTGCCGCTTCGTCACCTTACCCGACAATCTCAGTGTGCAGATGTTTATTTTTACTCAAGGCGAGGGCTGACTTCCGCAGAAGATGAATGTGGCTATCCAGCTGGACCGACTTTCTGCGGTGGACGGGAGTGCACGTTATGGATGGAGGTTGACATTTCTGCCATTCGTGCTATCGGCGGGCCTCAAATTGACGAAGAGGCTATGTCTTGAGTCTGTTGGGCTTGTAGCAGCTTCAATTAGTCAATTTTTAACATGATGTCGAATTTTATAAACCTTACTTGGACCTGTATCCGGGATCGTGCGGTTCGATCTAGGGATAGCATATGCTACTAAGGAGTCATTTAAGTAGCAGGTGAAGATGGTAACTAAGAACATATGTTTTGATTTTAAAGAACTGAGTAACTATGAAGGCAAATGAATTAGTAGGAATTTTTGGGCACTACGAGATCGGGAGAATGGGCTGCCATTCTGCGAGGCTGTGGCATTCGCGTTGTCTGAAGGATATATTGCAGTGGAAGGCGACGCAATGGTCACCGCACTGGCTGTCGCTAAAGAGGTCTTGTTCGAGAAGGATCTGGACCACCCAAAGAAGCAGTCTCGTGATTTATACTGGAAATGTGTGATTTGCGGCTGTAGCTTTGCTTCTTACGTGTATTGTCATCGCCTTTTCACAATGCTGATGCCACACGGAAGTGTTGTTTAAAGGTTTGGCATCAGTTAGTGGAGAAAGGAGGAAGGTGATTAACAAAATGTGTAGCTGGTAGGAATTGATCAAATTGGTATAATGATACAACAGATGGGTGTGAATACAGCCTTGCAAGTTTTTTCTCACAAGGACAACTTCAGCATCTCAGGATCTGTTAATCGTGGTGAGTTTTGTTTCCCAGATTCTTGCGAGGCCTTGTGAAGTGCCGCAATTATAACAAATTAATAACGCGGAGTTAGTAAGATTTTTAAATGAGTGAGCGGTCAAAGGTGTGTGCGTAAAGAACATAGGAAGCCTACGGTGCCCTGGAAAATGTGGAAAACTTTGCAGCGTTAGTGACAGTGATGGGGAGGTAGAAAGGCGTCTCACTTCTCGACTGCTGACATTCCCGTGTTGTGTCTGCATGCTTAAGCAATGTCCAAACGAGCACCGTTCACACGTCAGAAATGAAAGCCTTTGTGTAACAAATTAGACGGTTTGCTCTGAACAACAGGTGACGTCCCTCTCTGACTAGTTGGTGTTTGAGCAACATCTAGAGAGTGATTTTGCAATGCGTGAGATGACTAGGATGCGAGCTAGGCAGCTGACTGGCCCGCTACTATGTGGATTGTTAGTTTGACACCCTGAGGTTGAGAGTGGCTGTCTATTGACCCTCTAGAATCGCCTTTCATACTTACCAAGTAACTGAATGATCTGGACTGCCTCATGGTCAGTGGTCAATTCCACTGCATGGCCTATGTCTTGCTGCAATCAGCAAGCGTAGCATACTTCCTCACATGCCAACTGACATCTTTTCCATTGTCGTATTAATACGCCGAATTCGCTTCAGTGGCTGTTTTTTACTAATAGCGAAATTAGGCTAGTTAGTTTCCCAAACTGTCTTCTTGCCAAACAGCCCTGATTGGGCGACGCTATTGACAAAGCACCCACAGATCCTCCTCGCAGCAGCACTACTAATCACCGCGACAACGACGCTGTAGTAGGCGCAACAACAACGCTACTCGGCGCCTCATTCGTGAGGATTCCGATCCAGACAGGGATGCACCCTCGCCGACCCAGTATCCACAACCACCATTACCTTCACTACCATTGTTGCCGGAGACACTAATGATGCTTCTGTGCTTATGGCTACGCCAACCTCAAAGACCTACAAAACCATGTGCGCGGATTTTGTCTCCTCAGTAGCCTTGAAGAGACGTCGCTGGCAATGTCAATTGGTCAGGTGGGTGGTTCAACTGCTTATTTACTCAAAAACTTGCGCAGAAGCAAAAACGACGACTGAAACTTCACGCGCGTGCATGGCTGCGTCCAATCACTGGAGCATTCTGCGCGTGAGTGTTTGGGACATGTGAGGCGTTAAGTGCAGCCCAAGCAAATAAAGACTTGAGCAACAGATGGTTACAGTGAACAAAGACAGGATGCGAAAGTTAAGCAGAGAGTGTATTACTGCGGTGAAGGCAAAAATGAGGAAGCAGGCGAGAAGACGATGTGGCCGTTTGCAAGCAGTAGTAGAAGCCGGATAAGGAGTCTAAGGAGGAAGAGGGATAAAAACAGACGGAGGAGAGCGTACAGTGTCGAGTCTATAAGTGTGACAGTGTAGAGCTGCTATGTCGCCGAGGTTTATTTATGTTTGCACTAACATTATTTCTGTGTAGTTAATGTAATTCGCTGCTCGGCAGCTACAACACTCATTATTGTAGCCTTCACATCATGCCAGCTACGACAAGGAGGTGAAGGAGGCAGTGACACCCCTCTGAATGGAACAATTGTCGATGTGATTGATGTCCATATCAGGAAGTAATTGCGATGCTGGCGACTGTGTTAATGCGTCTACGTTTATGAAAATGTGCAGAAATTGACACTGAGAAGTGGGAACTCAAGATGCAGCTTGATCCTCACCAATCAACCAGATTTTTGAACAAAATTTTGTGAAAATGTGCATTATTTGTGTAGGCGATCGACACATAATCAATGTTAGCATCATGAGTATCGGTTTCGGTTAGGACGCAGTGGGTCTTGTCCTTCCACTTTTCCCACATGCATCCATTGCAGAAGCGAAGAGAAGTGTTCGTGTAAGAGCACCCATCCACAATAGATTTTATGCTACTAATCGCCTGAGCGTCTTTGCCTCCTTTCCGTAAATGACGAGTTTTGATCGCATTTATTACTTTAGAACGAGCAGATTGCAAGCACGTAGCGAGCACTCTTCACTGTTGATGCAATGAACGGAGCATAGGAATGAGGGCTTTGCTAGATTGGAAGCTACATTTCTTTCTCGAAGGCAGACGACGATTCCGTAGCGAGAATTGTGTCCGCTGAACGCTTCGTGCGCCCAAACACCAACTTAACTCCTCAGCTTCAGCTTTCTTGGGCGTTGAGTTGGCCACATCGTAATTTTTACATTCCAGTGACACAGTTACACTGTCGGACAGGGAACTTGATTCGCAAAGCATTTCCTAACTATGCAGGCTGACTACTGCGATGCATCACATGGTCATTCCACACCTTCGGTCTTTAGGTCATCGACCCTGGGGTGAAGGCAACACATCACTTGATCCCTTGTGGTACCCGTGGCTAGAGTGCTGTCACTGAAATCACCAAGTGTCAAACACTTTGGGATAGAGCCAACTATCGTTCATCATTGGCACTTAGACATAACAGATGTGCTACAGTGCAGGAGAGTCCACTCGTGCTCCTTGTTTTCTCCAAAGAACAAGAACATTGCTCTGCACCTCGAATCCAAATGCTAAAAATCGATCTTTTCGTTTTGTTTTCTTTTTCTCCTATCATGAGGTATGAGGAGGCTACAAAGCTAAGAGGTGGCGTCATTGAGCTATAGAATAGATTAAAGTCACGGCAATTCAGATCTACACTTCTCACTCTAAAAAAATGCGACTGTAGAATCTAACCTCTCTCCCTTCTTATAATTCTGCCACTAAACCAACACCTTGTACATTCGAGTGCATCATCTCGTCGTAGCTCTTTGGGTTCTATGTTCCTTCCTTGGTCTGCTTACATTATTCTTGGACATGCCGACTTACACAGGCAGTAAGGCTTGCGCTACTTGCAAATGGACCAGCTAGATTGCGGTCCTTTGCTTACTTTCGCCCTCTCACAAATGCATTGAAATGCACGACAGTTTCGATGGGCAGAGAGAGTTCGCTTCTTAATTGAAGGCAGGTAACGATAGTTTAACATGGAATAGTGGAATTGCCATTGTGGCAAATCGGCTGTGGAGGTGGTTAATCTAACCCTCCTGATCAGCAGAGCTGCCCGTGTGCATACATCTCGGCCACCTCGCAACAGCACCCATCACAGAGACAACAACGAAGCAATGACATCGTCGAGCCTTCTCTTAACCTCCTTCATCCTCATCAGGCTACCTCGTTACTCATGCAACTATTAATGAAGAATGTCGTCCACCTGTGTTTAAGTTACTCGACCAAAGAAAGCAACGATTAAGAAGGAAGAAATCGACGCCAAATTTACTGCGGTGTGTCTGAACGTCGACCACTTGAATCTCCTACCAACCAAATAAACTAAAAGCGTAACAAGAAACGTCAATTTCGGTTTTTCAATATTAGGCATAGCCTCCTAGTCGAATTGAAATCCGCTGACAGCACAAAGAATAGACAGTTCTAACGAATATTCACATTCTGCAAACTATCTCCTACAGACCCTTTCAGCCCATAATCAGATGTCTTCCTCCAAATCACTTCTTTCGAAGTGGCATATCCTCCTATAAGCTTGGCTGTTAGCAACCGAAGGATGCCGTTCTCGTCAGTACCACTCGAAGTCCTAATGATGACTACTGCGGGAAGCCTCATCACTGTGTCATCAAGTTCATTCCAAGTCATATGGAGGGCGTAAACTGCACTTCCATTTACTGGTTTCGAGCAGCAGGTGCAAAAAAATATGTAAATGAGCCACCCAAGTTACTTTTAGGTAAAAATGCAACAAGTGATGGCAACACTGAATGACTTCAACCTCGTCAAACACTTCCTCAACATTCATGCAGATTTGATGCCTGACCAATCGCCGTAGCTTAGCCTGCTTCGGTTTCTTGTTCATTTCTGCGACCTAATTCAAGGGCTAAAGCAGTCGAGTGTCAGAGCACTTTGGAAATCTCTCTTTAAGATACACCACACAAGTCAAAGTGAAATCCAGCTCATTATAGCATTGGATTTCGGGGTACCGACAGGTCTCAAGGCGGTCAGCGTTGCCAATCTTGATGTGAGGACATCAAGATGAGTCATTTGTGCTTCCAAGCAGGTGACATTACATGCCTCGATGATGGTTCGATGCTAAGAAGTTAAGTGGACTTGAGAGGCGACAACTGTTGTGCACGTTGGTAATTCTAGCTGACTACATGTACCGCTTGGTGTTTCCTGCTCCTGCTTATTCGATTAAAACCGACCACCACCTCCTACAGGTGACTATCGCGTCCCTCACACCTACTCACCTACTCACTTCTAAAGCACCATTGCTAATTCAGATCCCTTTTGCTCGATGCTTCTCAAAATGGGTAATAAAAGTGAGCACTTGATGTGCCCAAAACTTTGTTTGAATCATACAACTATGCGAGAGTGAATGAGGACAGGAGGTAAGGAGCACGAGCACCCGAGCAGCAGAAAAAGGAACAAAAAGCAGCATCTAAGTTATTTTAAATTAGCAGTAACACACATCCTGTCACCATGTCACCATACCACCACTTTGACTGAATTGCGGCATCAATTCACCAGTGCAAAGACCAAGCACGTGCAGAAGAAGGCTGCGCAGACTAATTCGTCCACCAACAGAATCATCGCCAAGTCATCAAACCAATCAACCGAGTGTGCTGGATGCAAACACATGGAATACGCGAGACTTTGTAGGCTATCTGCTCTCACTGCTCTTTCCAAGGGTGTGGAGGTCAAGGAGGAGAACCGAAAGCTGCATTCCTACACTTCGATAATTTTTTTCAAGTGATGCGGTCGATGCCACTCGGGGCATTGTTAAAATACACAGAATACAGGAATCTTGCAGACGAACGCTCAAACCTTTTTTATTGACGAGCAGTGGAGTGAAAAAGATTTTATTATACTTGCTCTCTCTTGTCTCTTCTGTGCCTGGTGGATCCTCAAGACTGCGAAGTATACGAGAACTCGCTGGAGTCGAAAGGGCACGTTTGCTTATACCACTCATGCAAGAAGTGTTGGCATCCACATGAAACAGTGAAATTCACGAGATGATTGTAAGGGCAAAGTTTGTTGAGTCCCAAAACTTTCAAAGGCTGCAATCTGCTCTGGAACCAAGGAAATAATAGACGGGCGTCTTAGCTCTCACACTACAAAGGAAACCTTAGCGGTAACAGGTAACGGATGACACGCACCTGCCTGTCCAAGTAGGCAATTTGTGCAGACATCACTCGTATAGTGATGGGACCATCAATGGATGCAGCAAGAAAGGAGACACACCATGACTGCACACATCAAATATGAACGATCTCGGCCACATTGACTGAGGGGTGGTTCCCACGAAGTGTGAGGCTGCCGCAATGTTAGCGGCTGTGTCGACACATTCGCAAGGGTGTGTAATATAAAGAAACGAGTAGATTGAATGCGGGCGGGCATCAGCGTCCATCACTGGTGATATGAGTAACGAGGTGGAGTGGCGAGGATTAAGCACGTTTGGAGGATGACCGGTGCTGTTGCTCCACGTCCGCTGCCTCTGTGATTATTGCTGCTGCAACTCCGCCAAATTCTACGACCGGAGTGATCACGGCATCGTTAGTGGGGACGGATATCTAGCCGCTTCGTCAGGTCGGCTCGTTTGCGTTATATATGCCCGACCAGTTAGTACTCAAAGTTAGACGAGAAGAGTTCGTCAAACACGTCTCTGACTGCTGAACTGTCATCAAATAAGACTTTCTAAGAATCAACCACCTAAAGCTGCTACCGACCCAACAAACTCAAGGCGTAATAAAAAGCATCAATTTTGTACTTTCTTACTAGGCAGGGCCTCATCATCAGGTTGAGGTCTACAGGCAGTACAAAGGGCAGAAAGGTCAACCTCAATCCACATTGCGCACATCCATCCACCTTAGAATCGGAGGCTAGCTGAATGGCCACGCTCAAGTTTTGTGGCAGCCGTTTCTCAACCAAAGCGAATTTGAGCAGGAGGTACTAACTGCTGACAAATGATATGCAATAGTAATTCATTAGAATAGGTCAGCCTCTCAATTCAAGCAACGCAGGAGAGAGTACGAGATTCTATTTCTTTAGTCACTGATCCGTTCGGTAAAATGACGGTGGTGCATTGTTTTTTCTGCTTGGTCACTTTTTCCGACATCGTCTGCGCGCAGATGCTCAAATCCGCTTTGATCAGGAAACAGCTGCAGCGAAAAATCGAGTGCGTCCATTCAGTTATACTCAAATTATCTGGTAGTGTCGTGCTGTCGGTGAACTTTAACCTGGCCAGGGGGCTGTGCTTAGCAAGGAAAAACAAAATTGATGCTTTGATTACACCTGGAGATTGTTTAGTTGGTAGAAGCTTTCAGTGGTCGGTTTTTTTAACATGCTGCAATAAATTCGGTGTTCATCCATTCCTGCTTAGCCGTCGCTTTCTCAGAGCCAGTAGCTTGAGCACAGGTAGGCGACATTCTCTATTACTAGTTGAGTGAGTAACGAAGTAGCTTGATGAGGATGAAGGACGTTAAGAGAAGGCTCGGCGATGTCACTGCTTCGTTGTTGTGTCTGGGATAGGGGCTGCTTCTAGGAGGTTGAGATGCACATTTGGCACATTTGCTATAGATATATGCTGGACCAAGTAGTTCTCAATGCTAGCCGAGAAGCGTTTGACGAAAACGCATCTTAATATGGAACTGTCTTTACCTGCCTTCATTTAAGAAGCGGACTCCCTCTGTCCGCTCTCACTCACTCCTTTTAAGGGGAAGAAAGTCGAAAATGTCACACATTTTAGTGCATTTGTTAGAAGAAGATAGTAAACAAAGGACCGCAATCTGGCTGGTTCATGTGCAAGTAACACAAGCCTTACTGCCCGTGTAAACCAGTATGTGTAAGATTAATGCGACCAGGGCAGAGAAGGGATGTAAAAGCCAAAGAGTTACGATGAGATGATTCACTCGAATGTATAAGATGCTGGTTTAGAGGCAGAATTATGAGAAAGGGGAGAGAGGTCAGAGTCTACAGTCGCATACTCATAGAGTGGGAAGTGTAGGCCTGCAAATTCGTGATTCCAACACAATATGTAACTCATTAACCCCTCCTCTCACTTTTGTAGTCCGCTCATACCTCCTGATAGGAGGAATAGAAAACTATGAGATCGAATTTTAGCATTTGGATTTGAGGTGCAACTCGCACAGGAGGCTAAAGAAGATCCACTAATCACACCTCTTGATGATGAAGTGAACATGTAGCTGCCATTCTCTAAAGAACATTTTGCATTGGAAGGAGGTTTACTAATCACGGACCTCGTGAACCAGTGGGTCGTTACCAAGACCACTGGAAGCATACGCATTAGTAGCACAAACTGAAATCTTGTGACTTGTGACTGCGATCCCGTTCTACATGTGTGTTGTCAGCGCTTTTTTATGCTGCGAAGCTAATGCTGTGCAGAAGAGCTCTTGAAATGTCTGGAGGGCAATTAGGCATCAGTTATTTGTGGGAAGGGAAATGGTTATTTACAAGTCTGGTTAATCATTTGTCAATCGAGTGTGTGTGGTGACAGTAAGTCAGAAAATAGATAACACTAGTATTACAGTTTTGAAGAAGATAGTCGGACGTGGTTGAATAAGTTTAGGAAGTGATCAGTAAGCAGGTCTGAGCATAGCAATGAGCAATGAGACGGAATAGACTACGGCTGTGCGAGTTGACTGTAAATGCACTGCCCTATGGATAGCCAGGTACGCCTCTTGAGTCAGGTGAAGGAAAAAGGGCAAATGTTCAGGCTTGTAGTTCATCATGCGGCGGAGTTGGATGCACTAGCCCATGGAGTAAAGCTTGAAGTCGGCATAGATGTGTAACACCTCTCCGTTGGTTAGTTGGATTTATCGGAAATCAATAATCTCTCAGCGACAGTCATGTCATCTTAGCCTCGACGATCGATGAGCCAGACATAAAGCCCTTCCAACACCATGGTGACTTGATGATGAGGTCAGACAACGAATGCATCTACGAGACGTCTTTTCGTGTTTACTTGCATGGAAAGACAGGTGCGTGTGCGGCTCGTGATTAGGCCAGCCAGACTGAGCGTGGTGCGCTTTATGCGGCACACGTAGTTTTCCCTCTTTAGTAAAAGAGGGTGGATTGGCAGACGCTTAGAAGTAGCTTCAAATACTGCAGCTCATTAGGAGGAGCGCTTCAGGCATCCAGACGCTCCCCTCTTTATGAAGTCTAGCTCCTCAGCCCCCCTTCTTCTACTAACTCGTGCAATTTTGTAATGTCCTAATAAGTCCTTACCAATCAATTCTTGAAAATAAAAACCCGTGTGCTTAGTTCCAATTTGAGCATTCATTCAAGGCACTCATTCCTGTGCACTGTAACACATCTGTCACGTCTCAATAGCAGCGATAATTGATGGTAGACCTGGATCCTAAACACTCCACACATGGTTCATTTCAGTGACAGCTCTCTAGCCACGGATACCACGGAGAATGACGATAGCGTTTCCCTTCATATAACCAATACAATTTTACTATTTCCTGCTTATTTGCACCTAAATAGCAAATTGTGTAACACTTATCATGAAAGTTAATTTAAAAATGGAAAGATGTGCCCATAGTGCTTAGTTTTATTCAAAGTGGAACATGAGTTGCATGACTAACCTTCTAAAGTGTCCATGTAAAATTTGACAGAATAACTTTTAAGCCTAGAATAATTGCAATTTCCGATCGTGCTACTGAGGCCATTGGAATAATCTATCAGTGATTACTAATTTTCATTCGGTGTCTGCATGACCGAAACTGACGCTCCTTTCCAAGGCTGCCGCTTGTTTGTGTGATTGACATTTCTGCTGCCTCAGCACTGTTTCGTGCGGTGGTGGACTTTGGTAAGGAGTACAACTAAGTGTTCAAAGACTAGTGTGTGTGTGTATTTTCTTTTGCTCATAACGAAACTGCACCTGTACCGACTGGCTTGGAACTTACCCATAAAAAACACTTAATTCTCTCTCTAGCTACCATACCAGCATCAAGCAGTCTGAGAGGTGTGTCATCTGCTGCTTGACACTCGTTTGGCCACATTAACCGTTAGGCGCCTGCGTTAATATGCCACTGATATCCTTAAAACTTAAGTTAAGTCGACCAATTTAGGCAGAACTGTCATCTCTGCTGCAGTAGCTCTGACTATGGCACATCCATCTGACATGTTAAATGGGTCACAATAGTTGGTGAGGGTAAGAGTGGCTGCGTCTCAAGTTAATAAGCAATCCATTAAGTAGATGAAGCAATGCCAAGTAGAGTAAGCAATTTCCTCCAGCATTCAAAGCATTCATGGAATCGGATTGAAGTCGAAGGAAAGGTTGTGCTCCACAGGAATTCCAACAATGCTATCATCTGCACTGCAAATTGCTCCGGTTTACAACCTACTTAATGGCCAGATCTCTAGCTATCAAGCAACCCGATTCATCCAGTGAGTGCAGGCAGCGAGCGCTCTTCATAGGTGCTGCAATGAATGGAGAGAGTGATGAGGGTTATGCTGGATTAGTGAAACCCTTCTCCCTCGATGGTGGATGACAACGACTCCGTAGCGAGATGCGTCTTCGCCGAACGCCTCTCGCCTAGTTTTGGTATATCGTAAGTGTATCGATATGGCGAAGTAGTTGGAGAACCGTCTCAATTGGTGAATGATGCAGTGGTTAATCCTCATCATCCTTCTCCACTCATGATGCTGCCAATCAAAGTGGATGACACCTACCTGCATTGATCTACTTCTTTTAAGTAAATGACGTCAAAGTAGATGGATAAGCTTGTAACACAATGAATGCGATAGTGCGGTGGGGGTGACGAAGATCCTAATAATGAGGCGAATCCTTGTAGCTGATTGCCTCAGACTTGGTGGATGTGAAGGTAATCGAGCGTGGGTTAGAACTCAACCGGAGATTTTAAAACTCTTGTTTATGTTTTGCATAGGTACTTTGTAACTAAAGCCTATGTCTTCGACCAAATTCAGTGATTTGACGCTGGCACACACGTGAGTTAAATGATTTGCCATCTGACTCGTTCGCCTGACCAAGATGCTATCCAATCACCCAAAAGTCCTAATGAGACAAATCCCTTGGCACGGTAAGGTGTCAACAACTATGCTACCGTGTCTTTGATTTCTGAGATGAGTAAGGAGGCCAGCAGTCCGAAAGGTTGTTCATGTTTGTTGCGGCCGTGGCTCCCAGAAAACCGACTGCTCAGCGGTCTGGTTAATGAAAAGCTCATCACCTACCTCAGTCGGCTCCTTAAAACGTACCTGCAGACCTCCACAATCTGCTACCTAACAAGTCAGCTAGACTTGAACTTGAATAGCTATTGTCCATAATCCAGAACGACTGAATGGCCCATCAACTAACCGACAGCGTTGATCGGGCAATATCCCTTAGCTAAGCGCCGGCATGACGCCAAAAGATTATAGAAACGACTTGACTACTGCTAGAGGGAAATGATATTTGATGCCAACTGGCCCTAAATAAATTTTGGCAACTCCGCAGATGAGATGGAAGTTGATCCATTTATCTCTAAAACAACAACGTGAAAGCAGATTCTTGCCCTTAGCTAATGCATGTGGTGATTTGATCTTGCTGTTAGTCAAACCTGAAACAAACTCATCGTGGTTCTCTTGTCAGCTCGTCCTGGAGGGTTCAAGTGATTCGCAAGAAGACTCAAACAAGAGCTTATTTGGGAGAAAAAGTGCCAGGCAAGGATAGAAGCGGCAGCAGCAGTGTCGGCGGCAGAAGAGAGAGGAAGGCAGGAGGGTAGGACAGGGCAGGGTAGGGGAGGGGAACAAGTTCACGTGTGGTATTCTGCACAGACGGGAGGGTACTTCCAACCACCTCTTCCAAACATCCTATGTCCTTGACAGCATCGAGCAGAGCATGGGCTGGCGGGTGAGTTGGTCGGTGAATGGGTGAGTGAGTCGGTAAACAGCGCCTCAAGACTGCCCTCCCTCCCTACTTGGCCAATCATTACGCCACCTTGTGCATCTGATGACGAGGAAAGGTAATGCGGAAGATCACCACCGGTGCTCAGTTGGAGTAGAGGCGAGACCGTGCAGACGACATCGACAGAAGCTGCCGTCGGCCTCAGTGGACCAGGACGCAACTAGCTTCGCAACGTCATCCCTTTCCCATCAACTCGCATTGATGGTGCTGTTTGCATGACAACTGCATCCAGTCGGCCTCAACTTGGTAAGGTCGACTCATCTGCAGCAGCTTTTCACACTAACTAATAGCATAATTGGGTCGTGTAAAAATAAACTTACCAAATCAAATGCTTCAAATGGTAGCGCCGCAGCAAATAATGCACATAAGAACTTGGTAGCCCTTTTGTCCATTCATAACAATGATTCAATGCGAGAAATCGCCATCACCGCACGAGGAGACGTTGAGCCAGCAGAAATGTCAGTCAAACCACCACGTCGTCACCTTAGAGCGAAGCATCAATTGTGGTCACAGAAACGACAATTAAAAGCAAGGAATGATTTGGGTGATAAGAGTAACGCATTAGAAAACATGACTAATTCAATTTTATGCTTGTATCAAAATTTACGAGACCGCATTAGTAAATTAGCAATGCCGCGCACAATGACAAATGCAACAATACATATTTTAGAGCAAATATTTTAAGCACCGAAATTATACTTGACTGAGATTGTGATGCGCATACTTAGAGCTGCTTTTGCTACTAAAATGTGGTACTGCTAAAAGTGAGTTATTTGATCTCACAATTTTTATCTGACATCTTGCATTGGCCCAGTGAGGCGACCTCATATCCTGGCTACTCACGGCAGGGTGGAAAGGATGGCGTAGAAACAATTTTGTGAATGAGTCTACTCATCCATTATCAGACCTGTTTGCATTCGTTATCAAACCGTAGCCGTTGTTGCGGTGTGGGAGGGATTACTCTTGCGAATCGTTGAGTGCGAGAGAGTGCGTCCTGGTCATTGCTAAGCTATGGTTCAGTCCCTCCTTTGTGTTTATGCTCATTCGATGGCTGGCCGATTGCTCTATTTCAACTTGTCATTGCACAAATTTGGCGGCCTTATGCAAGGTGTGAAGCATCAGAATATCATGGCAGCCGATGTTGAATCGAGAGGCAAGGGGAGATGCGAGGTGGAAAGAGCACTTCAGGTATGTGTATGCCCATCAAGTTGCCATATTACCGATTGCCTGTCGCATAGTAGGTAAGCTGGGTCGCTGACAACCCTGTTCACTCATTTCTCACTAAAGTTGACATTGTTGACCAATATTTTAATGTGGTGGAGCCTCTCACACCCACACAACCACCCAGTCCACCGATGCTCGTCTCATTACCATCCACCTCATCCAGCCCACATAGAAGGCAAAAAGAAGGTATTGCCATGACAAAACTCTGTTAGCACGATACAATCATGCTATGGGGTGTGGGAAAGAGGGATAGGGAGGAGGGGAGTAGAAACGAGGCGAATGATCCCTAACAACTTAAACAGCAGAAGATGCGCCATCTTCCTGCGCGTCTTCTTCTTACTCCGCGTTGGTGTTTTGGCCCTAAAATAATCAATGGAAGAAGAGAAGGGTGAGGATGCAAAATGAGGAGGATGAGAGTGTGTGAGTGCGGAGAGCTTACGGGGGTGTTGAGCATTCCACTCTCGCCACCAGCGCTCAGCTATAAGATGGAACAAAACCATGCCGATGTGGCTAATGCCTGTAAATTAGGTGGTCTAAAGTGAAAGCAACGCTAATGCTACTGCTAGCTGTCCAAACAATGAAAGCAAGACAGTTGAAGGACGTATGCTGAGTCTGCAAGTAATCATGGACTAAGTGATTGAGCACGAAAGCATGAAGTATGTCTTGATCCTGAGCCGCTATGTAACTCCTACAAAGTGACTTGACCAGTAGAAAGAGGAGGAGGAGGAGGAGGGAAAGAAGGGAGTGAGACTTACCTGGGTCGGTGCCTGGACACACGGCCCCAATGGCCGGTGCAACCTCCTCGTCACGAAGGGGAGAGATTGCAAAACTGGTTGTCTCTCGGTCCACTGAGGCCGGTGGCAGCCTTTGTTGGCGGCGCCCACAGGGTCTAGCCTTAACACCAACTGAGCGCCGGTGGCGCTCCCCCGCCTCGCCTTCCCTTCTTGTCATATCTACAAGGCAGCAGATTTGTTAGCGAAACGGACACACTTACAGTTGACAAGGGTTCCAGCGATTCCAACAATTGCCCACATGTAGAACCATGTGAGTAGGTTCAGTGCACTACTCTAATCGAGCAATGCGAAACCCAGGTAGGCAAGTAAAAATACGGCGTAGAGCACTCCTCCTTCTGACAACATCGCAAGTGGGTCACGGAAATATGAACCTGGCGACGATGCGCCTGACAGCACATCGATTGTTGAATCGAAGACGACAATTTGAAATGCACGTAACAGCGTGTAATGAGTGGAGCAGACTGATCGCGAGTGACTGGAGATGTGAGGCTTCGTGGACAGTTGGGGCAAAGAGAGTCTTGACGACCATAGAGCTGCAGATAATGTAGACAGATTAAAGCAGAACCCGGTGATATATGATTTAGTGGGCAAATTACCTTTCTGGGTTTGGCTTTGCTGTGGTTGTGATGTGACACTTAAAAGCATAGGCTAAGGGACATTTTGGAAATAATGTCCAATGCGATTGCGACAAAGGCAGTGCAAAACAAAAAGACGATGCACTCATTAGTGCATATTGTAGGCTTAGAAGTAGAATTGTCAGGAGAAGAGAGGTGAGGGCCCGCATTGCCATACTGGCGAGAGTAGGAGTATGCAGATGCGATTTGTGGCTCAGGGCACCGCGCGTTTGCGTGATTAACATTTCTAACGGTATTAATTTGCTGGTATTGGTGCCAAAAGAAGACGATCAAGTTTTCAAAGATGAGTGTGTGTTTTCGGTTGCGGCCCAGATGATAAGAATGGGTTATTACTATGCTTGCGCACTTTCGTGGGAGTTGGTCCAGATTTTATCGATGAGTACGTCAGAAGAACCGGGAATTCCATATTTTTGCAGTACAGAATTGTCAACGTGCTCGAAGCCAAGGGTGGGCTAGCGTCCCATCCCAGTTACTGAGACTTCTCGTGTGTGGTTTAACCTGAGTCTTGCAACCATTTCCTGTGTTTTGTTGGCTAAATTCATTCATTCGTTGCTAACTTACTGTGGTGCTTGTCGGTATGTTCATATCCTAAGGATAAAATAGAGCCTGTCAAGCCTAAAAAGCTTGCCATGAGTGTACAGGGTGGCTTTGGACTTGGCCAGGACAGATGCACGGTGAGGGAGAAGTGGTGTCTGCGCCGTTTTGCTGGTGGACACTCAGTGGCCGTTCCTTGTCCATCGAGGAATTCTGCGATCACCGATGTGTCACACTTGGAGGGTGTGGTGCTAGTACTTTCGCTACATTCGTGTCCTGCATCAATAGTCTTCAGCGTTGTGACTCGACCATTCTTGTGGCCGAACGCGCGCACGCTGCGGCTGCTTGGGCGGCTGCAAGTGCTTGTCCAGTTTCCAAATTTGCCCTCAATTTGGCGTAGCTTAACAACGGCGTTACCTTTCCATCTAGGTGAGTGGTTTTATATTCTCGGGTACGGCCTCTATTTTGATTGAATTCGCTACACTATGAAGAGGCTTGCACGCTTCTTCGCATTATCATTGTTTGGTTGTCACTTCCACTACCTGCCTGCATGATACGCATGCTGCATGTGGTCCTTGGCAGATTATGGGAAGTGCGGATGAACCAAGTTGCGTGTTGCAACTGGATTGATCGTGTTGACGCTATCCCTTCTCGACGGTGGAATGCAATAATTACTTTTACTTGGAGTTCGGAGCTAAGCTAAACGTTGGGAATCAGATAAACTGCGACTGAGTCATTTTTAAACTGACAGTTTATGTGCGTTAGAGAATGGAGAAGTGGTGATAGGGAATGGAAGGAATAGTGTCGTGCTAAAGATGTATGCATTATCCTGCCTGTACTCAGGTGTGCGATCCATTTGTCAAGTGCAGATATGAAGCGTTAGTCTCCGCATTGAAGATGGAAGGGCTTGTGGTCGTGTGCGAGGTACTTTTAATTTGTCTATGCATGTCGTTTTAGTGGCCTCAAATGTCACGAGTGCGACTTGATGAAGCACTTGTGAATGAACCTTACCGGCGAGACGAATTGCTGTGGTGGAAGGTTTTGGGACAGTTCATTCGGCACCAATCACGCGATCGAACACTACGAGCGTACCAAGTACCCTCTGGCTGTGAAATGGGGTACAATTCACCGAGCGTAAGTTGGTGGTACTACATTGTAAATGGAGTCGTGTTTTTAGTTGCTCTCTGCGCCATGATTTTGCTATGTGCTGTTGGTGTCTTTTGGGTAGCTGAATGATGCCGCGAACAAAGCACTTCAAGGATGTGGAATTAAGCAAGTCAATGGTGAGACGCCGGAAGGATGTCGGTTGGGCGGAGATGGGTGGATGGTTCGATGCGTGAGTGGATGAATGGACGAGGGATTGTTATGCATTTGGACAAAAGAGCGAATTGGTTTGGAGTAGTTTAAGAACTGGACATATAGATTTCCACACATATAAAGAAAGAGGCGAATAAAGTGCAAGGGTAAGAGTAATTGCTGACACATTTGTACGGGTTATGAGGAGGAGGAGGAGAAGGGATGAACTGTTGGATGGGTGTCGATGCGGTGGACACTTGGTTGTCTGGTTGGATAATTGCTAAATTAATGAGTGAACGTAGAGGTGATGAGCTCATGAGTGGATCCACAAGTGACTAACCAAGACGACATTCAAGTGGATGAATAAGTGGACTTGGTGGATCAAGGTGGATGACTACTTGGTCAGAGTTAGGAAGAACATGCCACTAGTGAGTGACGTAATTGGCTAATTTGCAAAGATGCTTCATCCTCTACTGGCCTTCACATAAATTCTAGATAACTTGCAGACCTTTGCATTTCTCGTTTAATGAAATGATGGCGCTTTTTCTTTTCCACTTTGCTCAATACCTTCCGCTGACATTGTAACTAAATGTGATACGACATCCCTTTATTTGCCTTAAGATTCACAGCGATAAATCATGTGCCGTATTTGGTTTTGAATCTTTTGAATCTGATTTGCTTTGATCGCATCTGCTAGGTGAAACCAGTGACCAACAGTGGCAACAGTGAAGGGCGGTAGCAGAGGAGAGTGTGGTGGGACTACTGCAGCAGGTCATGGACTTTACATGCAACGCCTATCCACGTGCCTGTCTAGCAGCAGTCTCGAACACGGGGCAACGTCGAACTAGCTGATGGGACACTTGGACGATTGTGCTCTCAACGATCCCATCTGTGGCATCATATCGTCTCCTCTTAGTGCTTCCAGCGTCACCGCTGATCCGGGTACCCTTGCCACACTACTTGAAATGATTATTACGGAGGTTCTTGTGAGCTACCTTCCTCTCCCTCCTCTTTATGCAGAGAACTCCATCACGGGTCTGATGAACTTGGCATAATAGCACTTCACTGCCATCATGAAGTCGTGGTGCGATGTGTTAGAAACACCTACGCGAAGGAAACGATTGTCAGCCATAGGAGGCATCAGATGTCCATGTGGTTTAGTGCTACTTTTGTTAGTTCAGTAGTGCATGTGTGCGCTCCTAACGTCCGCCTACTGGAGGACACGAGAAAGCCGTGCACAAACTGCCGCGTGAGAAGGCGCCTGCTTGCCACTAAAGTGTGTATATGCTTATTCGTATGTAGGCGAAACGAGCGGTAGTAGCGTGTGACAACAATGTGGAAGGTGCGATCAACGTGGCCTAATGGAGTGCAGACGCATTGATGGCTTGGGTACAGCAGATGTAAGAAAGCAATGCTGCATCATTCAGCGCAACAAGCTTGACAAGAAGTACAAAGGAGGCTGTATTAAGTCTTGTTGCTATTTGCTACGAGTTCTTTTCCTTGGTTGGCTACGTAGGAGAGTGCACTGCTGTGAGTTTTGCTCGGTTAACAAAATGGTTAAGTAGCTAAACCGGATGGAGCATAAGTGAGGATCGAGTGCTTAAGAAAAGTAAAGATAAGTAGCTCAGATAGTAGCTGAAAGCGGAGGTTTTATTTAAAAGAACTGAGTATCCATGTGGAGGAATGAATTGGTAGGGACTTGTTAGGGTACCACAAGATGGAGGTAGCGAGTGAGTAGATTACGAAGGGAAGTAAGAGCTAGACTTCTTAAAGATGGGAATTGTTGAGGGCAAAATTGCTACTCCTGATGAGCTGCAATACTTGCAGCACCTTCTAAGTATTCTACCACTTTTTCGTTTTTATATAAAGTCGGGACTCAACGTGTGCCATATAAAGCACATCGAGGTGAGCGAGGGAATTGGCGATCTCGTTGCGGCAAAGCTGACTCCCAAAATCCGCAAGAGACAATGGAATCTCAGTTGAATAAGTAAAAGAAGGAGGTAGCAAGTGCATGTGGATGTAGCCCCTCTAATACCTAAGCAAGGAGCACATCAGCATTTCAGGACCTGTCGGTTGTAGTAGGTGGTGCGTAGTTACGAAGGAAATTGAAGAGGACACGAGCAATCCACTCGACTCCCATCATTACGAATTCGGGTGGTTGTGCTTTAACACGGAGGGCAGTTTCGTGAGTTGTGGTGGAGCTCTACCACTCAATTAAATGGAGCCACACAATCTAGCGTGTGTAGGCGCATCTGAAGGGCTACGCTAACGTCAAAGACCTACAAAACTGTGTGCACAGATTTTGTCCTCATAGTGGCCTTGGCGAGACACAGCTGGCAATGTCACTCCACCGGGAATGAGATCCACTGCCATGAGAGGAACGAACCCACTTCCGCTTACAAAGTAATCGTACCTAGACGACAGACTGGCTAGTGGATTGTTGGGAGCCACACAGTCACGCTCAACTATTGGATCGTAATGGACGCTACCAACCATTAGAATTGATGGTCTGTCTATGCACCACAGAGAACGTAGGTAGTGTGGAATAGCTGCTAACTGCCTACAGTACCAAGGGATGAGTCCCACCAGAGCTGTTGGTCAGGTGGATGGTTCGACTGCTCAGTCACTCAACAGCTTGCGCAACGACGAGGACCAGACTGTTACAGTGTACAAAGAATGAGAAAAGTCAAAGAGAGGGAGTATTACTAAGGTGAATGGGGAAATGAGGGAGCAGACGAGAAGACGATGTGTAGGTTTGCATGCAGTAGTAGAAACTGGAGAAGGAGATCGAGCAGAGTGTGCCGTTTCGTGTTCGTAAGCTTGCAAGTGTAGAGCTGCTAAGTCGCCGAGGTTCAATAACCTGAAATTTGTAGGCTTAACATGATTAGCTGCTCAACGGCTACAAAACTCATTGTTTTAGCCTTAATGTCATGCTAACTATCACAAGGAGGTAGCGGGCGTAGTGACATTTCACTGAATGGAACAACTGTCGATGTGATTGATGTCCAAATCAGGTGATAATTCCGAAGTTAGCAACTGTGCCACTACGTCCACGTACACCAGGATGTACAGACATAGCAACTAAGAAGTGCCAACTCAAAATGTAGCAGAGCAATTTGTTAAAATGTGTATCTTTCGTAAAGGTTAGCATTATGAGTGTCGACTTCAGTTAAGACGTCGTAGATCTCCTTCCCTTTTTTTCACATACGTTCTTTAGGGACATCGAAGGGAGTTGTCAGTGTAACAGCATCCACGCCCAACATATCGTAATTCGCTAATCACATGAGCAGCTTTACCTCCTTTTCTGTAATTGAAAAGCTTTGCACTTCCCAATTTGAGCAATACAAATAGCCTTATCGCTTAGGCCTACCTTCGAAGGATGGTTGCATTTTTCGAGTCCGCTGTCAACAGTAACTGTGTCCATTTCGCTGATAAATCTGCTGCCTTGTAGATGTGACAAGGAGGGAAGGCGAGGTGGGGAAGTTCCAATGGCGCGCGGTTGGAGTTGAGGCGAGACCCTGTGGACACCACCAACGAAAGCTGCCATCGGCCTCAGTGGACCGGGAGACAACCAGTTTTGCAATCTCTCCCCTTCGTGTCACCGCAACTCAACCATGAGGTCGCTCTTGTTTCCTGCTCGCAGGGTAGTTGAACAATTACAGTCCAGTGACAAACAGTTGCATCAATCAAGGGAGATATAGTCAAGACACTTGTAGTGCAACAGCAGCAAAGCATGGGCTTTGCACACATTACTGCTTCTTCTACTCTATTCCTTTCAATTCATTCTGTATTCAAGTGCTCATTTGATTACTTTCTGCAGTTGCAATAATAAATACACCCACTCCATCCACCTACACCACT
Organism: Taenia hydatigena; assembly: GCA_036345935.2. NCBI lineage: Eukaryota > Metazoa > Platyhelminthes > Cestoda > Cyclophyllidea > Taeniidae > Taenia > Taenia hydatigena. The sequence goes on along the minus strand of JADWOT020000001.1, from coordinate 30,002,035 downwards.
GAAGTAGTCGTGGCAATGGTCATCGCCACACAAGGAAGCGCTGAGCCGACAGAAATGTCAATCAAAAGAACGCGCGGCAATCACCTTGGCAAGCAGCGCCAGCTGTGCTCATGGAGACGACGATTAAAAGCGAGGGCCATGATTTGGATACGAAGCATAACACATTAGAAACGCATTCAACTCAATTTCTTCGATTGCAGTAAATTTTACAAAGTTGTGTCAGTAGATCAGCAGCATCAAATGAGACAATGCACAATTTAAGCGCATGTATTTTAATGTTCAATTTGCAAATTTAACTGGGATCATTAAGTGTGTGCTTAGGACTGTAGTGGCTAATGTAAAGAGATGGCAGCATGCATAAGTTGCTCTGCTACGAAATGTTCATTTGTTATCTTGCATGGACTTCGTGACTGAGGTCAGTCATCAATCGCCAGACCTGTTGGCATTCGTTGCTAGACTGTAGTAGATGTGTTGCACTGTGGGAGAGATTACGCTTGTCGATCGTTGCGTACGAGAAGTAGTGCGTTGTGGTCACTGCTGTGCTGCGATACTCTATCTCACCTATAACGATCATACATCCTTATATACTTGTTTTTGCCCCAAATGATGGGGCACTAACTTAAAACAAAAGTGATGTAATGAAAGAAATGCCCATGTAAGATAGGGAAGTCAGCTTATTGAGTGTCGCATTGTGATGGCTTGCCACACTTCTGCGTTTGTCATCATTAGGTGATTGGCCAATCACATAGCTCATCCTGTAGCTGGTGTTGTTTTGACGCCTCCATGCGAAGTCTGCAGCATTGGAATAACAGGGCAGCCGATGTTGAAGCAGAGAGGCGAGGAGAGACGTGAGCAGAGAAGGGCACTTTGGACTTATCTATGTCCATCATATATTTCCATTGCGGAAAGTGTGTTAAAAAGTCGGTAGCTGGATTACTGGCCACCTCCTTTACTCATGACTCACTTAAAGTGACATAGTTGACCAACACTTAAATGAATCGTTGTAGTTTAAATGGCAGCATCTTGCACACCCACGCACTCACTTACTCGAGCCACCAATGATTTTCGCATTACCTTTTATCCAACCCTGCCCACATAGAAGGCAAAAAGAAGGCATTGCTGTGACGAAACTCTGTTAGAAGGATACAATTATGCTACGGGGTGTGGGGAAGAGGGATAGAGAGAAGGGGAAAAGAGACGAGGTGAATGATCCCTAAGAACTTAAACAGCAGAAAATGCGCCATCTTCCTGCGCGTCCTCTTCTTACTCCTGGTTGGTGTTTTGGCCCTAAAAGAGTAAGTGAAAAAGAGAAGGGTGAGGATGAGAAATGAGGAGGAGGAGGAGGAAGAGGAGGAGGAGGAGGAGGAGGAGGAGGAGGAGGAGGAGGAGGAGGAGGAGGAGGAGGAGGAGGAGGAGGAGGGCGGAGGAGGAGGGAGGAGAGCGTATGAGTACGGAGAGCTTACGGGGGTGCTGAGCATTCCACTCTCGCCACCAGCGCTCAGCTAAAAGATGGAACAAGACCATATCGACGTGGATAATGCCTGTAAATTAAGTGCTTTAAAGTGGAAACACCGCTAATGCTACTGCTGGCTGCCCAAATAATGAGAGCAAGTCAGCTGAAAGACGTATGCTGAGTCTGCACGTAATTATGGACCAAGTGATTGAGCACAAAAGCATGAAGCAAGTCTTCAGCTAGAGCCACTATGTAACTCCTACAAAGTGACTTGACGAGGAGGAAGAGGAGGAGGAGGAGGGAAAGAAGGGTGTGAGACTTACTTGGGTCGGTACCTGGAAACACGGCCCCAGTGGCCGGTGCAAGCTCCTCGTCACGAAGGGGAGAGATTGCAAAACTGGTTGCATCCCGGTCCACTGAGGCCGGTGGCAGCCTTCGGTGGTGGCGCTCTCCCGCCTCGCCTTTCCTTCTTGTCACATCTACAAGGCAGCAGATTTATCAGCAAAATGGACACACTTGCAGTCAACAAGGGTTCCTGCGATTCCAACAATTACCCACATGTAGGACCATGTGAGTAGGTTCAGTGCACTACTGCTCAAGTTGAGCAGTGAAAAGCTCACGTACGCGAACAGAAATGCGGCGTAGAGCACTCCTTCTTCCAACAACATCGCGAGTGAATCACGGAAATATGAAATTGGCGACGATGCGCCTGACAGCACATCGATCGTTGGATCGAAGACGGCAATTTGAAATGCACGTGACGGCGTGCAATGAGTGAAGCAGACTGGTCGCGAATGCCTGAGAAACTTGAGGATTTGTAAACGATCTGGACAAAGAGAGTCTCGACGACCACATAGCTGTAGTTAATGTAGGTAGGTTGAAGCACACTAAGTGATTTTCTGTGGCTGCCGTGTCGTTAGGCTTCGAGGGTGATCTGGATAATGCGATAGCTAAAAGCAGAAATTGAAGGTCTTCATGGATCATGTCCAATGGTAATGCAATAAGAGGGGAGAAGAAACGAAAATTTAGCGATAAAATGTGAGGTGATGCAGTCAACGGTAAAAGGAGTTCCAGCAACTCAATTTTCTCTGTCTGTTGAACATATGCATTCTATCTGATATTTGCCTTCTTATGCCTTCAAGGGAGCCTTCAAGCCCACAATAAGGAGCTGGTTGGAAGTGGGATTATGAGGAGGAGAAGAATTAGGAGGAAAAGAGAGGTCAAGGACCGCATTGACAAGCTCACAAGAGTGGGAGGTCACGGATGCGATTCTTAGCTCTAACATTACCTCTGGCTCAGGAAACATGCCTCATACTCCCTTAGCCTTCTCATGTCTCCTGACAGAGGGAATTAAAAAGTCTACATCAATTCACAGAAAAGGTAATCCTGTTAAATTGTCAAGCACTTCTAACCCTATCATGATCAACTATCTTAGCAAACTCAAGCCCGTTCTCACAAATGCATTCGGGCTACTGGCAGATCACGTAAGTTCAGATAATTACAAGTCATGTCATGACGGCTACCACACGAGGTTGAAGGTCAGGTAGCACTCCACTGAATGGAACAACTGCCAATGCGATTGATGCTCAAATCAGGAAGCACATGCAAAGTTTATGTTTGAATCAGGAAGCAATTAAGAAGTTGGCTACTGTGCCACCGCGTCTACGTGTAGTGAGATGTGCAGGCATCGCAACCGCAAATTGCCAACTCAGAACGTAGCTTACACCCCACCAGCCAAGAAGACTTTCAACAGAATTTCATAGGAATGCGTATCTTTTGTAAAGGTGATTGACACATGCAAGACCATGTGGGTAGGGTCAGTCCATTGCTCCATTTGAGCAACCCGTCCATTCATTTTGAATATGAATTTGCTACGAAACACATACTTGAGGCAAAATGAAGTGTGCAAATAATTGACAAAATGACATTGCTCGCAGTAGTTTGAACCACTTTCACGAGTTGTTGGCAAACCTAACAGTATCACCATTATGCATTTATATTACTGATACACAAATATTAACAACTTTCCCATTTTGCTCATTTTGTAAATTACCATTGGCATGTTTGCTACTTAAATTGTACGCAAAAGTCAAAACCTTAAGTGTTTGTCGTAATAATGGTTTCAAAAGAAATACATAAAATTTAAAGTTTGTTTGTTTTACCGGACAAACTATGAACTGATTGGCCAGATTTATGCGCGACTTGCGTAAGTGGTGCGCGTTTTTGGGGATAACTTTTGTGGAGTAGTGCGCCTTTATCAGCTGCCGAAAGTTGGGAGCCCGGTAAGTGTTAAGTACCTTTTGATTATTTTTAGTTAGTCAGCTGTTGTGAGGTGCTTTGAATGTCGATTTGCTTTTTTTATACACATACGTGTTGGGGTAGAAGCAAATGCCTCTTAATGTGAATGTTGACGGCTACTTTTTAACTGCAAGATCTCCTCATGTGCATTTTTCGGTGTGTAGAGATAAATTGCGGCTGTTGCAGCAGATTTTGAGGCTGTTTGTCTTAGGGACAATTGAATTTGAGTAATGAGGCGCAATTTTGTGGAAAGGTGCTAAAGCCTTACGAAGTGCTTGGAAAGTACTTGCTTGATGGTTTTTTGCGAATTAGCACCCACTTTATGAATGTGTGTAGATATATGCTTTTGCTTTATTTGCCAGTTTGTATGTTAGACCAGCCGTTTCAGAAATAACTGCAGTTGCTTTTACAACTTTTTGTTTTCCGTTTGCACTGCCTAGTCGCGCTGATTTTTTTGCTGCAAAAAAACTTCTTTGGATTAAGTGCGATTGCTTTGACTGTTTCCAAGCGGTTTGTCACTTGAATAAGAATGAGTTTTGATGAATAGGATCCAATTTGATGAAGGGACTTGTAACTTTGGTAAACGCAAATGTATCATAATATGGCTGGTAGGACGTTTTTTTCTTCCAACTACGATGTCCACTCACGTACTTTTTTCGCCGTATGACACCTCGAGTAATAAGTTAAGGTTGTATTTGGCAATTTGTAATTTGTTTGCTTTCTAATGGCGATAGATTTTGTTGGGAGGGGTGCTAACGTTGCAAAGGACATGGTAATTAATCATTATTATTTTCTTGCAAACAAGTATTCACCATTATTTATAAATCTTATTATGCATTTTTTAGCTCGCTTTCGTGCTAGAATAGGCACTGAAGAAGAAGAAGAAGCTGCAGCAGTAATGCGTGCGAATCTCGCCTTCGCTATCACTTCGCATATTTCTCAGGTAAGATCAGATTGTGGTAAATGAGTTGTTGCTGTCCTTTTTTGTGTGCAGCAATAAAATCAATGTGATCTCATGTGTTGGGTGGGAAAGTGCTGTTCTCCTTTACCTTCTTTACCTGCGCTGTTTTCACCACTATGATATGCGTGTTGTTGGCGCACATATGAATGGCGGAGTGGGCGAGGGAGGGGGCAGGACCAGGGTTGTTTGTTGTGTTTATGTGATTCTTGCTGTGAAACATGTGTAGAGGGCCTCAGTGATGGCTGAATGGTAGGTTGCTCAGCTCTGATGGCATGAGTTGGTGTCTCTGAATGAGGTGGACGCAGCAGCGGTAGGAGCGGAGGAAGAAGAAGTGGCTAGTGGGAAGCTTGGGTATCACCACGCAGACTGTACTTTGTAGCAGTCTTAAGTGTTTGCTTGTTGAGTTGTCTGTTTCTTTTTTTGCTATCAGTAGTTATGTTTGTGTATGCCAGCTTTGCAGCGCATTGGACCCTCACACATGGGTCTTTACATTGTTTGGTTTTTTTTCCTTTACAGATGCTACATACTTACCTTGGTGGTTGTGATGGTGAAGTAACATGTGATGAGTGTGTGGAAAGGTAGGCAATGCAAGATGTTGGAGTGATTTGCGGTGGGGGAGGCGGTGGCGGTGGCGGCGGGGGCGGGGGCGTATCCGTGTGGATTGTGCGATGCGGCTGTCGGCATGGGCCACAGGGTCTACTACTGCTATCATGCCTCCGTGTGTTTGTCTTCGCGGGCATGGGTGGTTGGGGGAGTAAGTGGGTGGGTGGCACATCGACGGTTGGTGGACGCGGTTGGATAGACTTAAGGGGCGACTCAGCCTTTCTGTGCTTTGCTTCCTTCACTGTGTCCTGCTTCTTCCAATGCCGCTGGTGCCACTGCTGTTGTTGCGTATGCGTGAACATCACCGGTGAGGACATTCGTTCCTTCATCCAGCGATTCCCATCGCAACAACAGTATCGTAAGTCCTTTACATTCATTAGGTGTTATCAATGGCGTCTCGCCTTTCTATGACACGTGGCGACACAAGAGCTTCAAGTTATTACAGATTCACTGCGGATAATGTGTTTTGTCTAGGTGTACAAGTGAATCATCCACGTCAAGTTTCCTGCCTTTCTTGGATTTATGTAAAGCATCTATGCAGTTAACTTGCTCATTGAAATGCAAACACTGTCTTGACTTATGCGGGTAAATGAAACCAAACCAAGGGTAATGTGCTTGTGGCAGGTTATATCAATGTTTATGCAAAATACGGGTTTTTCTGCGAGAAATCACGGCTGGTGAGGTGTTGTTTTTACAGTTGTCAGGTTCCTTGTATCCTGGAAAGGTAGAAAGTGTTAGAGGAAAAGATGGAAATGTATTTTGCAGCCTCAAAGTACCAGCATTAATCAGTATTTGCGGTTGAATTAATCGTTGGAAAGGCCTAAACGCATTTAGGGGTGTAAATGTTAATCTTACCGGCTGTAATCAGGGAGAGAACGCTGGTTCCTCACTGATGCGAAAGCCTAAGTTGGCATTAGAAAGGGCGGATCGGTGGACACTTTTGAAAGACTGTTGCCCTCACTTCAAAAGTCGTTAAATGAGGAAGTGGCGATTAGGTGTTGTTCAGAGCGATTGAGTCGGTCCTTCGCAGTAGTAAGGGACGATGCTTTGAAATGTGCATATTTCATAGTCGCTGATGAAGACTGTTTCAGCAAGTGGTCTGGTACATTCGAGGAAGTTGTGGCTATAGCAGTGAAGGAAACAAATCATCTAGCAGAAATGTGAAATTGTGTCTGATTTGGCTCCACCCGAGTGTGTGACTAAGGTGGCTTCGATTACAGCCAGTGCTTAAGTAGTGCTTTAGCCTCGATTTTCTAAATTGGATTTCTTGTAGAAAAAGTGGTTAGAACTGTGCGAAGGTAGTAGGATGGGAATGTCAGTCATGAAATAATATTTTGTGCTCGTTTATGCTGACTTACAAAGGGTAGTGGTGGGGACGTAGATTTGGTTGGAATGAGCCTCCCTTTTGGGTGTTGGGCGGATGAGAGAGTGGAAGAGGATGGGAAAGTAGTGATGTGTTTGAAGTGATAGAAATGGCGTCTTTTGCACTTGTAGCGAGGGAAGCAGCGTCAATGTGTCACGGAGTGGCTTTGTGGACACATTGAGGTGAATGCTGGGGCCAATTTTGGGCCCGTATCGGCCGGCGGTGTCATTGGTGGCGTTGGTGGCGGTATTGCCGGGGATGGATCCTCCCTCAACGTCTACGGCTTCAATGGGCAGTCTTGAGGCGTTGTTTAGCGACTCACTCACCCACCAACCGACCGACCAACTCACCCGCCAGCCCATGCTCTGCCTGATGTCGTCGAGGGCATAGGATGTTTGGAAGAGGTGGTTGGAAGCACCCTCCTGTCTGTGCAGAATACCACACGTGAACTTGTTCCCCTTCCCTCCCCTCGCCTGCCTTGCCCTCCTGCCTTCCTCTTCTGCCGCCAACACTGCTGCTGCTGCTGCTGCTGCTGCTGCTTCTTATTGGTAATGTGACTACTTTAGTTATTATTATTGCTGCTACCATTGATAAAGCTAAACTATTGCTACTGTTGAAACCAGTAAAGGCGTCCTCCTTCCTTCCTTCCTTCCTCCCTTTTACATATGCAGGATGTGTTGGATATTGAGGAGTGGGGTAGAGACACCACACCGCCATTGATTACTGTAGAGTTTATCAAAAACCTGTGGAGGAATGGGGACTGTTAGTGTTGCGTTGCCCTCAACTTCGATCATTTACAGTATGTTCACAACCATTCTGCAAAGAATGCCTTTCTTGTGTGTTTTGCTGGAACCACGCGCATCTCTACTGCTACCTGTACAGAAGGCCAGTTGTGCATCATCCACGTAGTCATTAACAGGAGTGCAAGGTAAATGCATTCCTCTGACTGGTTCTACTGGATGACGATGCATGCTTCCACAGTACAACATTTAATGCATTAGCACCGTTGGCTCAAACGTCCACACGCAGGTGACTGAGGTGCGCATCACCTGTCCACTTTCGAACATCATCGACTAAGTGGCGTGTGCATACGTACACCAGGTCGAAACACTGGACATTTCACAGTCATTTACACCTTGAATTTTGTGTACTCGCACGATCTTGGGCCTCCGCATGACCCTAGTCGAACCCGATGTCAGTAGGTGGCAGTTACGCGCATTGTGGTATTCAGTGGAAGTGTGCCGAAGTCTCGGCTGCGTCTACTTCTCACGGGAGACAAACTTGGTTCGCAGTTTAGCCGCCCTCGGCGCAGATCTTTGCGATGTCCAAAAACCTCTCTATGAGTTCGATTTTGCCGTCATAAATCTCGTCGTGGACTTCCGAGATGGTCTGCTTGTGGTGTAAGTTATCAGCTGCACCTTTCTACTTATGTACTTATAAGTAGTTTGCGCTTTGGACTCACCCTGAGCAAGAATGTGATTGTTTGGTCAAATAGGTTCTCTGATTGTTATTTTAAAGTAAATCATTGGCTCTTGTGGCCATCCTCTGTGTGGTACTGCCGTCCCACATTGTCTTGTCCTCTGATTGTGTGAGCGAAGTGGAGAGATTTTTCTCCCTTGTCCAATGTCTTTGGTCTACTGCGCTTTCCCGACCGCCAGTGAGGTCGAAGGTGAAACTCCTTCTGCAGCGCCATGAACCGCATTAGTGCAGAAGGGACCTACTGCGTAGACTCGTCGCGCAGATGTCCTCTTTTTCTTACTACTTCAACATTCGCATCCACGCATTCGATTAGGCTGTCTTGATGAGACGTCGCATTTGGCGACAACCCACAAGCTAATTTAATCTCAATTCGTATCTGGGAAGTTTTATTCTGGTGGGTGGTTCCAGTCTTAATCACGAATCCTTCAACCGAAATGGAAGTGAGTTGTGGTGGGGTTGGGTAGATGGATGCGGAATGTAAGGTCGATTAGTTGATGAATGGAGCAAAAATGCGTGCGCTCGGGATGCTACTGGGAGTAGTCAGGTGGTTGTGGGACGGTCTTCTTTGGCAATAAGTCAGGCGTGTCAAATATGAGGTTGGAGGAGATTTGCTGATGGTGGATGGAGGGTTTGATGGGACGAAAACTAGTATCAATGTGACCTTCCCTCTCATGATGATGATTTTGGCAAGCATTGATAGGTGTGTGCTTTCCGAAGGCACAGCGGTGCAGTCCATTGACCGATTGATAGGAATCCCTTTTCTTCGAATGATTTTGCACTCAGCAGTTCACTCCTCCAATGAATTGTGCATGCGCACGCATGACGCTAAAATGGCTTGATAGGAGGATTTGGAATGCGAGAGTTTCTACTGTGGTGGAGGGTGATGTTGTTGGTGAGGGTGGGAAAGTTGATTTAGAGCCAAGGTGGTAGTAGAGTAAACAATGTCGGTTAGTCGGAGATCTCGGAACTGTTGAAGTTGATTCCTCCGCCATGACTTTTAAGGGAAGGGTGATACTGTATTTAAGGAACTGCAGAGCGTTCTGCGTAATCAATGGCTTTTATTAAAATGATTTCTCATTCAACTGTTTTCTTTCTCTCGCCCACTACTGCCTCCTCCTCCTCCCTCTCACCTCTCCTCCATTAGACTGGAGCTGAATTTGGAGCGTTTGCCATCGAGACCACAGGTCAATCCACTGAATGCTTGTGAACTACTTCTCTTGACCCATGCTAGAGGGAATAAGGTTACAAGTCATTTTGCTATTAAAGTGGACTTTCTGACGTGGTTTGTTGAGTCCTGTACTGAGTGTATTCGTGTGGTAGCTTCGATTGGGTCACTCTAACCACGGGGTCCCCTATTTCACCAAACGTAGCTGACAATTTGGGTCGAGGATGCAACATGAAGGCGAATAGTACTGCAGTGGCAGCAATCACCATCTTTTCATCCTAAGCCTCTCAATTCATTGTTCTTCTACTTGTCGCCCGAGGAGACCTTACTTTCGTCAGTCATCGCGGTAATCCAGCAAACCTTTGAAGTGAGGTTGAGAATGGCGCCACCATGATATAGACAGAAAGCGGTGTGCAAGGGAATAAGGCTGAGCCTAAGGTAGTCGTTGCCTCGTACGGGTACGGAGCTATCTTAGGAGAAGCGATGCCTTAGGACAAGCAGTGGGAAACAAGAGGAAACGAATACAATTCGAGCTAGTTTACCGTATAAAGAGTATAGGCCCAAGGTGCATGCGTTCATTCCGCATGATTGTTTTGGTGTATTGGGTCGGATCTAATGCGTAACCAACTTTTCTTTTGAGCGTTTGCCTAAAGTTGACATCCTGACCTATGTGCCCTATGTTTGTGAAAATGGCATTGAAAGTCAAATAAAACTGTCCGAATTGTTTTGTGTGACAATAGTCGGTTCACCGAGCTGCGTCAGCACAAATAAATTCTGCTCGTTGCCCGCTCTCACTCTACCTTTTCTAAGGGAATGAAAGTCGAGTCTGTCACACATTTCGATGGGTTTGCTTGTTTGTTTACGCCTTCATGCCCGTACCCTAAGCTATCCGACTACAAGAACCATTCCTCCATCATTTTAATTTAGAGCTTTTTTCCCCCGAACAAATGGATTTAGAGCAGGTAGCTTCTCTTCTAACATGAAGGACTACTTTGTCAAGCACATGTAGTGCAAATGTGCCGATGCACCGAAATGGATTCCGATTTGTCAACATTAGCAATTGGTTCGGTGGCCAAATGCCAACTCAGAGTTAAAGGAGTAGTAGAGGGCTTTTCTCTTATTCCAATTCCACTGCACTATGACGAGAAAGTTTGGTTTAAGTAGAGCCTTTTGCCACATCAGGTCCTAATTTTTGCCATCCACTTGAGCAACATTGGGCAAAAGGTAATGACGTGAACATTTGTGGTTCACAAAAATTATCAGTGAGTGAGAAGTGGCACGTAGAGGCAGTACCTACAGCCACAATGACGAAGACTGGTTCGCTAGTCAACGAGGGAGCTGCAGTATCAACCGATTGCAAGTACAAATGTCTGTAGTGATGTCCTCACGTCGAGGTTGGCAATGATGACACAAAATGCAGGTCGATACGTCAAACGGGTCACGCTCGCTGTTGGAGGTAAGACGTAGGTTGGGTCACAGGTTGATCACTGCTTCGTCAAGTGAGAGAAGTATTGGGTAGTGGAGTATGTGATTGCCCCTAACATCAAAGGCGTAAATGATTTCGGATAATACCGGAAGCTTCAGCACTACTAAGCCCTGACAACATTTCGTTCAACTGGAAGGGCTATTCACTCAACCACATGAGGAGAATTTTGTTGTCTTTGTGGACCGATTACCAGGACTCAAATGCGGTGCCGCACAGACACTGCAGACTATATACATAAACCGAGGAGTAAGTGCACCGACATGAGTGGACTGGTAGTTGAGGGGACGACGATGCAAATGGTGCCGGATAAAGGGTCTTAAGGCACGAGCAACCTCTTGACAAAGAAAAATTGTACGAAATTTAAGGACGTCCGCAGTCCGGGCGATCTGCTCTAGCTGTTCTCGGTCGAAGCCTATAAAAACAATGAGCGGGACATAAAATTTAACGTTCATCTCACCACACTTGATCATCCTTTTTTAAAAGCGCATGGTGACGTGATGAACGAGGTAGCGCAAAGGCGGCTATAAGCGTTGTTTCTTCTGCATCGCCGCTATCTCCGTGTCTGTTGCTGCTGCTGCAAGTTGGAGGCAGGCGCACACGCCACTCAGTTGGTTCCGCAAACCAGATCTACGCGTGCATTATTTTCTAACATCACGTCGCAATCAGCTATTAGGTAAAAGTAAGCAGAGACTACTAAGACTGCAGTAGGTCCTTAAAGAGAGGCCTCCTCCTCCTTCTCCAAGGTGTCTGTGGCTATATTATGCGTGCTCATTTTTATAGAGAATTTTTAGTCTTTCTGTTATGCCTTATGCACTGCATTTTTTTTTGTTTTTGTAAAGCTTCGGTTTTTACTGTTTTTAAGGAAGTTTTTACTGTTTATATGCTTGTTGTCAATAACAGCTCAGCTCTTCTGGAGGCAAGTGACCACTGAAGAATGACATTGGCTAGGCTCAAGGTCATTCCATGACGCTCAGGTGTGAGTGAACGTCACTGGCTAGTCTCAGGGTCATTGAGTCGTTATCCCCACAACGCTCCTCTCCCTCCGGAAGGAAGACAAAAGGAAGGGGAGGATGGCATTTACGTATGTAATTGTAAGTCTATGATGATAACCTATCACTCAACCTCTGCAACATGCACTGCCCCATAGAGAATAAGTGCTTGCCAAGTTACCCATCTTCACTCCTCTTTGCCCTCTTCCGCCCGCCTGCCTAGTGTACACACACGTTGCATGGCCAAAACAATTTAAGATTTTGATGCACCTGCCTTAAATAGGCAACAGTATTGTACACAGAGACGACGGTCCACGATAGGCAAGTTTTCATTCGCTGGCCTATTCCGTCATGCGTTGGCAAATATGGGGTGCACAAGACAATTGCTTTGTGCCAAATCGTGGATCATTCAGGCATGAGCTGGACCGCATAATCGAGTAAGTCACCTGTTGCAGGTAGCGGCGCCATTCGATATTCCCACATGGATTCTTACAGGTAGGAGTAGTTACTAAGAGATTGCCAACTTTCTAAACTGGTGAGATTCTTTGATGAGGTTTCAGTAAGGCGTGGTAATGTTTTGACCAATCAGGCAACTACCTGACAAATGCATGGTTTGTGGCTAGATGTGTAGCTCGAAACAGCAGCGTCCCTCACTGAGGATTTGAGGGCACATCCAGCATCACAGCGTTGTCTTTCATTCCCTCCTACGATGAGCATCATTGCAGTTAAATGATTCGCGATTACCTACCTCACAGGGGTAAACTCCTTTCAGTGTCGATGAAGACGAATGCAAATGCTAACACCTTTAGTCCGTTGCCATTTAACATTTGTTTACAGCAGTTGCACACTTCAGTGGAAGTAAAGGCATTGCATGGATAGATGATTGCCGATCTAACTATCTTTCGTATTTAATGAAATCTGCAATAGAAAATAAACAGCCCTTTTGATGAAAGCAAGCAGGGAGCTGCACTAGTCATAGTAGCTGAGGCGCTTGTTGATTGGTTGTACGGACCTACGAGAAAGGTCACGAAAGCATAGCAGCCACGAAAGCTAGTAGAGTTACAATGACCAAAGCAGCGCAGGTCGTGTCACCGCCGGTCGTGGTTACTGCAGCGGAAGTCTGGGCAGGTTTGCTGGTTGTTGAGGAGCTTCTTCCAGTCGTGACAGACGCTTTCTCCTCCCCCATTTGATACAACCATAAATTTGCCCCATTATAATAGCAATAATTAGTGTCGAATTCTACACGTCAACTAACTAGTAACTGCTCACATTGAGGAGCGTCTGTCCAACTCTCGGCAGTAGTTTATTTAGTGCCAGGCAGTACTACTACTAATGAGTCTGCGAACTTAATTAGTAGTAGCGGTTACGATACATGGGCAGCGTTGCAGAATTGATTCTAGTGGAAATGGCTAGTCCTAAGCAGTAGTAGTAGTGGTAGTAGTGGTGGTTCAGCTTTCAGCAAAATCGAGCATAGAGAACTCATCGCGCTCCAAAGCAGGTGTAGGGTACCAAGGTGCTCTCTGTCGTCAGAATCTCGCCCATCAATGCGTGCATAAAGGGCGACAGAAGTGGTTTGATTTGGCCTTAGATTATAGGAGGTGAAACTCGTCGTCAAAGGGAGAGAGTAATGCTGCTTCCACACCTCAGTGTCAAATGTGTTAGCAATGGAGTAGACAACAATGCTGGCATCGGTTCCCGATGGGGTGTTCCAGTTCACACACATGCATTGAGGAACGAGTGTGCACTACTTTGTTTGTTTGACTGCCACTTTCAGCTACCCTGACTTGGGTGGCCATGCTGCCCTAGTCGCGTGAGCTGGCCTCTGTGCCATGCCAGCATCCTTGTGCCCTCTTTTTATTAAATATGTATATTCTGCCATAGTAATGCGCCCTCTTTTGCCTTCGAGGGAGTCTCGAAATGTTGCAAGGTGCTTCAATTTTCACATTCTGAGGAGTGCTATGACCTTCACAAGTGAAAATGCAATGACTTGTCATTGACTCTAGCGTCTTACACAATTACGTATGTACCTCCACGGAGCAGAGGAAAACTCATGAGGACTACGTTTTTTTTGCTCAAAAGAAGCTAGCTTGGGTGATGTCGAATAAAGTCTTATTAAAAGTCGCAAAAGAATGGCAAAATGTTTATTTGAGTAGCTTTGCGCTTATTAAACGAAGCCTTTATTACGATATTGAATAGGCAGTGGTCAGGGCAATCCCTTGCGACGTAAAGTAACTTAGTACTTGATACAAAATCGTTCCTAAACCTCATTTAGCATGGACCGGGTTGCTCTGTCGACTTACGACAATGAT